>CAESWR010000558.1:94445-107895 GCA_903171835.1 Mullus surmuletus | reverse complement strand
AAAAAAAAAAAAGGATGGGAGGACGGAAGAGATGCAGGATTTGGGATGATGCGGAAGGAAATGCGAAGCACCAACCCCTGTCAGTGTGTGTTTTCTTTAGCTTGTGTCACTTCCCACTATGCTATTTTAAAGCATGCTATAGCAAATTGGAGCATGTCGGAAGAGATGTCACTATGCGGAGGTTAGTTGGTGTGTGTGTGTGTGTAGAGTATGCAGTTGCTCGTGCATCAATTTACTTGCACTTTGAACCAATTGGAGATGAGCTGAATGTAAAAACTGCCCAAGCCGAATGTTCGATAGACTCCAAATCACTGCTAATTGTAATCCGCATTTGATTATGGTATTTGAGGATTTATGCAAAAATCATTTTAACATTTGTATGCAAATATACACACGGACACACACCAATGACCTCGCCCTAAAATAGCTTGAGCACCACGATGCACATCATGTTTGATGAAAGTGGTTTTAGCCACGCACAGTGATTGTGAAGTTTCTTTTTTCTTTTTTTTTCTTTTTTTTTTTTTGCACTATCTGCCTCCCGAGTTCAGAATAAGAATGTCACTCCACAGCTCACTCCTCTGGAAACACCATTCAGCATCAGCTCACCAACATCACCCCAAACCCCATCGCCGTGCTAACATGTAAAGATTTGTTTTATGTAGCAGCATGCTAATCTTGACCTGACCCCCACCCCCCCACCCCACCCCAAAGAACACTTGGGGGAATTAACAGTTTACATCTTTTTAGTGATTCATTCAGTGTTATTCATCGGTTACCATAACTACTAAAACTCTCCTCAACTTGAATGCAATCATATCATTGGCTAGCTACAATGGAACTTGTACTGTTTTTTCATTGTGGATCAGAATTAATTTACTGACATTATCTAACATATGTAGGCGCACTCACTAATTGTTTTAGTGTCGCAATAACTGGAGCCCGATTTGCAAAATGAGTCTTGGGTTACAAATTTGGCACCGTTTGTGAGATTCCCTCACTGGCCCGCTCGGAAGCAAAGATGATGCTTTTGGTTTGGAAGTTTCAAAAGGCTAAAAAAAAAAAAAAAAGTTGAAAGTTCATTCTTTGATTCCGTGGGCCTCTCGCATGGTACCGTGTCCGTTGTCGATGCCGGTCGTCACTTGTTTTTCACTTATTCAGCAGTGTTGGCTTTCCCTCCTCCTCCTCCTCCTCCTCCTCGTCCTCCTCCTCCTCATCAGTCACCCACACGTCTCCCTGCTGATCCTGCATGTGTAGTTTGCTGTAGTTCAGGCTGTTGCAGTCCGCAAGCAGACTGAGCAATGAATGCAACGTTTGAGAGCAACCGGCATCGTAGAAAAAACCTTGGTGATGAAGGCCTCTGATCTGACCACACTGTGTGCCTCATTCCTTCACACTGAGAGGAAAAAAGTGCAACATTTTGATCGCTAAATATAGAAATATAAATTGGCACAATGAGATAAAAGCTCAAAGAAGTACAATATATTTAATCCAACTGAGATTTGTAAATGTACACAAAAAAAACTCTAAAACATCTATTTTTTAATTGAAATTTTGTTTCCAGTTTGCTCTTTTATCATAAACCAAAATGTTGTTTTGACAAGTATCACCTTTGCAACATTTGTTTGAAATTGAACCTTTTAAAAGGAAAAATAATCTTTTGGTAAACCTATTTATTTATTTATGGGAAGACAGTTGATCTGTGACGATCATTTGAAGCAGGATTCTTGCACAATGTTCGAAAGGGTTTATTAGTTTACTTCTTTACACCTATTAAGAAAAAAAGAAAAGCAAACCCCGCCCCCTGCTCCAGTTAGCGCTTTTTAGAATAGCTGAAATCTTTTTTCTAAACAGTTTCTAATGTTTAAAGTAAGCTGCTTCTGTTTCATTCCATTTCTAACTGTTTTTTTTTTTTTCTTTTCCAATTTTAACACTTTAAAATCGTTGAGCTTTCAGGGCCTTTTTTATTATGAGTATTTTTGCACATTCAAAGGTGCCAAGAACACCAGGAATCATGGTGAATAATACTCACTAACCTTTGCAGTTGGTTTAGATAACTTTGGGCCTTAGTTTTTGATATCCTGATATCCTAGAGTGACCTCTATCTGCAGACATGGATAATGGATCTAACAGCTCCTGGTCTGTGCTCAGGACCCTCACCCAGTCATTGCTGAACATGCAGTGTTATACAGTGATGGTGGTTAAGTAAAAACTGCCGTGTGCTACTGACACAACAGCTCTCTCTGCTTCCTTTGCAGAAGCAGGGAGGAACAAGCAGTTGTGAGTCCATTAGCACATTGCCCGAACATGAAAAAATGATAACAATAAGCACCTGGACCTTGTTTTTTAGTCATATCATGGCACTTACACTTCTCCCATCGCATTCTCACCCCCCCTCCTTTTTGAAAAAATGATTATTAATAATATTATTTAAGCCCTAGCCCCCCTCCCAGTCCTGCAGTGACAATATACCAGTGTCCTCATGTTAGGTGTACCTGTTTTCCTTCCCAGGAATTCTCGCAGTTGATATTTCAGGATGCAAGAGATGGAGAAAAAACAAAAAACGTCTGGCCACCTTATTAAGAGCCGGTTGGTCATTGGCAGCTCGGTGAAGTTGTCATAGAAACCTGCCTCATCTCTTGAACAGCAAAAGGTGCAGCAGGCATCTTTGTCTGTGCCTAAGAGCAGCTTCCCTCCTGGCTGGGTTTGTTTGATCAGCTTTTTTTTTCTCTCACTTGTGGGTCCAAAGTGTATCCCCACCCTGCTGTCCCTTCATGTTTTTGGGCCCTTTTTAAACAATTTACAAGATCAGAATCTCATCTTTGATGGCTCACTGGTGTGAAGTTCATACAGATAAACCAGCAGATGGCTCTTAAGAAGGTGGCCAGAGGGTGTGTAACACAAATACATGAATCCCTTTCAGTTATTTTGAAGGGGGTGCTACCTGTAGAATCTACTTTTGGTGTATCAAGTGTTTTATCTTTTAAATGTTTTTTTATACATCATTTTTATGTTTTTGCAAGCAAATATTTGTATGGAAGAGATCATTACTTTTAATCTTAAATCATGCTGGAAAGCGCACCATTTTGTTGTATGTTATTTAAAAAGTAAATGCATTTGATCCTGTTTTAAGTCTGTGGTTTGGTGAAATCTTTTTTTTGCTAGTTTGCTAGGAAGGTTTTCATATTGTATTTTTTTACTCTTAACATTGCTTTCTGTTCACGTTAACACATTACCAGTACAAATCAAAGAACGAGCTGAGAAACTTTAAAATAGATGTAAAAAGAAAATTAAAAAAATTAAAATAAATGTATATTTAATGGAGTAAAGTTTGCTAAACATCCTGGAAGATACATTGTGTAAAGTTATTGTAGCAACAAAATGTTTTATTCTTTGTTCCTAAAACTATTTAATAAGATGTTACAGAATGTATGCAGTCTTTTGTCTTCATTGCTGATTGAACCCGATTATATTTTCCCTCCTTTTTTGTGCAAATAACCGTAGCTTTTCAAATTTTGTAAATGGATGATTGATTCCATCTCTCTTCCATCAACTACCTGCTGTCAAGTGTGGCCCTTTTGCACCAAAAACAGATTGTGACATTAAAGGTTCAACTAGAAACTATTGGTTGTCCAAATGTTACGAAGGCCTGATTGTTTTTTTTTCAATATCAACCTCAAGACCAACTTTGATCAAAAGGTACAAAATCGTGATGGTGTTCAATGATTTCAAGGATTCTGAAATTTCAAGAAAATTTTCAATTTGCCGTGTCCGCAGGTCCCACACAGGATTATGCATGAGGTAAATTATAAGATTTTCACTTTTATCAATATTCCCAGTGACTTTATATATGAGCACCTTAGCATTTTTAATAACCTGCACTTGATTCTAGTGGGTTTCAGTGGGTTCACTTTTATTCCATTATCCACACTTTCATTAATAAAAATATGCAGTTTTACTATTGACTTCTATCTTGAAATGAGGAAAGTCTATTCTTTATTTAGGTCAGATCAAGTATCTTTCTTTCATGGGAATCATCTGCGTATATTTATCATCTGTAAAATGCACTGCCATACACACCTTTTTGAGCATAGAACTCAGAATGCACCTTATTTAGAGTTACAGAGCCAACTCACGACGTTGATTCTGCTCCATTCCGTTTTGGGGTACTCATCATTTCCACTCGGTCCCCCTGTCACGGTGAACAGTGGGGTCGGCCACGCTCTCACACACCGCCTCTATCCCATTGTTTGCTGTGTTTTCATTCATCTCCTCCTCACTCAGCGCGAACAAAGGGGCGTCGGGCTCGGCCTCTGATTGGCTGTCCGTCGGGCCCCGCCGCGCCGCGAGCTCGCGCCACAACAGATGGAACCGCTCGCGCTCCGCTGGCCGAGCAGCAGCTGGTACGTACGCGCCCCCGCTGATTGTGTCTCGAGGACGGCGAGAACCGGCAGGTCGGACCCCGCCGGAGAACCGGAGAGCCCACCGAGCTCCGCCGGTCCCCCCCGCCCCACCGTGAGGAGGAGGAGAGGAGGGGAGAAAAAGTCTCCGGGCAGCGGCGGTACCGAAGTAGGTGGGTAAGTCGGTGTGTTTGGGAGTGCTGCGTGACCGCGGGCTGGGTGTAGTTTGATGGGCAGCGTGGCTCCTCAAACAATAACACGTTTTTTTTCCCCCCACGCAAATTAGCAACAATTATCTCTTATTTTGAAAAGCAACAGACGCCTTTACGAGATCAAAAAGAATTGTTGTGAATCCGATTCGGGGATGCTCGGCGTGCTCAACCCAACCCCAAAAATGTGAAGCAGAAATGGATGTAAATGTCGTGCTTTGCTTCATCTCCTGCCTAAATGGGAGCGTGCAGAGCTGTGTATTAGTAAAACAGGTTATATAACAAGCAATAGTTAAAATTCCCGTCAGGCTGGCTGCACACACACAGGCAGTGCTTTAGGACAGACCATCTGCCAGGAAGAGTCATTTTTTGGGCTTATGATCTCGCCAACCAAAATGAATACACCCCTGCGATAAATCCTACTTTTATCAAGGTTATTCATTTATTTATTTATATTTTCAGAAGGTTGTTTGCAGTCTGCCTCACATACCACAGACTCTGGGAGCTTAAAAAGTGAAATCCGGACCTCCTTTTCTCATTTAAATCCTCACGAGAGTGTCTCACAAAGCTTTATCTGGGTCTTCTTTATAATCTGACATCTGAGATTACTGCCTCTGTTTGAAAATACCCAGCTAATGGGTGAATATCGCCTCTGTCGCATCAAGCAGTGTTATCGCAGTCCTAATATGTCTAACAAGAAGCAGGAGAAACAAACTATTTTTGGCTCTGTGCTCCCAGCCTCAGATGTTTTTGGTGTTGCTATGACAATGCTGACAATAGCGAGGCAGCGCTGTAGTAATGGGGAGGCAGGGGCTTGGTTGGAAGGGTGGGTTTTGGGGGGGCCATTCATCTTGGCGAATGACAGAGGCGAAAGGGTAGAACACAACCAGGCGTGTGTGTCAAAGAGAGAGACTGAGGGGGGGTGGGTGGGGGGGGGGTCAGGAAGTTGTGGTCATGAGTTTTAATAGCGTGGAGGATGAGCTGGAGCTGGAATGAGAAAACCAGACAGGCAGCAGAGAGGGAAAAACACTACTTTCTTAAATCAGAACAATTTGGACAGCTGCTGACAAGCCGGGCCAGCACGCTGTAAGGAGAGAAACGCTGCTTAGATGAAGGACTAGGCTGAGATAGAGACCGAGGACCGGCCGCCGCTCTAATGAGCCACAAGGGGATTCAGGGAGCTGCTGAAACCCACTTTTGGAGCATAGTCCGCATGGAGACGAGCCCCCACGTCTGAAGCACGACTGGGTCGGCCGTGGGTCAGTACAGCCGCATTTAGACTCTGCTGCTCCTCAAAACACAGGGACGTCTGTAGTCATAATGTCAGACAGATAGTACTCTCATAGTCTTTTGGTTATAACACACACACACACACACAGCTTCTGTTTTGCCGAACAGCGATGGCCTTTTCAGCAAATTTATGTTCAAAGTGCAGACACTGTGCAGCCAGAGCAAAAAGGGCAGAGTTTACGTAGCTTGTCCTTTTAAAAAAGCAAATCCATCGGCTGGTCTGCTGACGTGGTTCTGGAGAGTAAGTGGTAACGCTGAGTATGAATAAGTAAATATGTTTGCTTTCATGTGACATCCAAAGCGCGGTTTTGAGATATAAGCAATGTAGTAAAAAGCAGTGGGAGTCTGTGTTTCATTTTTCTGAATATCAAAACTCACTTTTTTGGCTATAATTAATACAACGTTGTTGTTTTTGGATGGTATTTACCTACGGCTTATGCGGCCTGTGCAGTCAGAAAAAAAGCATGGTATGAATGTAATTCCTGTTTAATTGGTTGGTTATCGTGTTCTGCCATTACTGAAGCAATCACATATTTTGCCTCTATCAACGACCAAATACGGGAGTTGTGTCATCACAAAAGTTTCTTGCAACATAATAAGAGTGGGCATTAGTTCTTATATACTAGAAGAAAACTAGAAAGTCTTCTCTATCACATCTAAATCCATGTTGTTTTAGAAGGCTGCGCCCTCTGACTGTTGCAAAGATCAGCTTTAAAGGTTAAATGTCCAGCTGGGTCTGTAGTTGAGCAGCCTGAGGTCACATCAGGAAAGGAATCAATTTTCTGATCAGATGGAATCCTAGCTGACTCAAAGTTCACACCGATCTCGTGACTCCGCAGACAGTTCGGACATTGTCTGGGCCTGACAGCGGGCATCGCCTGTAAACACGTCTCCAAGCGTGGCCGCCCTTGACCGCGACCGACTAATGATCTCCATTGTGCGGGTTAATGAGCGGCTTTTGAGCTCGACGGCGCATGATATAGGCACTGAAATATTGATGGACCTTGGCAGGAGTCTGGGCTGAATTGATGTTTAATATTTAATTTAGCCACAATAACTGCATACATTTGTTTCAGAGATTGACAGCTGTGGGTCAGTCATCGGCGCCGGGTGTTTAACTGTTATTTATCTGCTTGTCGGCGCTTGAGTCTCTCTGTTGAATCTGATCCGCGTGTGTGATAGCAGGGTATCACGTCGTTTCTGCTTTCCAGCTCATGTGCGCGTGCGTAAACCCCGTCTGGGCGTTGGTGGTGGTTCATCCGCGACGCTCGAATTGAGGAAGTTACGGTGGTGTAAGGCCGAATGTCAGCTTCCCCTGTGAGCGACTCAGTAAAGGAGGAAGCGGTGCAGCGGAAGGGGAGCACTTCCTTTTAAACACCCCCGTTCCTTCCTTGTCTGTTTGCTGTTTGTGCTCAGAAGAAAAGACCCTCAGAAACACACACCCGGACATTAAAGCTGATAATACCTGTGGATACATGCAGAATCCTCCTGACGGTCACTTCCTGTGTACACGTCTGCTGCCCAAACAAGGACGTTTATACTGAATGGTAGGACGCTTTCATTCTCTGAAGATGTCTTCTAGAGTCCCCGAATTCTTTATGACTTTGTTATATTAACAGTAAAGTAAGAAAGAGGAATTCCACCAACAGTCAAAGCAGCTTTTTTCTTCTGAATGTGTGTGCTTTGAGCGTTCAAGGCTACCACTCACACCTTCAATATGGAAATCAATCAGCAGAGTTTTGAAGCTTTAGTTTGAGTTGTGTGACGTGTGATAATTCATTAATTCAATGTCAGGGTTACAGTATTGAGAGGTCTCTAAGACTGCCAATATTCTCGGGGTCATGCCACTAAAAGGCTCAGGGGTCACTATAGTTCAGCTAGCTGCCATGCCACCATCATATAGCAATGGAATGGGTGTCAATAGGTAGTGTGTATTAACAGCAGTTAACTATGTCACGATCACCAACATCTACAGAAATAGACCAAAAACCAGGCTAGACTACGACGAATAGCCGCTAATATTGCCCTCCAACTTGAAATACCTTTGATAAGTCGTGCAAATATTACACGTTCCAACAGGATGTCATGCATCGAGTTTTACTACTTGTTTGTCTCATTCCACTGGCTGCTTTTAAACTTTTAACCTCAAATCGATTTACTCATGTCAGGTCACATTTTCCGATGCTGCACGCTGCGTTTGATTATCGGACTTGGCTGAGTTTGGCCACTGGCAGAAGCAAAAAATGTGCATGACGTGTGCAAAAGGCAATAATAAATTTTAAAAAAGAGTGTGATAGATAAGTGCATACAAAGAGTAAGAGCGACTGAAGAGATCTGGCTCGGCGGGTGGCCCATGTGTACCGCACCTGTTTTCCTCCTTCCGGGGGGGGGGGCTCTTCTGAAGAAACGCACACACATAAACCTCAACGGGTGGGTGGCAGCATGCCATTCAAAACAGCTGCATGTGTGTGTATGTGCGCGTGTGTGTGTTTATGTGTAACAAAGACACACAGAGAATTAAAGGGTGACAGGAAGAGAAAAATCCAAGCAAGAGAAGGCTGAGCAGCTGCAGCACATCACACACGTGTGCAGAGGAGCAGCGTTTGCACACAGAAAACTCGGTGTGTGGTTGTTAGTTAGTGTTTGCAGCTTTGCCTCCTTCCTCCTCCTCCCCTCTGATACTTTTCCGTTTCGTGTGTGTGTGTTTGTGTGCGCCGTCGGCCGGTCATGAGGAGTCATGAGACCGAATCAGACGAATGAAAATGTTTAACTCCATGTGTCGTCTCTTTGTCTCTCAGCCCCTCTCATGCTCGCTGAGAATGGATGTTACACAAGTGCAGATCGGAGAGAACAAGTTCATCAGCAAGTAAGGATTTAATGCTCTCACACATCCAAAACATCTGCACATTCACATTTGCCCCTTAGTTACACAATGAGAAATACAGATGTGGAAAGATTATTGGTGCGATATAAAAACAACACTGGGCTCAAATTGTGAATTGGAATGCACAGAGCTGCCAGTGACGCGGATATGAACAACATCCCTTTGGCGCATTTTTGGTACCATTGTTGCGCAGTGACGTTGCAAACCCCAACACAAACAAACCTTTTAGCTGTCAAAAGGTGGTGCCGGTCGGAAAGAATGCAAAGAATTCAAACAAGCATGCTCCGTAGAAGTGGTAGAATATACTATACACATGATTTTTGAACACATAAAACAATGCACATTCTTTTTTTTACATATATAATTTTTTATTGTTTAGGTTTTGTTTCACAGTTTGTGTTTTTTTACAGTGTAACTTCAGAGTGATTTGTCATATTATTGACCCACATATAGCTGACTATAGCCAACTTGTCAAATCAATTATTTTTTCTCCCTATCATGCATAAGAGTAAGTAATCACTTTCATGGGCAGTGTGCGATATTTTGTGATATTTTGTTTGTACATAATCTTAGCGTGAGAAAAAATCCTGTTATTTTGCATCAATGCTGCAAATGATGCCACAGAGTCCTTAATGGACATGGTGATGAGGATATGTGGTGTTTTCTTGCTTAATTATGAATGATTATCTCACTGCCATTGAACGCTTATGTGTGTCCAAACCACATTAAGCCCACATGGACCTCAAGAAATCAATCTACCAATAAAAAATACATGTAAAAATAATTGGGTTAAAATTTAGATTTTATAAATTGTCTCTGTGATTTCTTATTAATGAAGCTTATAGTGGAACCAGTGCTGCAATCCTTTCCAAGCAGTGTTTCCTCCTCCGTAATTCACCATCTCTGTCTCCAGGACAACCATCCTCTCACATCTGAAGACGTACAACCTCTACTATGAAGGACAGAATCTACAGCTGCGGCACAGAGAGGTGGGTGCGACGCCACTCTGTCGCTCTTTGCTCGCCACCCTTTGCAATTCAATATTCCCGACCCATCAGCCCAAATAGCCCAAAGGAGTAATAACTGTCCAGTGTGTGTGTTTTTATGCATGTGTATTGATCATGGCCGCTTTCTCCTAACAGGAAGAGGGGGAGCTGATCATGGAAGGCTTGCTGAACATCTTTTGGGGTCTGCGTCGTCCAATCAGGCTGCAGATGCAGGATGATCACGAGCGGATCCGACCACCGCCCTCCTCGACATCCTGGCACTCGGGTTGCAATCTGGACAGTCAAGGGTAAGAGGTTCAGATGGATTCGGTTACACCTCGCTGACCGGAAATGGTGCTACAGTGCAGGTCTGCCGGGGGCACATATAGATTATCTCCCTTGTCTGTGTGATGAAAAATGACAGAGGATTTAATGGTTCTCTGACGTGTCTTTTATACGTTTTAACATATGTTGACAGTGTTTCATGATATAATTCCTCCCAGCATGAATCCTGTCAACACTCCTTGTCTAATATGGACCCTTTTAGCTGGCATCCTTTTGCCCAGAGCCACTACAAATTGTTGTTGGTTAACAGAAAACCCCATTTTCAAGCTCCATTATCTCACTCATCAGATAAGGCTGATGTCACCCTGAAAATAAACGGGCCTCGAAGGCAAACCGCTGAGATTTTCGTGTCTACAGGACTCAAATCGCTCGTAAAATAAAAAGTATTCACAATAAAAAAATGACAGAAAGGTCTTAGGCACCGTGTACGAGTTCCATATTAGGTTAACTGCGAGTTTGTGACGTTCACCAGCAATGACAAAACTGCAGGCATAGAGGGAGTTCCAAATATAGTAGAATGACTTATGACATATTAAAAAGAACACTGTGCGCAGATAACTAGTGTGTGTGTGTGTGTATTTTCTAAACAAAGCTCTCCGTTCAAAGCAATTGTCTCCAATGAAACAACATCGCTGACTGCCTGCATCATGCAATCATTTTGCCCACTTTGTTCTCTCGTTTACCTTTCTCTATGTCCTGTTTTTTTGTCTTTTTTGTTTTGGATTTGTTTTTCCAAAAATAAGTTCTCCAAACAGCACAGATGGTCAGCAGACGGCGCCGCAGAGTCCGCCCACAGTCGAGGTGACGCCACCCGAGTGTCACCCAGAGGACAACGGCGAGATGGAGGAGCAGCCGGAGGGTAAGCGTGCTCATTGACAGAATAGATGGGGATTCTCCCATAAATCCGTGCACAAGGAAGACCTCAAACAAGCTGTTTAGGTGCCTCATGTTGTGTCCATGTGCTGCAGTAACTCAATAAAGTCAAAGTAGGTTAGCTCTCGATATAGACTGTGGACCAAATCTCTTATTAAATCTCAGCTACTTTAAATTAGCATATCGCTTAAGTCTAAATTGGCAACTTCCCATGAGCTTGTAATTGAAAAGTTATTTTCATTTCACAGTGTTCTTCCTCTAATGACAAAGGTGATATTGAATAATAAGGGAAGCAAGGAGCCCCTTTCTCATCCAATCCAAACACCAGAATCACCAGTTTTCTATTTCAGTTCTGCGTAGCCTGCTGCTATATACCTAAGAAATTACTCAAGATTTAAAGGTGCATCTCGCATAATATCTGATGCAAGGTGCTTGTTGTTTACACAGAGGACAGTGACAGCTCAGCTCAGCTCCTCCGAACAAAAAGCGACGCAGGGGTTCTGAGGCGGGGCCAGCGCCGTTCACCCAGCGACCAGAGGAGGATACGCCGCCATCGCTTCTCCATCAACGGCCACTTCTACAATCACAAGGTGAGACGACGACGCCTCGTTGGCTCCGGTGCGGCCCAGCAGCTGTTCTCACGCTAACTCTTGATACTTTGTGTTTTCAGACGGCAGTGTTCACGCCTGCGTACGGCTCGGTGACAAATGTCCGCATCAACAGCTGCATGATGACGCCGCAGGTGCTGCGAGTTCTTCTCAACAAATTTAAAATTGAAAACAGCCCAGATGACTTTGCGCTGTACCTCGTTCATGCAAGTGGAGGTGAGTGTGTGTATTTTCATAATTGTTTTTATTTGATTTGTATTATTTTTTTATATTTTATTTGTATTATTTTTTAATGTTTTATACATTTTATTTGTACTATTATTATTTTGTATATTTTATTTGTATTTTTGTTATTTATTTTTTTAATATATTATTTTTGTGTATAGTATTTTCATAACTCTCCCTTTGATTTGTTCATGTTTCAGAGCGTGCAAAGCTGAAGCGGTGTGACTTTCCTCTGGTGCTGAGGATCATGCAGGGTCCATGCGAGCAGGTCTGCAAACTCTTCCTCATGGAGGAGGACCTTGGAGAAGAAGTCTCATACGATGTAAGTCCCTTCACCCTCAAAGACGCGTCGAACGCTGACGGCCTGCACCGCTCTTCCTCTGCTCATCGTTCTGTTCCCCTCCCTCTCCACCAGGTGGCGCAGTATATCAAGCTTGAGATGCCTGTGCTGCAGAGCTTCATCACCAAGCTGAAGGAGGAGGAGGACAGAGAGGTGCAGAAGCTCAGGAGAAGGTACGAGAACGATTTATCTGCAGCCTCGGCTTTCACGGGCACAGATTCAAGTTATGTCGACCGGAGCTTTGCAGCGATTACGATTGATGATTTGTCTGCCTCCTCTTGCAGGTACGGCAACCTGCGGTGTATCATAGAGAAGCAGCTGGGTTGTCTCCCGGAGGGGGCGGCGTGCATGTGATCCGCTCACAGAGAGGATCCTCAGCATCACAAGCAACTGTCCAAACCTTTCCGCCACAGACATACTTCCCGTAAGCAATGCTAACTAAGAGAGTGACCAACAATCATGGAAACAGCGTCTGTGTCTCGGCTTCTGTCCCGCCTCCGTGCTGGATCTTTTCCAACCTTTTCGAGCGATCATCTTACAGACAAACCTTGTGACAGGTCGTATCGTGTGTGTGTGTTGAGTCTCGTTGTCTGAGCACGGGCTCATGAGGAGTCCTGATTTTTCACCACAAACTGTCAACACGGCTTCCCGTTCTCCTAAAATCGTCCCCCTTTTGCAGTCTAACATGTGATGCGTCATCATCCAGATATCAAGCACATATTCAAATTTAAAGCACATGCAAGGTCGTAGTTAAGTGCCTGTTTATAAATTCCAAGCACAAATACAAAAAAACGAAACAAGATTGATTTTCCTCCAGATAAAAAAATCGTTGAAATAGAGCAGAGATGTGGTGACCTGAAAAGATGGCACACTCCTCTCCCACAATGCACTGGGTGCCTTTATATATCTTGTAATTTGAGGATTTGTTTAATATTCTGTAAGATTACCCACCCCCAAAAAACACACACACGCACATCTGCAGCGTGAACAGATTGATTACAGTGTCATCGTCAGTTTTATGTTGACAGATAATTTAACAGCCGTCTCCTGCAGGCGCTCAAACTAAATGTGAGACATTGTACGGATTAAGTCAAAGGAATCGCTTCATATTTGACCCTTTCTTGCCAAGAATCAGAGGAGCGGGCTCACACCTCAGCATCAGAATGATATATGTGAAGCTCCCACCAGCAGCCGATCGGTCCCAAATGTGCCAAAACCCATCTGGAAACCCACAGGCTCACTGATCAATACTTATTTGATATCCCAAAGTAAAAAGCGTAAACGATTTTT
>CAESWR010000558.1:70919-82282 GCA_903171835.1 Mullus surmuletus | reverse complement strand
CGGGACTAATAAGGGATTATTTCATCTTAAAGCAATTTTTGTGATTGTTTTTACAACTTTTTTTTTTTTCATTATTATCTTCTCATCGTGAGTGTAAAAATGAGAGAAGACGAGTAGTGTTCATTAATGTTGCTTTTCAAAAGAATAGCAATGGCCTCGATTACAAGGGATTAATTTTGAGGGGGACAAGAAGACATTCCACACAAGAGAAAAGGTGCAAATGGGCGCTTTAGACATACCAAGGTGAGCCATCAAACCCAAATACAAACTGACATGGTACAACATGGAAAAACCACTTCTTCAAACTTGAACGCAATCGCCCTT
The DNA here is from genome assembly GCA_903171835.1 of Mullus surmuletus. Classification (NCBI taxonomy): domain Eukaryota; kingdom Metazoa; phylum Chordata; class Actinopteri; order Syngnathiformes; family Mullidae; genus Mullus; species Mullus surmuletus. Next base: position 81,958 of record CAESWR010000558.1, on the reverse strand, counting down.
TAACCTTAGGCACATATGTAAAACCTAGAATATAAATCTTCATCAGCATTTTGTTTTGCTTAAAAAATATCCTTTCACTTGTGGCATCCACTTCCAGTAGGTGCCTATGGATAAACGGCAATGAGGGGAAATTGGTGTCTGGACTCTTTCATCCAGCAGCAACGAATTCAAAATTATGTTTTGGGAGGGATGGTGGGAGGGTCCGGGTTAACGATATGCCAGACACACAAAACTGTATTTATACAGTACATTTCTAATTGATAATCTTTCCAATAAATTTGGGGATTTTTTTGTTTTTAATAAGGAGATATATCTGTTTAAGTCAGGCAAACTAATATAAATGTAACTTTTGTTTAGTGCCACGTTAAAAAAAATATTAATCTCTTATGTGGCTTTGCGCTTTCTCTCTTCTTAATAGTTTATCATTATGGACAACATCAAGTATTTTCACTTTTCTCTTTTCATAGTGTTAAAACACAAAACATACAGCGTATATTCAAAAAAAAAAATCTGCAAATGCTACAGATTGTCAACTCAGTGGTTTACTAGTGGAGGCAGACTGCAGTTCAGCAGCCTGCTCAAGGTGCAAGGAGCGGCCTCTCTTAATAAAACACTGGTTCTTCACGTGCCGGTGACAGCAGCAAGCACCCGCGCTTACAGAACCCTGCCCCAGCCCACCTGAAGAGCTGATGACCCTACAAATGAAGTTGAACGGTTCCGCAGAAAAGATAAAAGGGGCTGGCGAACCACAAAATCCAGGCAAATAATCCTGAAAAAAAGGATGACTTCCTGACGTTCGGAGTTAAGAGTTGCGCAGTTAAAACAGCGGGGAAATATTTTCTAGAGACATTAGGCCTTTGCATAGCAAACTGTACAAAGCTGCTGCTGCTGCTGTGACGTAAGACAGAAACGAAAATGTACAGGGTATTTACAAATTTACAGGAGGAGGAGGAGTTAGAAACCGCCCAGACCGCAGAGCGACTCAGTCACACCAGCGATCACCATGTGCTTCGGGAGGTTTGGATGTTGCTTCAAGGACAAAAGATCGACAGAATCACGCCATCGGAGTTCCGGCCAGTCCAGTGAAATTTCAAGCTTTGACTGTCCAGTATCAATGGGGAGTTACTGGGAACGGAGTGCACAAATCAACATGTAGGCCGCAGGCGGACCTGGAATCAAAGAGGGGGCGGGATTCTTGCTCTCGGAGGTGGGCATTTCACGGAGGAGGCTCGAACATCACCGCGGACGGCTGATGGCCCTTTCGCAAGACCTTCTCCTCGCTCTCCCTCCCAACTGGGGAACCTGGTCTGTGGGTCTGTCTCTCCTCTGTGGTCCAGGGGCTCCCGCTCCTCTTTAGACGCCGTTGGCACTCATCTTGCTCTTCTGCGCAGCCTCTGTGGCCGCTTTAACCTGTGGAGGAAACCACAGGGAGCAGAACCTTAGCAAGAATCCACATCTCGGCTGTGGTATGACTGCATTTGACAACTGTTTAATCGAAAGTTAAACACCCCAGCATTTGTTTAGCAATCTGTTGTATATACGTGAGGGCTGGAATTTAGTTTAATGGAAGTGACATTTAAACAACCGTTACATAATAGATGACCGCTGCATTCCTGAAATAAAGAGTGTCTCAGAGCTGGAGCGGCGAGAGAGAGGATGTGTCAGTCAGACTGATGAAGGATGTGATGAGAGAATGAGATAATATAAGCCTTTTTTCTCAGGCAAAAACTGATGTTGTCCTCCCGCTCTGAAAGCAGGCGGGGAAAAATGTTCACAGAGAGGTTCGCTCTGATGTCACGGTGTGCAACTTTAAAAGACTGCACGCTCGGCTCGGGTGTGTGACAAACGCTTCTATTTTTATCCGCTATTTCGAGACTTCAGACAGATTAACTTTGGGTGTTGAATTCCCGACTTTGGTGGGAGTCTTCTCCGCCTGTGATGCGCTCTACGGCGAATTTCACGTCTGATGCTCAAAAGAAGTCCGTTTACAACTGGTCTCTTTTTTTTTTTGTTGCTGTTGCAGTAGCTTATCCAGGGCTGCAGCAGGGTCCAACTATGAGAGATTAGCATGTCATGTGAGAAAGATCAAACCCCCGGAGGACCTAACTGGATTACAAAACTTGTGTCCAATCCCTCGCTGGTGTCTGTGGATGTCAGAGGTCCACTCCCACCAGAGGAAAAAAACACCCAACCCGTTATGTAAAGCCGCTGCGATCGATTCTTTAAAACAAAAAAAATAATTTAATAACATTATCAATGAGAGGTGTCGCTCGTGATGCACCTATAAAAATGTATCACCCGACTCTGCAGCTCGTCTCAGATTTACAGGGAGGAATTATGCCGGCTTATGACTAGCTTTACACTTTTTCTGGGGGGTTTGTCTCACTCTCACTGCTCTTATGGTGGATTTCATTCTGAGCCTCAAAAGCTCTGAAATCACACTGCACACCACCTTCTCAGCTCACACTTTTACCATTAAAATCAGTTTATACATCCATTCTAGCACCTGATAATTAACCCAGAGACAAACCTGAGTGGCGGTGATTGCTCATGTGCTCTACACTGGTGAATCAGATGCTGAGTTAATAACACTGCAATTATACACCAAGGACGTAATGTCTTTGTTTTGTTTTTTTCCAATCGTGTGCTTTTGTCCAGAAAGTAAGCTTTTATAGGACTCAAGGTCTGCTCATTCTGCTCACCTGAAGGACTTCAGCAGCAGTCAGAGGTTTGTCTGAGATGACGGGAGCCTTGTCTCTCAGCTCGTCCACCTGAAACACGAGGACAAGGGGACATTGAAGAGATTTTCTCCTGATTGGTTTGCTGGCAGGCCTGTTTTCAACCTCAACACATTTCATTAGATCTGCTGGAAGGTTACTCATTCATGACACGAGGAAGTACAACAATTTCTTTCCTGATGAGACAGCTAATGAAGCTCAATCCACATAAACGGGTAACGGTGAGGTGTCACATGATTTAAAGTCGATATAATTGAACATTATGCGTTACATAAACCAACTGAGCTTTACAGGTGCTGAAAGACCGACGCCCCCCCCCCTGCGATAGTGTGGTGCTTTTCGACAGCACCACACTATCCATCTCACAGCTTCCATCTTTAAACGATGCAATAAGCTGCCGCTGACCACAGCTTCATACTTAATGTGCAGATGGAATGTCCATGTCATAATTTCTCAAAGAAATATATTGTATCATAAATACTGAATGATTGCCTTAAGAGGCAAAAGAAGGCTCCACTAAGTAGTGAAAGAGATACCAGTACCTAATCCAATAAGGCTAATTTGTTTTTCTGTGTGACTGCTCCGCTGCCGTGAGCAAACAAGGTCACTGAAACTGAGCGTGAACTGGGAAAAAACATCTAGCTCGATGGTGAGTGACAAATCAGTTTCACAGCCACTATGGAACTATAACCAAATCCACTATTCTAACTACGTTTGGTGACTCCTCTTTCATCGCGACTGCGGTGTGTTTTTAAGAGTGTACGGACCGGCCTGTCTTTGATGATGAGAGCGGGGTCCGCCAGCTTGTCAGTACTGACTGAGGGTGTGTTTGCTCCTGTATTCTCCACTGGAGGATTAGGAGTGGACTTCTGCAAAAATAACAAACACCTGATGAAGACACAGCAAACCACCCAGCTACTCTGCCTCCTTGATTCACCTTCACTTCACCCCCCCTCCCCCCCCATTGCTGCTAGTGTTTGACCCGTGATGCAACTATGAGTGTGTAAATGAGTGTATTTTGACGTTATATAATATGGAATTTAGTATTAACGGCTCAAAGCAAGAATCAATGTCAATTATAAGACTCAATTGTGAGTAAATGTACCAGGCGACACTGAACAGCATACCCGCTATGTAATGAATAAGAATGGGAACGCTAAGCCTGGTGCCACTTCCCCTAATCCGTACAGTCATGGGTGACGTGTAAGATTTTAAGAAGATTGTAAAGCTCGAACCTCAAGTTTAGGTACAGGAGGGATAACTGGTGGTTTTGGTTTGAGGTCGGTCAGGTACATAGCTCTGGAGAGCAGCAGCAGCGACGGAGGAACGTTCTCCTTCAGGTGCAGGTCCAACCACTAGACCAGGGGGGAGAACATCAATCAGTTTCTTTTTCATCAGATAAAGGTGTAGATGCTCGCCCATGTTTGAGTGTAACAGCCCGTCGCTCACCTGCTGCATCTGCTGCCGGAGCTGCTCCGTGGTGAGACCCAGAGACCTCATCCCTCGGCTACGGCAAGCCGCCTGCAGCTCTGACACACTCATAGCTGGAACGCCCTCCGCTGCGATCATCTGCGTGCAAAACAGACGGGGAGTCAAAAAGTGTTCCCTGGGGGGGAAGAAATCTGCAACTGCGCAGCAAATGCTGATGGTCCTCCGCCTCACCTCGTCGTCGGCCTTGATGGTTCGGAGCTGCATCATCAGCTGGAAACGCAACAAGTTGTTGGTGCCGATGGGCTGCAGCTCCAGCAGCTTGCACAGGGCCACCAGCTGGGGGCGCTCCAGATGCTCCAGCGTCAGCTCGTCCTCAAACAGCTTGGAGAACCGGACGATGTCCTTGGTGGTGGGCTGCTCGCCCGTGCCCCGAACCTGACACGAGATACAAAGACGCTCATGTCCAACACTGAAACCAGGCGCTGAATGTGCATGGATGATCGTTTTCTAGTCACACTGAAGGGTTGACTAGAAAACGGTAGAAAATTTCACTGTCAGCAGATTAAGTTGCAGACAATAAAAATGGCAGTGTGTGTATTCTCTGAACTATATTAACCCCTGTGGAGTGTCTGACCTCTAGTTGCACTCGGAGGCGTTTTATATTTACACCTGTGTGCATGAGTGACCAACAAAGCAGAGAATAAAAGTGCAAGATAGAAAGTTCTGCTGTAAGACACTCGATCAATGTGAGCGTTTGTATAAATGGGTGGATGTCTGAATATTGTGACTCACCTGCTGAACGTATTTGGAGAAGCGCTGCGTCTCGTCCTCCGTCTGAGCCTTCGCCTTGTTCCTGCGAGCCATCTCAGCAATGGTCTCCTGCAGGAACTTGGCCAGCTCCAACTTTGCGGCCAGACCCTTCTTCTGCTTCTCCTCCTGAAGCAAGAAGAGGGGAGTAGATGTTGATGAGTTTAAATGAGAATTCCAATGACAACAATTACTAGTAATCTATAGTTCAACGGAATTAAAATCCCTTATCAGTGTTTTTTAAAAATGTAGGTTTTTCAGTGCAAAAGGTGCAATTGAAAAGAAGATTTGACAGTGGGTTCTTTATATTGCTTGTAAGAGTCTGACTTGCATTGTTTCTCTTACACAAATAAAAGGGTCATACTTCTTCACAATCTTCCTAATCATAAAAATGTGGTAACTTGCTTGCAAAAATCTAAACAATCAAAAACATTGTCTTTCTGGAAACTCTTGAATAACCTTGTAAAGCACAAGACAAATTCATTTCATAATCCTGTGAATGACTCTTGTTGGTTTTTTTTTAAATAACAAAAACATATACATCTGATAAATACTTCAGAATATTACATAAATGTTAAGAAATGTGTGCAAATAAACATGCACGAGTGACTGTTCAACTGCTTCTGTGATATATTGAAATGGCAGGGACAATCTATCTTCAGCAGTTCCTACACTATTTTTGACTCTGTACTTGGCTCCCCAGAGTACATTCCTGCCTCCTGCCATGTCCTCGAGGCTGGACACCCCTGTGCTGTCCAGAAGTCCGAGAGCATATCTGTGAGGCACTGAGCCGTGCTCCGCAACAACCAGGGAACATCAGAGGTGAATAGCGGGCCGCACCAAGTTCAAAAACCCGCTGCTTTTTTAAAGAATCAAAGTGAAAGAAAGGAATCTCAAATCTAGAGTTCTTGTAGTTTCTGAGTACTTCCTCAGTAAGAAACCTTCAGATTCAAATTCCAGCTGCTCAAATTAACGTTATTTCGACAACATACGAATGGTTTACTAACATAGTTTTTCCATTGATTAATACAGTTTTGGTTTCCAGTTGTTAGCAAAGATTTCTGGAGCATTGTGAAACTTTGGAATGCATGTGCACATAATGTTGGAGCTTCCCAGGGAAACTGCTTGGATAAGATAAGTCAGCTGCCTCCAAGGCCAAAGGAGCATGGAGCGGCAGCCATATCTCAGGTTACGTAATCAGACTGAACCCCGCCTAGGGGTCACTTCAGCAGGACAACGAAATGGTATGCGTGTAAACATGTCCACATGCCTTTTTAGTCTCCGTCTCGAAGGTAGACGGCAACATCTCCGGGAAGAGTTTGAGGAAGACTGGGAGCAGGAACTCCATGAATGGAACGATGATGAACACCATGAAGGGCACCAGGCGGAAGAGGTCGGCACAGGTTCTCATCAGCTGTGGACACAAAAGGAGAGCAGCGAGTTACGTGCGGCTGAGAACATCAACACGGGCCAGAGCTTGTTGGCACTTCCGCTTTCACCCAAATCTTCCGAGCTGCGTCTGCCCATGGATTGGGTTACATGAGAGCCAGGATACAGTTTAACATTGGTGTGTGTGCGCCGCCTGAGTCCGAGAGCTGGCACAAACACACGTTGCTAAATAACAAACGGCTGATTTAAACCCATACTTAAATCTAGGGCAAATTGTGTTGCGTTATAGCATTTAAAACACAACAGAAGACTCGGCTGGATTTATTCAATGGAGGTTTGAGACAAACTAAGAACATTAATCTTTTAAGACTTTATCGCTGTTCTTTGGCCCTACACCACATCTTGTAAGATCTCACCTGTCAGATCCTGTTTTATTATCTAGCAGCTGAAACAGTCAACAAAATTGAATAAATCCCAAAGCCAGAAATCTGTCCTGGATAGTGCAAATCTTTGCCTCAGCTTTTAGATGAATAAAACTATGTTTGATTCTGAATTTATGTCAAACATTTGTTATGATATGATGTTATGATTTTTAGATGAGCCACGTTTCGACACAGGAGAGTCCAGATGAGTTGATGCTCACAATTACGACAAATTTCGGAACACAAAGTGCAAATTCCAGATCGATACATCTGAACCCTTTCACAAGTACGTTGGACTGATTTAGTGGCCACAACCCAGAGAAAGAAATCCCACCTTGGGGGGGGTGTTAAATACTCCCATGAGACCTCAACTGTAGGTTACATGCCCAAGACTCCACCGGAGGCAAAAACATTTCATGAGCTGCGGGCAGTTCCAGTTACTTCCAATTAGCATCACAACTCAGAGGGATGAGCGGGGAGGAGTAAAGAGGACAACGACCTCTGAAGCTCGGCCTTTGTTATGAAAATGAAAAGAAACCCAAGCTGCTGTAAACCAACCAGACAAACATGCTTCTCTGACGTGAGGGAGTCATATGACAGAGCAGGAGACCCAGCGACGAAATAACAGATTTCACATGTAATGGGTCAGAGCCAGATAAAAACAGGTCTGTTATGGTTTGCTACAAACCTCAATTAGATTGTTTTACAGAAACGTCAGGAAGTCTGCCAGAGGTCAATAGGCTGTTACTCTTGAGTGCATTCAATTTTGAAACTGGGACATTTATCATTCCACCAAATGCCCAGTCTTAGCTAGGGTATTAAGACAGAATTCAATTTCAAGTTAAGATGCTCATTAGTTAAACCGGAAGAGGATACTTTGTGATAAATTATATTTGTATGGTTTCAAAAAGTGTAGATTCTTTGTTGTTTTTCAAGGTTTTTCTCTACAAACTGTCTACAAACTACAAGCTGTCTTCCAAATATGTGCCAACAAAAATAAAAATCAACAAACAGTCCACAACACATATTCTCTTACCCTCCTCCTCTCTCTGCGTGAGAGCAGTTGTCCGTGCAGCAGCCTCCACACCATTCTGCCTGCTATGTTGATGTCGATGCCCAGCAACCGGAAGCCATTGTAGTAATGTTTCAACTCGTCCACGATCCTCTGATACAGAGCCTTCTTCACCACCGCCCTCTCCTGTGCAGGAGGGACAGCGGCGGCGGTGCCGGCTGTAGACGCTGGAGTGGGAGCCGATGGTGTTTGGGGTTGAGCTGCCACAGCTCCAGAGTCAGTTTTTGCAGCTGGTGAAGCATCCTGGGAGGAGGAGGGGGAGGTGGTGCCAGTGGAGGAGGCCTTGGTGTCCTCAGACTTTACGTCTTGGAGCCAAACCCTGGAGCTGTGCAAAGAGCGGGCGAGGAGGGCGGCACTGTGGCCACGGCCAGAGGCGTGTCCGCGGTAACAGTTGGGGTAACCGTAGCGGGAGTGCCTGAGCGGGTGGTTGATGTGCAGGGGGGGGTCTACGTGGAGATAGGCTTTGGAAGACAGAGAGGAGCAGCTGTGCCTCTTGGACAACAAATATGATCCCCTGTTGACAAAAAGAACAAAGACCGGTTCAATATGACATATGACCGCGTAGGCTTACGTCTTGTCTGAAAAGCCTGAGATTTGATGAATAACATTGAAATAAGCAAATAAGCCGATAGATGGGGGGGGGGGGGGGNNAATCACATATACATGGCTACAGCCGCTCACATTTCATACCACCACACTTTTGTGAATTGGACTTATTTTACAGTTCCAGTTATATAATATATTAGTGCATGCAAAACTGCTGCAAAGTAATAAAGCTTAAAATCCACCCCACTGGGAGTTATTTTCTCCCACTGAAAACACCTGCTCCTGTAACGCTTGTAGTCCATCACTATGTAACACAACACCAGCGAGGTAAAGTCCCAACCACTCAGAACTCGCTGTCTGCTGCGAAATTAAGACTTCGACAGAGCCACACACGTTTCCATAGCCACTGATGTGCAGCTGAGGCAAATACTGACGAGATCCCTGCTTTCATATAAGTAGATAAGTAGAGTAGTGTAAAAATGTAGGGACAGCCATGGGATAGGTCTCGTATGGGGGCCGGCCAATCACAGCACACTGGACCCCAGAGGTGGAGCTTAAAGAGCCAGACACTGTTCAATGTGAATGTATATGTTTTGAAATTGAGTCCAAGTTATAACACTTCTCCATCTCATTTATATTGGTGACACAATTAATGCAGCATCATTCTCCTTCACTATTGCTATCTCTGATTATGCATTTTTCAACTTTTTCAGAAATGTAAAAATGTGATGGCTTCAATAGTTCACACTAAGAAGACTGAATCCTCTTTGTCCCTTACAAGTCCGATCACACTTCTCCAAGGCAGAAATCTGAGCCAAACAAATAAAACAAAATATACTCTATCAAACAGGCTCTGAACTCTCTGCATGCCAGCCAGCCCCAAAACAATCAATCACGCTTATGTAACATTACCCTTCTTGTGTTTTGGCTATTAATTTAATCATTCATGATAAACTACCTGGGTACGTAAAGCAGCTTCATTAAATCACCGGAGGAGAAAAATCAATAAAAACAAAACCCTGCATTAAAATAAATCCATGTGAAGTGAATGGCCATTTACAACCATTTGCTCCACCCATAATAATTTGCTGTCCACAAACCAATTATGCTATTTGATGTCTTCTCAATGTACCGCACTAGAATAATTCTGATGAGCAATCATCAAACCTCTCCCACAAACATTTTTCAACAGCATCGTTTTTTTGCAATTACCTGTTAGGAGGGAGAGGTGCATACATCCTAAAACACCCACTTTTACTTGAAATCAGATCATACTTTATACTGCTTCTGAAAAAGACAGTAAATTTGGTGAGTGCCCACTGTCTGCTGTACCTGCAGCACAGGGATCAGGAGAACCCGAGGCCCAGAGTACCCGACCTAGAGGGCATGCAAACGACTCCGATAAGGTTACCGCAACATGAACACAACTTCAGACTCGTCCGTTTTGATATTTGGCTCCCTGCCGTTGCTTTACCACAGCAGACGCTACGTAAACAGAGACAAGCTGTGCTTTTTGGCTCGGCCTCATATCAGCCTGACACCTTGTCAAAGCCGGCGGCGCCCCGGGAATGGGCAAGCAGCTACGGAGACGACAGTGGGAGATGATTGGAACACTGGATTCTATGGACACTTGAGTTGCCTCTAATGTCACACAATCGTCAAAAACTTGCACTCAGAATTGGTGGAAGACAGACAGCAGTGAAGTGTGATGTGGAACCATTTGATGGTGAATTTATGGTATGCATTGCTGGGGTTGCACTTACCTCGACCTGGTGACAGCAAGGAGCACCTGCTGGCTGAAGACTGCCATTGCAGGAGCGGATCACGGTGTTCTGTGGGAAGCACGCATGGACAGAGAGAACACGCCGGTGGCTGTTTAGTTTGGGGCTGCAAGCTACAAGCTACAAGCTACATTTAAAAACAAACAAAACAGCTGCCACACATTTCATATCACATTGTAGCCGCTTCTGTGGCAGACACGCTGTGCTGAGCGGAGCCATTAGCTAACAAAACATTACGTAACACCACGACGTTCGCACACCGGCACACGTTAGGTAACACAACATCAACACACAACACACTGGGTTACAATAAACAATAAATGAACTAATATTAGGTGCTGATTATTACGTGGTAACATTTCCAACGTGATCGATAGTCTCAATAACAGACAAACTGACACCGACGTGACGTGAATGCGACGCTCAGCAATATTATGGTTATTTTCCACTCACGTTTCCTTCCACACATAAACACAACCGTCTCCTAGGTAACAATATCTACACTCTTACCGGTGTTACACACCAAACACAACGATGTACACCGGGTTTACAGCAGCATCGTACTTGCACTGCCCCGCTCCCCGATGTTTAGCTAGCTAAGCTAGCTCTCCTAGCTAGCTTAGCTCGCTAGCTAGCTAGCTAAGGTGCTAAAGCTAGCGGGTGAAATGGCGAAGCCCACTCACTCACCTCCGGCGTCAATGACCGAGCTGTGGCTGCTGCTGCTGGCTGGGCGTCGGAAGGCTTCGCGGCGAGGCGTCGACGATGTAATCCATCCACAACAGTCGTTCCGGGCAAAACGGGTACGACGAGAGTAACGGCCGCCGTGGTGGTAAACCCATTTACTTTTTAAATT
>CAESWR010000557.1:49165-61225 GCA_903171835.1 Mullus surmuletus | reverse complement strand
ACACACACACACACACACACACACACAGTCAATAGTTTGAAAAGCCAAGAATGAATCATTGACTGGATGATTTTTCTTACCTTCAGCGTATGCTTCAAACTCTGCTTCACCTCAGCGGCGTTCTCCAGTTGCGGGGCGGTGGTCTCGGGAGGCGGCGGGGTTGGGGAGGGGCGTGGAGAGAGCACTGGAGGCGAGAGCGCCTGCGTGGACGGGCTGTGGAGGGGCGGCAGGCTGAGCGGCGGGGCGGAGGGGGAGCAGGTGAGCGCCGGGGTGACCCCCAGCGAGGGCAGCGCCGGGCTGCAGGGGGGCGGGCACTGGGTGGCGAAGGGGGCGGGCGCCGAGGCAGGGGGCGGGCTCACCAGCAGTTGAGAGAGGAGACCCTGTGGGTTTTTGGCGAGCATGTGTGTGAGGGGAGGAGCCTCTGCTGGAGCATGACACGCCTGTGAGACGGCGCAGTGGGCGTTGAAGCCCACCTGCTCCGTCCTTGAGAGCGTTTTATCTTCTTCTTCGTGGATTTCAGGCTGGACTTCCTCTAAATCTTCTTCTGGGGTTCTGCCAATGCTCGCTCTTCTGATTGGCGAAGTTTTGACAGATGTGTCCATGCTGATGTGTGTGTTGCCATGGGAGACGCCACTGTTCTCAGCAGTCAGACCCACCGCTCTTTGCTCTTCACACACACCTACACGATCCTGAGAAGAAGTCTGAGCCACGAACACACACTCTGCTGCTCCGGCATCCCGCTGACACTCTGCGCTCAGGTTTTCACTCTGACCCTCCACCGCCGTTTCCATAGCAACGGCCATCAATGCGTCCGAGGTGTTTGGAGGATCTGCAGCCTGTTGTTCCTCATCGGACGGTTTTTCCAGCGTGGGCGTGAGGCTGCGGGGGAGCGGCGGCAGAGGGGGAGTAGGAGGGGGCGGGGCTGAGTCGCCGCTGCAGCGATCGGCGAAGCGCTCCACCGCGGCGTCCCTGGCGACCTGGCGGAGTTTGAGCAGCTTCAGGGAGGCAAACTGGTCGTCGGGGAGGTGGAAATCCTGCGGGATGTCGAGGTTGGCAAGTTGACTGAGCGGCTGCGGAGACGGGAGTGGAAGAAGAGACGAGTGGGCGGGCGAAGAGGAGGGTAAGAGGAGAGACCGCCAGCTCTCCGCTCCTGTGGGACACATTCAGAAAGAGGATTAAAATCAGGGCTGTCACGGAATACCGGTATTGACAATAATCGTGGTATCAAAATATAAGTATATGCTTGTTACTGTAATTTCTGCTTTATTACTATCCAAATAAATAAATATATCAAAATGTCCTACTCATAGTCGTCTCTGTGGAGCTCCTACTCTGGCTGCTGCTCCTCAGAAAGATGGGGTAGATCTTCTCCTGGGACGCAGAGTTGGACTGGGCATCGCTCCCAGCAGAGGGGGCGGGGCTCTGTGTGCTGTGGGGGCTGTGTGGGTCGCCTGGCACCAGTGCAAAGCCCTCTGGGAGTTGCTGAGCGGTGAGCGAGCGTCGGGGCGTGCGAGATCTCCCTCTGCCCCGCCCCCTCCTCCGGCCTCGGCCCCTACGAGAGGCGCCGACGCCCGGGGACGGAGAGACACTGATGGAGGCTTCATCTAGGCTTTTCCCGCCACCCTCGGATTCGGGGGTCTCGGCAGCCGTTGGCGCCGCACCAGGACCTGGCGGTGTGGAACCGGTGCGTTGAATGTCTCGCTTGGTTCCGCGGGCGGGACCCCGGCTCCGGCGAGGTCGCCCCCCGCCCAGCTGGGAGAGGATGACGGCCTGCACGTCGGGCTGGCTCTGCAACACCGACATGCGCCGGGTGGTCCGCACGTAGTACTCCACTGGGAAAAGAAGCCCCTCCACCAGCGTGCAGGAGTCCAGGAGGCTCAAACCTTTCCCTTCTTGATTGTTCTCTTTCTCTCCTGCCTGTTTTCCAGCATCACTGCTCACGTCTCCGCACAGATTTCCATCCGTCTCTCCCTCTGTCCTCTTCCTCCCGCTCTGTGCGTCGTCTCCGGTGTCTTTACCGGAAGACTTGAGCTCTGTCTGTTTCTTCCCTTCGTCTTCTGTTTCACTCGGATTTTCCCTTCTCATCGTCTCACCCTCCCGCGCCTCCTTCCCCTCCGTTGTTCCCACCTTGCTGTGCTCCACCTGCGTGTTCCAGTGTGAGAGCAGCAGGGACGGAGACTCTGACTCCGAGGAGGAAAGCGGTTCTTCGCTGTCCGGCACGACCAGCATGGCTTTGGCCGCCTCTTTGTCTCCGTCCGCTCTGCCCTCCGTCCTTTCGGCGCCCTCCGCCTCGGTGATCCTGTTTTCCAAGCGCAGGCGGCTGCGGCGGGACCTGAGGCGGAGGGCGGGGCTGCGTCGGTGACCCCCGGGTGACTCGTGGCCCGGCGTTGACGGGCTGGCGGCATCAGAGGGAAGCAAGAACTGCACCGTCTGGCTCTGCGTTATATTAGCAGAGTCCACTGGACCTGATGGAGCAAAATAGGCAGCGTTATTCGAAGCAACGCACTTCACTGACTGAGTGTTTTGACTTTCATCATTCATTATTATCAACGTCATGGGGGAAAAAAAGCCTGACCCACCTGCAGTGCCTCCGAGACTCTTGGGTTCACCCGGAGCCGCCCCGTTGAGGGCATCCAGCGCCGGGGACGGCGAGGCGGGACAGGGGTTAGAGGTCGCCTCCGCCGGATCTCTCTGGTTCTTGTGGTTCTCCGTCGAGATCCTGCTCCGCACATGTTTCCGCACGGCGTCCAGACGCTCGGCTCGCTGCGACAAAAATTCAAACGTGTGTGTGTGTACGAAAAAAAGGATCCAGCTTTTGGGGGGGGGGCGAAAACAGAACACACACCTGTAACTTCTGCGCCGTCTTGAGGTATTCCCTTTGCAGCAGCGCCAACTTCCTGCGGAGCTGAGAGAGAAGGCAGACGTCAGCAGGTCAGAAAGGAGGAAAACAACAAGAGTTTGGCTGGAGGATGAGGAGGGGTTACCTTCTCTTTGTCATCGCAGTGCAGAGTTGTCCTCAGCTGCTCCTCACAGTGCAGGGTGAGGTTGTTCTCCATCCTGCTCTCTCACCCCTGACACCATCAAAGCCCACGTTAGACACTCATACATGTGTTTTTATGAGTAGTACTGCCATATTACTGCATGGTCAAAGCCAGAATCCGTACTTTACACATGTGAGACACGGTTAGCTTCACTCATGGCTACAACACTGCGCTTAAAGCCCATAAATAACAAAACAATAACAAAAAATAACCCAGAAGAGTAACTTATCTATTCAGATACACGTTACTGCAGTGAGGAGGCCACGTGTCAGTGCAAACGGGTTGTGAGTTTGAAGCTAACAGAGAACTTACGCTCAGCGGCCATGGAAGGTCTGTTGTGGTGTTCGATGATGCTGCGATCGATTCACCTCCAGTTTCCCGCGGCTCTGAGAGCAGACCCGAGAACTGACCTGAGATCAGAGCTGAGATCAGACCTGAGCAGCGGAGCGAGGAGCGGTCGATCACAGCGAGGAGCGCCAACTCAGCAGGTGACTCAGGTTTGCTGTTTTACTCGCAATTAAACACACATTTCGCCTCATAAACTCACTTTTTTTTAGGCTTTTTTAAAGTTTAAAGCAATTTAATTGGTCTTTAGTTTGTAATATTGATTATTTGACTCTGGGATATTTGAATAAATGTGTTTCATGACACTTTGAAATTAAAGCCACAAACAGTACTTTTACAATACAGGCATTAGAGGCGTCACAAATACACTTAAATGTTTGAAAGTGGCATATATATGTTTTTTTTTACAAATACTAAACAGGTTGCATTGCTCATTATGGCTGGAAGCTTCTGTCGCTTGGACTAACAATGTTTAGGTGGTAACATGGAAAAGCATTGTAGTGGTGTTTTCCTGAAGAAGCCAGTTTATTCATCTCAAGTAAAATATTCATTTTAAAGCCATTTAATCAATGGATCAGATATCATTCATTTAAGACACACGTGTCAAACTCAAGGCCCGGGGGCCACATCCGGCCCTTGGGACGACTGTATCCGGCCCACATGTTAATATCTTAAATCTATCAGAATTGGCCCACAGGTCATTTTAGTGCGCACAACTGATACTACAAATCCCAGACTGCATTGCAACAGCAGGGATTTTAGCATCAGGGAGGCTGCTCCCTGCGTGCAACTTTATTGACAAACTCATTGGAATATCATGTTTGGCGTGTCTGGTTGAATCGTAAGATAATGCTAATCCCAAAGACACACCTAACCCCCAAAACACGGCTAACCCCCCAAAAAGCTGCCTTGGGACATGAATAAATGCTGTCTCAGTGTAAAAAAAAATACATAAAATAATCCGTCCTGGTCGGCCCACGATTTGGAGTCAGTTCTTAATTTTGGCCCCCTGTTTGATTGAGTTTGACCCCCCTGATTGAAGAGGTCATTTTAAGATGTTGTATTTTACAATGATAAAGCCAATAAGCCTTAATGCACTAGGTTGCCATAGAAGACTGTAGAAGCCTAATGGGATAAACACGGGGTGTCATTAATCATAGGCTACTGTGGCCCGTTTCCATTTAATTAAGCAACCGACTGAGCTGGTTTTCTTGACGGACTGCCGTTGAAGCGCTAAATGGAGAGGGGCTTTAAATGCACACATTTACTCTGATGCGAAGGGTCTGTTCAATTCAAACCACTTTACTGGGGCCACAGTGGTATCTGATCAATGACTGTAGTGTAATTCACATTGGACTCCATGGCTTTGTGTCAGTTTGACATTATTCTGGACCAAGAATTGTTTTCTTCTGCCATTGTTAAGTGTCTGTGCCTTATTTAAGTTACTAATGATGACTGCAGAGACATCATAAGATCCCCGAACATGGGTTTCAAATGGAGCCTAACCTCAGAGGAGTCAGCAGCAGTGGTAGCATTGCATTGTTTGTCCACCAGATGGCACTAACACTTTGCTTGGGAGTACAACCATAGAAAATGCATGCAATGACTTTTGCTCAAAACATACAGGCATTCAATAAACTTGAAAGAACGTGGAACTTATAAATGACACCTTTTAATGTCAAAAATAGCTGCTCATGTACATTGATAGTCTTTCAAATTATCTGGACATACTGTACATACAAATACAAGGAAACAAGGTGGGGAGCCGGTCATATCCTAAAGCAATTTGAAATCCAAAGGTGTCAAATCTGGCTACACTACTCCTAACTTGTTTGGCACTCTGGGTTGGCTAACACAAAACCTGAAACTGATGCAGACGGGATTTTAACTTCACTAGATTCTGTGTGGTGCTTTGGTAGCTATTTGTTCATAAGCTACAGCTTGAGAAAGACAAGTACAGAGTGTTTCATTACAACAGGGACTGCATGGAAATTATGGCAGGTCACAGTTAAGTGAAGTATTTCTCTTTATTTATGACAAAGTGACTTTTTACATTACCTTTACCAGGAATTGTGTGTTAATAGAGTTTATTTGTAATTAAATGAAAACTTCCTATCCCACGTTGAAGGCGGTCTTTGCCTTGACCGACATGTCGGGGGTTAGTTTGGTGAAATCGTCCTGCTCCTCAGACATCCACAGGTGAGGTACTTCATGGCGGTCATGCTCACATGCATGAGCGGGCCCAGGTTGAAAAGCATGTGGTAGAAGGCATGGACAGACAGGCCTCCGGTCTCATCAGCATACTTCAGCGCTACGATGGGCGTGTACAAGGGGTTGGTCAGGTTGCGGAAACGTGGGCTGCTGGCTTCAATTACCTTCTTGGTGCACTGCAGAGAGTGGACAGGAAGAGACGCACAGGACGGATCAGCCGCGCAGATGTAGGATGAAACAAAGCGACGCTCGGCTACAGACGTCGAGTGAACTTACTTTGGCGATGTCATCTGGCGTCTGTCCCAGTGTCTCAAAGATGTCCACAGAAGACGGAAGGTAGACGTTCTTGAAGTAATGCACTGTGTCAGGATCCGCTCCAGGGTACTCCTTCTGTCTCACATCTTGAATCATCTTGGCCTCGAATTCCGTGTGCACTGGGCCAGGCTCAATCAGCGACAGACTGAGGGGAGAGAGGCACAATAAACAGAGGGCACTGGGGGAATGGGAGGAAAACACACAGGGAACCAGTCCAGCATTTGGGCACCTTCCCAGACGGACTACCAAAAAACTACCAAGCTGATTCTCATGAAACCTAATGGAGGGGTGTTACATATAACCGGAATCATATAAACTTTTTGTGGCACATCTGTTCAACGAAGTCGATTTTATCTCTCCTCATCTATTTTGTTTTTCCATTGACAGACAAATAAGCCAGCAGATTTTACACAACTTCCTTGATAGATTCCAGAAACCTGCAGATCTGGAAATTTGGAACTTAAACGTAGGTTTATATACACTTTAAACCCACAATGTCCTTGACGAATCTAAGGTTCTTTAATGTAAACCTTCGGTTCTAAGAGTAATCTCTAGGTCACGAGAATCCGTATTAACAGCTTTTGTAACATTTGCAAGAGAAGTCCTCAAGGCTCTTCTTTATTACAGTATAAACCAAAAGTACAACATGACAATAGATAAAAGAAATTGGTTAACATGATAGCGCTGCACTCACGTGACATTAAACTTCAAGAGTTGCACAGCCAAACTCTCACAGAAGCCCTCCATGGCAAACTTGGAAGCGGCATAGACGTCATTAAATACCACTCCTGCCGGATAAAAAGAATTTTAATTGTTTACCAAATTACAGCATATTTGCATGTTTCATATATACTTCAATGTCATCAACCAAATATGTTCCAAACCAACTATTAACCCCCCCCCCCCCCAGCCCACCTTGCAGTCCCATGACGCTGCTGACCACAATGATGTGTCCACCTTTCCTTTTCTTCATATCGGGCATCACCTCCTTGACCATTCGAATCACCCCAAAGAAGTTGGTCTCAAACACCTTCTTCATCTCTTCGATGGGGATGCTCTCTATTGGACCCACCAGTCCGATGCCAGCGTTATTGACTAGTCAGCAGAGGAGAAACACAGGCCACTGAGAATGACTGATTTGTTCAGAGAGCGTGAAGCAATGTGTGGTGCGCCCGGGTTCACTGTGACCTACTGAGGACATCGATGTGTCGATCTTTGATGCCATCGATGCACTGTTTGACGGACTCATCGCTGCACACGTCCAGCACGGCCAGGGACAGGGTTTTGCCGTATGCGTCGCCGGCCGCCTCCACCAGCTTGTCTTTACGCTTGAGATCACGCATCGTAGCTATGACTGTGGAGTAGAGTTAGAAAAAAGGGGGGAAAAACTGAGATGAACTGTGATTTGTTTTTACCCCATCATTTTAACGTGCGATAGTGGAGCTTGTAGAACTCGGCAGTCCTATTGTGCATTTTTAACATATTAGTGTTCCCTATGTCCCCTAACACTGGCCCCCTGACTCATTGTTTTACAAAACAACAAGAACAAGAGACTCTTTATCATATTCCAAGTATTTGCCAAATACATTTTTGGAATATACAGTTTGGGAACTTGGGAAAACATGACTGCCCCCTCTGGGCATTGTTTAATTTGCCTTTTCTCGTGAAAGCCTTTTCCCAAATACTTTCAAGAAACTGTTTCCAGCACAAGTATCGACTACAAGCTGTGTTGGATCACCCTAAATCTAGAACCACAATGGTACTCAAATGGGGCAGACGTTGTTTTGCCTCCCTTAGAAATGGTGTGTGAAGTTCCTGTTTACTTATAAAACCTTTTGATTGTTTAACATACACACATTCTTTCCATGTTGGAACCATTTTAGAACCAATCATCAACATGTTAGCATTGTCATTATGAACATTTTAGAGGCTTGCTTTACAGGCTTGGTTGCAGTGATGCAAACGATGGGTCATGGCCAGGACTTTCCTACCTCTGCCAGGGATTTGTTTGTCTTTTTGCCGGATTACATAAAAACTAGCTATCTGATTATGATTAAACTTGGGATGTTGTCTGGGCTGTGGTAGCATGCTTTCACTTTGTCCGGAGGATCTGTTTAAGAACTCAAAACAGCATTTTTGATTCCCATTGACTTTGGCAGAGGTCTTTGCCGCCTGACCGCACCACTTTGCAAATGTGTCTTTTGTTTCACCATGGTTTCCAGTAGCTTTGAGCCTTGGCATAATCTGTGTATGATTGCGCTGCTGTTGTTATTTCCACGGACAGCTTCCGGGCAAGAGTTTGTGAATGGATATAACACTCCTTCCCTCCGTGCAACTACAGTGCTACGCCTTTGGGCTGCTCCCGTAAATAGACGTGATTAGGCAGCATGCGCGGCTAAATGGGGATTGACAAAATACAACATCGCTATCTACGGTGTCAGACTGAGTTCACTGGATCAGACTGCATGTAGTCTTTCACACGTGCCGCCGGAATTAGACGCACTGACATCGTTGGATGTTGTATGGCCTTTTGTGCATTCTGAGAAATCAGATTCCGACTCCTGCCACAGCATCAATACGTGTTCTGGCCGTGTGTAGCCTCTTCTGTTTGTGGGAATTGTCACCCCAGTAATCCTCTCTCTGTGTACATTTCCTTCCATAGGAATGAAGAGAAACAATGGAGTGAAGGTCACCGACGACTGCGAGGGAAACGCTACGAAAATACTGTCAAAGCAGAGAATGGAAGGAAGGTAGAGTACACACATCAGGGAGGCCGCACTCGCAGGTGTCCCTGAAATAACAGTAACGTTTCAAAAGGTGATGCCAAAGATAGTCAGCGTGGTAAAGATAACTTTAAGCAGCCTTAACTTAGATTCTTTGTGGCCTCAAAACAGCACAGTTACAGCAGCCAGTTGACGTATGGGCATTAGCGGCCTCCAGGATTAGCCCTGAGCCAGCTAACCCTCTGACCATCGTCCATGGCGGAGCTCAGCGAGACTTAATTAAGTTTAAACAAGATTGCAGCTTTTGTCGGGTGTTACATGCGCCCTCAGAGTGACTAAAGGTTAAGTTGGGGGAACCTCATAACTAGCCCAAGCTGGGAACATCTTAGGGTGGATAGCTCCGTATTGGGTGGAGATGTTGACAGTACAACGTTGCGATTGACCAACCAGCTTCTTTGGTTTACTTTCTTCCATTTTGGTTCCATTTAAGTCCATATTTTGTGTCTACATAGAGGTACAGATTGGAATATTTTAAATGGAAACCAGATCTCAAAATGGCAAAAAACCTGACTTTGCATCGTCATTTAATCACCGCTGCCCTGCACTTCCTGTAGGTCTTGCATAAGCGCAACATCAGGCGTACGAATGGTTGTCTTTGCAATATCCATGATTAAATGATGTAGATTAAAGCTGCTTTGGGGGCAGATGGGCGACTGGTTCCTCAACAACAACAGAGGAAGGAACTGTTGACTTATACACATCTTGCAACTTTACAGCAGTTCCTGCCCGAGTTTACACATTATGGCGACTTGCTTACGAACCAAAAAAAGGGCCTGCAGTGTCCATTTGAAAGCTGTCTGTGACCTCTGACCCGCCGGCACAGGGAGGAAATGCTGTGGGCTACGGGGCTTTCTCTGCAGCTGTCAGTGGAGAGCATCACAAAATCTCCACTCGGCCTTTATGTGGCTCTGATGCAGAGTCGTTGAGTCGTTTTGGAAGCCTACAAAACTGAGCGTGTCATCAAAAGAGGCGCTGCGGAATGAGAAGCACGTAGTCCGAGGTTTGTTAGTGTGAATGCAGCATCTGTCGGCCCTCTGATGGTCAACACACACACACACAGATATGGAATTAATCAACAGGTCAGGTGGACAATAATACTCTTATGCACACCGTGGCTGTGATGCAACCATCCTCCTCATGCCGCAGCAGTGCATCCCTCTTGTTTTCATCTGCTCTTCCACATATTCAACTATTCTAAACCTCCACCTCTGAGCCCAAACTCCTCTTCTGAAAGCAGCTGAGCTGATTCCCACTAACTTCCCGCCGTGTACGTACCGTGGTAGCGCTGCTGCTCGTCCCTGGCCAGCATCACGGCCATCCTGAGGCCGATACCGGAGGAGCAGCCGGTGATCAGCACCACTTTCTGCCCGGGGCTCGCCATGTCTGCGCCGCCTGTCCGCCTCCGTGCCCCGGCGAGAGTGTGTGTGTGTGTGTGTGAGAGAGAGAGAGCGGGGATGAGAGCTGGTGCGAGGGGGGAAAGCCACAGTAAGAGGATAAGCGGACACACACACACACACACACGGTCACATGGACGAGGCGCGACACGGCGGTGATTATCTAACCGGGAGCGGGTCGCTTCTCCGCGGCGAAAACGGTGTGTGTGTGTGTGTGTGTCGCACTTATCAAACTCTTTAAAAAGTATAGGTGCGCAGAATTTACACATATTTATGGTCCATGCAAAGCGTTTTTCTGGTAAAAGTAAAAAAAAAAAAAATGGGTACAAAAAAAAAGCATAAAAGAACAATTTCAAGTGAAAAAATAAATAAATCATGGTTTAAAAAAAGAAATGTGAGATTTGGCGCCACCCAGTGGTGGGTTGACATTTTTTTTTCGAGAAGGATCAAACAAGCCCCTGCACCCATTCATACACACACCTCTGTTTTACACACACACACACACACTGAGGCACAGAAGTATAGCTCCCAGTCATAAGTTTAAGACCAACCCGGAGAAGGGGGGGGGGGTTTGGAAATATGCCTGGAATCTATTTTCTTCTGTTTCAAAAAAAGCCAGAGTGTGTGTGTGTGTGTGTGTGTGTGTGTGAATACAACCACTTCCTGTTACCAAAACACCACTGTAACCAAAACCACACTTAATCAGTATCCTGCGCCGTGTTTACATTGTTATAAAACACAGATCTTAATCTGGATTATTTCACCACCTGTGGGATTGAAGAGGCAGAAGTGGTGCCTCCGCTCACTCGGCTTCTATTTCACAGCAATTTGTGTTGATTTGTTTTTTTCAGTGGCGGCCAGGCGTAAGATTGATAAGCTGTGACAAAAAACACAACACACGCATATTTCAAAGTCAGAGTGAACGCAACTGATCTCATTTTGGTAATAACATTAAAAGGTTCCAAGAAACAAAACAGCTGACTGATAATGTACAGTTGATACACAACACTTTAATGAAATCCTACCTCAGTGTGACATTAACTATTTGTTGCATGAACACTTACAATCAACACGCACCTTCTGAACCCTTGGATCAAATCCATCCTCTTGATAAGAGGAGATACACAGGATTTAAAGCAATTAGATTAGTTAGCAATTAGATAGTCTGATTATTTTAATTAACTCTGTCTTGTATGAAGACTTTTTCTTTAAGTTAAAAAAAAACCCCCAACACAAATGTCGTCTTTGATTCATGAAAAGCAGGAAAGTGTGTGTATGTGTATGCATGTGTGTGCATGCACTGAGCTCTGATTCCGTCAGCCGCCTTCTTCACCCCATAAAACCTCCACAAACGGTTCCTGTTACCTTCCTGTGAGGAACCTCTCAGGACTTTTACACCACGAATAAAACACGATAGGCGCTCAATACAGAAGCATCAAGACAAGATTGAGGTTTTTTGTATTGTTCTTTTTTCTTTTTTTTTTTTAGGTTTTCCACTGTGACTATAGGAAGATTACAGTGTGTGTGTGTGTGTACACGTGCATGTATGTGTGTGTGAGATGGGCAAAGACAGACAAGCACTGGAATCTGCAGCAGCATATTTTTATTAGTTGGGCAGCAGCTTTGTCCTGTCCTAACATGCTTTGTGTGTGTGTGTGTGTGTGTGTGTATGTGTGTGTGTTACAGAGTTAGCAGCAGCAGTAAATGAAATGTGGCTTTGATTGTTCATGTCTGATCTTCATCAGCGCCTATAGAACGGTATTGGGGGGGGGGGTTATTGCTGTTGGCAAGTTCACACGTGCACGCGCACCGGGGCATGTTATAACGCCATAGAGACCCATCATGGCCCCTTAAATCACTCAAGACAATGATGATGCTAAAGACAGGGGGAGTAATTAGGTTTCCTGCGCAACCCCGCGAGTCTCCGGGAGGAGGAGGAGGAGGAGGAGGAGGGGGGGATGGAGGAGGGGG
>CAESWR010000557.1:24948-46484 GCA_903171835.1 Mullus surmuletus | reverse complement strand
ATCATGTAGATACACAGAATTCTTATATTATAATGTTGGTTATTGGGCCTTCACATATTCCAGTTGAAGCTCATTCAGTGGCGTCCATTTACACTTAAAACCGGTTCCCAACTGGCAAAACACCAAATGTGACTCATTTTAAGATTGTGGGACTTTCATTTCCATCATGTGATATTTTTTAGCTATCAGATCGTGGGTGTAAAAAGCTTTCCCAACCTGGTGAGCTTCAGGGAAGAGTCTTCTGGCTCGAGGGGAAGATGATTGATGTCGCTCTTATGTCAGATTATTAAATGTGAAGCTGGAGCCCGCAGCTGTGTACCAGCTTTTCCAAAGCTCACAAATTAGCAGATCATATCTTGCATTTCATGTTAAAGGAACCTCGGTCCTCACACCGTGTTGGAAGTTCCATGCCCATCCCCTGATTACTGATACCAAACCCCAATTTGCTCCCATTGTACGTCCTACAAGTCAAGATAAAGCAATTAATACATCTTCCATTGAAGTTATTTGGAGACGAATACCTCTTGGTGGGCAACTGGACAAGTCGGTTTTCCCAAAATGTCAAACTGTTTCTTTCAAGAGTGGGGCTTTGAAGTCAGTTTTTGACGTAATAATGGGAGGTAGACTAAAAAAAGTCTCACCTCAAGCTGAGATTTCATGAAGAAAATTATGTAATATGATCGAAACCCCTCAGAACAGATGTTACCCGGAGGTTCAGGTAGAGGTTGACCTGTCAGCCACATATCATTCCTCAACGGGCGCCACAGACCCAAACTCTCAGCTTCCCCCACCTCATTATAAACACAATGAAACCGCAAACTCCGTTCTCATTACATCAACGTTTAATAGCTGCTTTATTTTTGAAGTCAACATCGACATGCTTTTGGCAGTGGTTTGCGCGTTGCCCAAGCCAAACAGTCGGCGAGCAGGTGACTTGGCAGAGACTCGGCCATGTTGCCTCCACCTGCTCCGTCTGACGAGATGCTGGGAAAGAGGGGGAGGTTTTACGTAATACACGAAGAGACGTTGAGTTTTTATTAACCGTCTTGGCCTTGTGCTACTTGCCTGCCAGCTATTTATGGTGCCTAATGTTTTGATGTATCAAAAGATATCTTAATAAGCTCATTCTAAGCTAGATAAAATAAGTTTTTGGAGGTTGTTTGGCTCTTTCCGTTGTTATTATCCCACTATGACCCAGCATCAAACTGGCTCAACCCTCAGGAGGCACTTTCACCAGTCTCTCTGTGAAGGTCATTACTTTGGTGACTAATGCGACCTCTGGCCCTTTAGGATCATCGGGGGTTAAACCAGGTCAGAGTCTTTCACCTCACACCTGGCAGCCGCAAGACTTCCTTGGAAGTTAAAATGTATTTGTAAAATGACACACCCACTGAAGAGATACGCAGACTCTCCAAGAAAGAAAAACAACACACCCTTTTTTTTATTTTTCTGGACAAATAATGCGGTAATTAAGATGTCTTCAGTTACACGTTTTTTTTTGCGTACTGTCAACTGTGGTAACACACCTGGCTGTCAACAGGTTGGGTGTGAATTATGATCATAGATATCTGAGCAATGTGGTCAAGTTACGGTCAAGCATGTCACGGTCTGGCCTCGGGTGTTTGACTCACTTGGCCGGCTCGCCGCCCTGCACGCTCAGGTACAGCTTCAAGTTTGACCTGCGTTCTTTATTGCTTCGCAAGTATTCAGAGTATTCAGGCCTCAACGCCAGTGGAAGCTAGCTAAACCCAAACCCTGTACCTCAACTAGCAGCCCACGTTGGAGGACGCTAAGTTTAATGGTGGTGTAGTGTGCAGGAAGTGCTTTGGTCCAGTCAGTGTAAAGGCATATCAGTATTCTTTGGCAAGGAGATCAGACTTGGTTGAAGATCTGAGAGGTTCTCAGCCACATGTTCACGTGTTCTAGAAGAGTGTAGCCGCCTTGCACTCCGAAACATATGTTGCTTCGATCTCGGTATGGAGGGGCTGCACAGTCTATCCTCGGTGCACCTGCGAACGGTGTAACGTGATGGTCAGCGCAGATGAAGAATGGTGCGTGTCTGGCTCCGCCCCGGTCAGTGACGATGGAGCAGGTGTTCTTGATTTTACAGCTGATGGGAAACACCTGCAGTAACATTGCTAATTGGTATGTGGGGATTCTGCATTGTGTCCTGAGCAGGTTCTGAACACACAAAATTAAGTGTTTTGTCTTGTTGTCATCAATTCATATCAAGTGTGTTGCGGGAAAGGACTTCTTGCGATGCCACAAAGCTACACCGACCCACGAGCTGGAGGTTGTCATGAAATATAAAGGGTGTGATCCCATCTGCATGCTGGTTTTTGTGGTGGAGAGTTCTACAAAGTAACTTAAAGTAGAGTCAATGATTGTTTGGGTTTTGATCCTTTTTTTAAATCAAATGCTCCACCAAGATGGCGGCACTGTGCTGCTAAAGGGAAGTGGACTCCAGACCATGTGGGGATAGCAGTAAAACGTCCAGCCCCCTGCTGGCTTTTAAATAAATTCTAACAAAAAAATCCAGTCTTCACAGTTCATTTGCTGCCTTCAAAAGAATTTACAACAAACATTTTTTTCCAAAGCACACAATCCAATTTCCTTTTTGAATGTTGATGCTTTTTATAAGAAAGTACTCACGAATGCAGGAATCTGACAGATTTCTCATCTAACAAATATGTCTGTCAGCGTAATCAGCATGTTCGCATCTCCGGAGCGACACACGGTTTGAGGCAAAGTGTGTTTTGGAAAGAGCAAAATGCCGGCAAAAGAAAATAACCCCTCATTGTCAGGTTGGAGAACGCTTTCCTCGGTTTCCCCTCAAACATGTGTGAGGCGTTTGTTTATTGAGTTCAAATGATAGATGTGGAACAGCCTTTGCGCAGTGATTGATGAGTGGGGGGGTCCTTTGTAATTGACAGTGTGAGCAGAATGGCTGAAATGAGGTTTTTAGGTGAGCTGTGGAATGTGCGAGGGCGTTCCTCATGACGGACACACAGAACAGAAGTGACACATTGTGTTGTAATGAAGACGAGCTCCTTAAGTGTACGAAGGGATGCTTTCTCTTTCTGTCTTTGCAGTGTTATTGCGCTTGACTTTGGATCGTTCATGTGTCAGGATGGATCTTTTTTTTTTCTGTTGATGTCGAACAGTTGGCAAAACACAAGCGCAAACGATATTCCGTAAGATGTTCTTTGTTTTATTACAATGCGACCTGTATTTGGAGAAATCCTGGCAACTCCTGGAACTCCAGCGGTTGTGTATTTGTGGAGAGTGAATGATCCCCAACGGATTTCCTTTTGATCTCCGACTTTTGGTGGAAAATCTTGAGAGTTCTGACAAATCTGACAATGGATAAACCTAGCAAGACTTTATTTTATTTCATGGGTTTATAAATACCCATTGGTCCAAGTTTCTGCTAATGCACTCATTTCATATGCAGAAGGCTTGGTGATACAGTGGCTTATGAATGCAAATTGGGGGAGAACAATACATCAAAATGATGCAGCATCTATGAGGAGGAAGTGCAAAGCCAATTACTGATCAAAGAATACAACCGCTTCTTTCTTCCAGCAGAAGCAAGAATGTGCTGTACACATGGTTGTTGTACGATAGTTAGCGAAAAGCTATTGTTTGCTTACTTGCGTGTTCGCCATATGCAAAGGCGGAGCTATCATGGCGGTATGGTCTTTGAATTGTTTTGTACTGAGGGATATTATGATCAGATTTCCAAGTTGGGAGCACCGTACATTAGTGAGTGTGATTAAAAAGTGTAACATTGGAATGTGGTTGGGCTCCTTGGGTACCATCACCTTTCAAACCAGCGTCATTGACAGCGAACACAAAAAGACCCCAATAGCACCATCCACTTTGCATGGTTTTGTACAGGATGATTTGTGCTGACGTAGTGGCTCAGTCTTCATGTTTGAAAAAAAATACACTCGGTCTTTGTTCTCCAAAATCAAAGTGGCTGCACGATGCGACTTCCAACAATAATAGAAGACAGAGCCACATAAAAAAAGCAACGTGGGGCTGTTGCGGCGCGGCGCTGGATCCCCCTGACCGGCAAATATTGATGTAGGCTTTGATGTGTGTTTGAGAAGAAGAGCAACTTTGCTGGAACGACGGCATGTTGACGCGCCGGGCTCGTTTGGACGGCGAGGAGAAAGGAGAGGCCATCGTGGCTGAGATGTTGGGACTTGAGCCCGAGCTGTTATTTCAACACGACTGCCGCAGATTCCTCGAAGATAAGCTGCACCCGTCTGTCTGTCCGTATGTCTGTCTGTCTGTCTGTCTGTCTGTCTGTCTGTCTGTCTGTCTGTCCTCAGCCCCTTTTTCTCTCGCCGTTATTGAGGATTCATTCTAAGTGAACGCATGTGTGTGTGTGTGTGTGCAGTTTGCTCAGACGAGTGTGTCTGTATTAGACAGCAGGAGAGACTATCCAGCGTGTTTCTTTGATTAGTGCCAGCTGAACTGGGAGGAAAGAAAACATATGGGACCCTCCATTCTATTCTTCTCCCCGCACTTCTCCTCGCTCTGCTTTTCATCTCCTTTTTTTCATCATTCGCTCCGTTTAGTCTCCGCGGAGAGCAGTGTCAGATGTTTCAGAGCGAGACATTTGGGGAAAAAGGGGCACAAACTGAAGGAAAAGGAGTATAAGATGTAATGACAGGCTCCCGGGGCAAATACTCGGTGGGGGATTTGAATCTTGGTGTGCTGTTTTGTGTGTGTGTGTGTGTGTGCGCTTGTTTTGGTGCAGTGGTGTAGGATGTTCCACTAAACCTTGGTTCTTGTTCCTGAAAAAGGCATGTTATTGCATTCTTCGCCATTACTGAGGTAATGACAGGCTAATCACAAACACGTATAACCGCACGCGTACACACACAGACACACACACACATTCACACACAGGCGCATGCAAAAGAGCACCTACCAACTCGTCAGTCATACACAGACACACACAAACATGGACCCACATCTGGCTTCCAGAAAATCCATTGTCTTTCCAATTTGGTGCCCATTAAAATGTGTGTGTGTGTGCCTGTTAGTGTGTGTGTGTGTGTGTGAGAGATCAAATGTTGTTTGTATCTCCTAGTCTGAGTCGCTGACCTACTTATCTGTGTGTTTGAATTTAAAACCCTTTAAGATTTCAGTTCTGGTTGAGCTGACGAGACCTGCAGTTCCTGGCGGTAGTTTAACACTGTATATCCCAGAATTCTTTGGGGCTGAGAAGCAACCTTTTCTGGCTTTGATTAAGAGTCCAGGCAATGATCGTCTTCCCTCCCCTCTCAGTTTTTCGCGATCAGCTGTGACCTGACTTGTTGCCAGAGGAAATGTTTGATTCCCAGTTTACAGTCGGTGACTCGTCCAGCTCAGTCACCTCGTGTTACCCCAGTTGGGGATAGAAGCTCAACATGTACAGGATATTCAAGTAAATGTCTTTTAGTTGGACATGTGTATCTGTCTCTTCCAATATTGACATGCTATACTTTTCTGCATTGGGAAAAAGAGATACAAAATGTTCACTGACAGAACAGGAAATAGCGATTCCTCACAGCTGGGTTTTTGCTGTTTCCCCAGTTGTCTCTCCACCAGTCATGATGCCATTGTTGTGGTGACATCATCCAAAAAAGTGCCAAAGGTGGGCCGTAAAAGAGCCATCTGTTAAACCAGAGCCCTCTACCTTGTGGTTTGACCTTTTCTTTTTTAAGGGGAATCAGATAAAGGGTGAACGAACTGGGAACTGTCTTGACAATTTTCTAATGTTTTCTTAAAAATGCAGACCTGTGTGTGCTCAGAACATGCCTGATCCTCAGCTTCACTCTGCCAGGGTCTCCTCATTCAGACATACAGAATTGTATCATCAGCGCTCGGGATTCATTGCAGAAAAGTGCAAAAATCAAGCTTAAACGGTTCATTCTTGTTGTGGATCTTTCTGTTGAAACTGGAGTGGCTTTGCTTTTACATTTGACATGCTCTGCAAGTGTGTGCATGTTGATCTGGGTGCCCCTCACGCCACACTTTAGAGCCTGAGGATACCAGCAGCAGCAGCTGATGGAGACCAGAACACCCGCTTTTTTTTTGGGACGTGCTAGTGTATGTGCTCGCCTGGTGTGTGTGACAGAACTTGTGTTCTAAGTGCGTGTTGTTCTTTGCCCAAAGAGCAAAGGTTCCATGCCTTGTCTTGTCCTTTCAGGTGATTTCTCTCTTAGTGTGACCGAAACCCCTCTTGTTGTACTTCAAACGGCAGCAGCTCCCCTCCAGCAGAACAAAGCGGCGCAAGCATGGACTAACGCCAAGCTGGCCAGGAGTCGACATGGCACATTACTCGCATTAAAACCGCAGCTCTTTTGACTCTTTGATGTTTGGCATGTATGAAACAAGCTCTGTATAACATGCTAATTACAGAGCGTGGTTGCCATCGGTGGGCCCGCCAGGCAACGGAGAGCTGGCACATGGAGCTACAACAGTTTTTCTGCGCTCCAGTGGTGCGTTCCAGCGACAACCAAACATGTATCCCGCCAAGAATGAAACCAGCAAATAATGTTAGGCGTGGGTGTGTAGGTGTGTTCTTTAGCTATGCCAGCCAAGGCTGTGCTAGCAAAGTGCATTGCGGTTAGGGGCGTCCCGATACAACTTTTTCACTTCTGATACAATACCAATATTGCAGGCTTGAGTATTGGCTGATATTGATCCGATACAACATCAGCACGAATCCTATATACTTTTATTGCTTATTTTATGGTATGGAATGTTAGAAAAGGCTTGATCAAGTGATCTTACTCAAACAGAGAACAACAGTCGGCAACAGTTGCTATGAGAAAAACTGACCCATTTATTATTAACCAATGACTTACTTACGTTTTAACCTTAAACATAAGAATATTCTGCATAGAAGAGCTGGAGTGGAGTCTGGAATGGACTGCTTGTGTTTATATTGGAGATTTTAGATGCAGGCCGATACAATCCGATACTCGTTTTTTTGCTGATATCGGACCGATATCCAATATCAGTATCGGATTGGGACAGCCCTAATTGCCTTGTTAGCAAACGCTTACTGTGTTGTGTTTAGCTGTCTGCGTGCAGAGAGGGAGAACTCTGTGTCACTTCCACTTCATTGTCATTTTTGAGGCTTTAGTGGGTGATGTCATTTTGTTTGTACTTTGTTTTTCCAATACTGTTGTTCCTCCATGTGCAAATGAAGTGACGCGAAAAACAGCTTTCAACATAACGTTCAAAGTGAAAAGCCTTTAAGCGCCGCTAAATTACATAAAGGCACAACCCAGCTGCACTTCCAGCCCTCACCATGAGCCCTTAATTATAGATTTACTTGCAATTAATAGCAGTAATTATTTCGCAGGGCATTATTTCATGTAGGTGGTTCTTTTTTTGTCTTGTTTGGTTACACAGCAGATGCATCATCATCATCATAAACACCGGAGCTGCAGTGGGGCGACCCGGGCATAAATCACAGCAAACAAATCATCTCCTAACTTTCTCATTCTCACTGACGTTTCTCAGCCAATAAAGCAACAAAAAAGGGCCAAATATGTTGTTTAGTTTTTTTTTTAGTGTGAGCAGGGCATCAAATCACCCAAAGTTTTAATAGGCTTTATAAAAAATTTTAAAAAAGTAGTATCAGTAAATAATTCGATGCCAAGCACATGAAAGGCGGAATTAAAAGCTGACGGGACGCCAGAGGGCAGCTTGGCAGATGGACAAACAGACGGACAAAAAAAAAAAAAGGACAAATACATCTGGCGCTCAGACGATGCCAACCTCGTGCGCGAGCGCGTGTAAATGTGTGTGTGTGTGTGTGTGTGTGTTGAAAGGTGCAAGGCAGATGGAGGGTTTACGTAAGCCTCAGAAATTTGTGTGAAAAGGAGCCACACCAGTAGAGGCATGCCTTCCTCTCCCCTACCATCTATTATTTCACCCCTCCTTCCTCGTTCTCTCCCTTTTCACTTTAAATATGTTGCTCATTTCTCTCGATCCCAGTCTCCGCCTTTTCCTCCTTCGCTCTCCCATCTTTTTCTGCTTTGTCCACGTCGGATTGCTCTGTGACCGTTGTGTCGACGGCGCTCAGGGGGAATGTGTGTGTGTGTTTGTGTGCAGATGTTGCACATTTCTGCAGCGTTTGGCCACATCTCCAGAATTCCCAATGTCTCCTTTCAAGTGTTCTCCTCCGGCTGTGGGGCCGATCCATCGTCACAACGCGCGGATTTCCCTCTGGTATCGAGCTTTGGGATGAACGTCGGCCTCGATGCCATCATGGGCGTTTGATTGCTCTGGGCTTCTGCACAGACGAGACAGCGGGGTGGGGGGCACATGGTCAGATCGATAAAGCATATTGTGTTATTTACAAGATGGCTTAATTACAGGGCCAACGCTGCAAGGATAAATCAGGCAAAAGGCATCAGTGGGAGTCATTTACAGAAAGCACATTTGGACTGTTTAAATGTGGAAAATCCTCATTTCGGGAACAGTTTTGATGTTCACTTCCAATACGATACAGACATTGCAGCCTTGAGTACTTTAAATACAGGCCAATATAATCCGATACTCGTTTATCTTGCTGATATGGGACCAACATCCGAAATTGATCCCAGATCGGGACACCCCCAAGTTCTAAAACATGGATGCACACCCTCTACCTTTTCCACTAACATGGCTTTACACCTTCCTCTTCCACGTCGTTTGACAAACTGCTGATGGACAGTGAGCGCAGCTTTTAGTGAAAATCCGGTTCCAATCAACCCCAGAAGTGTTTCCATGCGGCCAGGAAGCGGCCCTCGGCAGTGACTGCGGCTCTTTGTGCTCAGGCGTCTCTCCTGATAGGATAATCAAAGAAAGAATCCCAGTATCAGCAGCCAAACTGAGGTTATTGGACTCTCCCTTCCCTTTTTATTCAATAGTCGGACCACCGGTGTGTGCGGGGGAAACTTTAAAACTTTCTTTTCCCCCCCGATATGACTGTTGTCAGATGTGTGGCTGAGGGGGGCCGCCGGCTTTGGGAGTTTTAAGGGAGATTCTGTCAAAATGAAAGGTGGGAGCAAAGATATATTTTTTTGATATTACACATCTGGCCTGAATAAGCACTGTTCTGCAGCACTGTTCAGCACCCAGTCGGGCGTTCCTGGCCAAGGATGGAAAACGCCAGATTATTTTATGTCTTATAAAATAATCCTGTGGTTTGAGGTGCGTTAAGAGTGAATTTGTCCCGATAATCGGCTCCGAAAAGGGCCGGGGCCGACAATCGTAAATATGACACTTTTTCAATATTTATGATCACGAATCTTCATATGTGCGGGAAAAGCTGATCACTCCCGAGTCTTGACTCCGTGAATTGTGATGAGGAATGTGTGGTCAGATAGAAAATCTCTTCAGATTTAGTAGATCCTTAAGTGTGTGTACCCCGCTTGAGGCTCCTCCAGGCTACGCCGCCATGACCCGTTTACCATTTAGAAATCAGTTGATAGGTGAACGAAGGCCGTAGAACTGTGTGAAACCTCTCAGCTGTGGCGTCTCCTCTGCCCGCAGCTGAACCCATTGATGTCCTCAAAATCCTGGAGCTGTCGGACGACATGGAGGGCGTGTCGCTGGAGGCCGGGCTGTGCCGGAGCCGGCAGGGCGGCGAGGAGACGGACCTCTCCTACAAGATCGACAAGAAGATTCAGCTGAGCGCCCCCACCCAGCAGCTCTTCCCCGGTAACTCACCGCCGCTTCACCGGTGTGTGTGTGGTCTCGTGAGTGTGTGCTTTGACATCTGCGGTGTGTTCAGGTTCCATCTTCCCGGAGAACTTCTCGGTGATGACGACGGTCAGAGCTGTCAAGGGCTCTCAGGTCTTCCTCCTCTCCCTGTACGACTCGCAGGTACCGATCCCGGGAGCGCCCGCAGCATATTTATTTAATCGTTACTCTGCTCTTAACTCTTATTTTATTTTATTTTTGCGCTCTGTTGCATCTACCTGACGAGGGCCAAACAGACGAGAGAATCCAGTCCTTTAATCACACATTCAGGCTGAATATCGTCCATATTAAACTGCCAAACCCTCCCCAATGAATAAGCCATTATGAGTATTTGTTCCATATAAAGTATGCTTTTAAATCTTTCAGCGCTCCCATGAAAATCTGATTTTAAATATTGATTACTCAACAACTTGCACTTTTGCTGACTTTGAGCTGTACATATTCCTCATGTATATATTCCCCCTGATGTGCATTTTGTATATATGCATGAGTTCCTATTCTATTTTATTCTATTACATTTTTTTTTTACACTTTTTTTATTTTGTACTAGAGATCCATAACATCTGCCAGAGACAAATTCCCTGCATGTGTCACATGACTGATTGTGATTCTCAGGGAACTCAGCAGCTGGGCATCGAGATCGGCCGCTCTCCCGTCTTCCTGTACGAGGACCACGAGGGCCGGCCGTCCCCGGAGCTCTACCCCACCTTTCGAAAGATCAACCTGGCCGACGGCAAGTGGGTATCACACACACACACACACACACACATCACGCCGGACACACACCTCGTGAGAGCAGAGGAGCATCTGTATCGTCTCCCCTCGTCTTCCTGCCAGGTGGCACCGCGTGGCCTACAGCGTGGAGGGCCAGTCGGTCACCCTCTACCTGGACTGTGTGAAGCTGGACACCCTGGAGCTGCTCCGAGGCCGCGAGCCGCACGTCAGCACCGAGGGCGTCACCGTGTTTGGAACGCGGCTGCTGGACGAGGGCGTGTTCGAGGTGGGAGGCTCGTCTGGCTTGGCGTGCGGGCGCTTCGATGCCAAATATGAGCTCAGCCGGGATGAAAGAGCGCCGTGTTAGCTCTCACATTGTTGCACGATTTTAATGAAAGAGTGGCATCGCCTCTTAGCAGCGTTAAGTGGATGATTCTTTATGCTTAAACACTTGTTGATAAATGTTAAAAACCCTCGATAAGCTCTTTGTGTGCGGTGAGAAGTGCCTCTGCTTGTTGCTGCCTGTTTGATTTGTCCACCACATGGTGACAAGCTCGTGTTGAGGCCCTCTTGTGGTGGAGCAGCAGCACTGCACCCCCCCCCACCCGCACGCTCCAAAATCGGAGCCGATTTGTAATGCACGCTCAGATAAAAAATGAGCATCAAATGCGTGTTAAGCCACGCGCTTACTCCCTCTTAAAGGCTATTCTGAATAATAATCCTGGGGGGAAAACTGTCCCGGATCTTTATGAGCTCAGTGTGAGGTCATTTTAACAGATTTGGAGGGGCCAAACTTTGACCTTTGTTTGCGAGGTGCAAAGTCTGGTGGTCCATCTGTTCCAGTGGCCGGCAGCCAGACCCTGTGTGGAGCGTGGAGGTCGAGTGTGTGTCTTCAGGCTGAAACGACTGGAGACTATTAACTACGCAGCAACAATACAAAAAAAAAAAAGAAAAAGAACTAAAACGTGTCACTTTGATCTCCGAAACACAAACACTGTGTCAGTTATAGAGACGAATGAGAGACATGTGACCTGTCACTGTCGTAATTGATAACATCCTGCACGGTGAGGAACATCCCATAGTCAGAAAGTCACTCCTCGTGTGTGTTTTTGTGGCGCAGGGCGACATCCAGCAGCTGCTGATAGTGGAGGACCCCCGAGCAGCTGAGACGTACTGCCGGGACTACATCCCCGACTGCAACGCCCCCCTGGCCTACAACAGCATACTGACAGACGCCGTGGAGGTGAGGCTCACACACACACACACACACACTCACACACACTCACACACACTCACACACACTCACACACACACTCAGGGGCTATAAATCAAAAAGCTGTTACGTAAAAAGAAGCAGCCCCCAAGGTTTTTTTTTTTTTTTTCTTACAAAGTGAAAATATTGCTGGTATTTGCAGTTGAAAGGCAGAATTGAGAGGAACTTGACTGTAGCAAATTAAAGAATTAGCTGCAACAGATTTTCTGTGTAGCTCACACACACACACACAAACACACACACACACACACACACACACACATCTGATATCCCTGGTTTGCCGCCACTCTTTCCTCTCTGTTTGGATGCGATTCACCGACTCCAAATAAAATTATGAATCAGATGTTGCTACTTGTCTCACTCTGCTTTCCGTGCTGTAAAACACACTTCATGGCTTTTGTGGTGTGTGTGTGCGGCGTGTCTCCTTTGCCAGGTCCTCAGTGCCAACGCTGCACACACTCCTGGGAAAGCTTTCAGATTCTCTTCCGCTGCTGCTGTTTGATTTATCGTCTGGCTTTCCACTCTTCCAGCCCCCCCCCACACACACACACACACACACACTCCCTTTTCCTCCTGTTTTATTGTGCTCGGTTGTTTTATTGAAGCAGAGCCTCAGACATCCAATGGCCACGGGGAAGCCGGCGGAGATGTAGACACTCCCACGCCTGCTGCCAGCTCG
This sequence comes from Mullus surmuletus, assembly GCA_903171835.1. Classification (NCBI taxonomy): domain Eukaryota; kingdom Metazoa; phylum Chordata; class Actinopteri; order Syngnathiformes; family Mullidae; genus Mullus; species Mullus surmuletus. The sequence continues at coordinate 34,056 of CAESWR010000557.1, read as the reverse complement.
ATTGAGTCTTAGATCTGACAGGACGGCCTGAACGGGCGAAAATAAAAGATACGCAACGCAATCCGACCGCAGCGATGCTACGGGGATTTCTCTGCGTTTTCGTGATGAGGTCATACAGCCTCATCACACGCGGGGTCGAACCTGTCAGCAGGGGTCCGTTATGTTGTTTTTTTCCTCACCTTTTTCTAGATGTTTTTAAGCATTTTGTGGGTGTGTGTCCCTCAGGTGGAGAGCGCACCCAGGAAGGTGGAGGTGTTTGAAGAGTTTGACTACAGCGACGCCTATGACGACATCACTGCCGGCGCCACGGTAACCGTGGCTCCAAACATCACCGAGTACGAGGTGAGCTTCTACAGAATGAGGATATATATGTGTGTGTGTGAGTGTGTGTGAATGTGTGTGTGTGGCTAACGCTTGGTCTCCGTTACCGCGCAGATCGTAGAGTACGAAGACTACGACAACGACACAGATTACGACCAGGTGAGGGAGTACGAGTACGAGGAGTACGACGACCGCTACGGCCCGGCAGAGAGAGAAGGGGAAATCACCCTGAACACACTGGTACAAACACACACACACACACACACACACACACACACAAAAACACACAAAAACATGAAAAATTTAACTGCTGCTTCTTCCTCTCAGGATTTACCAGAGAAGGGACAGAAGGGAGAGCCGGGAATTCTGGGAGTGGTGAGGAGAACACACACAGAAAACCACACCAAGTGAAATATGCAAATATGATGTTGAAGACAGAATACCAGCTCTTCATGCACCACGTAGATTTATCCAGTATGAGATCTATGAAGAGAGTTTTCAAACTGTTGTAAATCCATCACTTTCATCTTTCTTATGGAAAAAAAAAAAAAAAGATGGTTGCTTTTAGAAATATTAGCACATTGGACAGCAACTAAACTAATTGTCAGAGGTTTTTTTTTGATGACTTACCTGAAAATAGCCCCCTGCCAGCGTGTTTTCACTGCATATGTTGCTGCATGCTCACAATTCTTCAGTAGCACGATTAAAGCCCATCAAAGGTGTTCATATTACTGTAATTTCCCTAATAGCACTCCAACAGCACTCATGATTAGCACTTAAACAGGCTTTTACGGGTGTGTTTTCCCTTCATTATCTTGTCACTCAGCTTTTTCACGTTACTTTCTGCCCAAATAATCCTTATTTGACTGCAGTGAAACAGGTGCCTTCACGGTTTAGAGTTAGACTTTTTGATTCTCACACATGAATCAGTGAAAGCATCGTGTGTGTGTGTGTGTGTGTGTGTGTGAGTGTGTGACCGGTAGCAGCACAGCCGCTGAGGTTTGTGAAGTGACATTCAAAGTTACACCTCAGGGGGGGGAGAAAGTAATTTTCCGTGACCTTTTCCGCAGGGAACGCAGATCGTGGGATCACACGGGCCGGCGGGGCCGATGGTGAGCGCCGCGTGCTCTTTGATTTCAAACATCTGCAGCTCAGTGTTGCGGTCACTTCTCTTCCTGGATGATTAACGTGTGTGTGTGTGTGTAGGGAGAGCAAGGACCTCCTGGGATCACAGGCCCCGTGGGACCTCGAGGAGACCCCGGCGAGCTGGTAAGCCCGGCCCCCCTCCTGTGAGCTGCCTGTCACCCCTGACCGCCTCTCATCACTGTTGTCTCGTGGCAGGGCCCCCCGGGGCGGCCGGGCCTGAGCGGCGCTGACGGGATACCCGGACCGCCGGGAAACATCATGATCATACCGGTAACGTTGGAGACACTGCTGCAGCGCCCCCGGCCCCCGCCAGCTGCCATGTTGCTATGGCAGCTATGTGGTCCCGTTAACCCCAAATGTAGCCTGGAGGCGATTGGGAGTGTTTGAATGATGTAACTGAGCAGCAGCTCCAGCTCTGCCTCTTACAACATGACTGCACACACACTCGGGACGTTACTTTGCTTAGAGTTCCACCGTGCAGAATCCATTTAACGCGGCATTAATGCACAGCTGTCAATCACTTTTTGTCCCTGCCAACCAAAACATCCAGTGTAACTCTCTCAAAGCGTGTTGAAGTAATGACGTTACGTGTGAAATCGGTGAAGTGTGTGCGAGGAGATCCAGCGCGGCCCTTTGTTCTGCCGCATGTGTCCACAAGATGCGCTTTTACTTCTTGTTCTGGCAAAAAAAACACACACACGTACATAAGCACCCGCCGCATACAGCTGTACTCCCAAAATCAAAGCAACCATTCACTAAAAACTGCTTGGATAATTTTGTCCCTTGGCGACAATAAACGCGGGAGATTAAATGCAAAATAACAAAAAAGTAATATTGTGCCCTTGGTGATTTCTTTGAAAACGTTATTCACATATTTTTCCTCCTGCCCCGACAAGCATTTGTCATGTTTTCCGCCCCATTTATTTGCCTTTTTCCATCTTAATTTGTCTCCCATCTGCACCGGGTTCATTGAGGCTTTGCCAGCAGTACCACACTCTGGCCACCGGGTGGAGTATTGAGTCTGACTCAGGTGCGTCTCTCTCGCGTTTGTTGCAGTTCCAGTCCGGCGGGGATCCGACCACCGGCACTGTTGTTTCAGCGCAGGAGGCCCAAGCTCAGGCCATCCTGCAGCAGACCAAGGTGCATCATCTCCTTTATCTTCTACTTTTATAATAATAAACTCATCTCTTTATACATCCACCTCATTATTTATGCACTGTTTTTGTAATGTATGTATGTAACTAGATGTTTATCCTCTTTTGGGGACCTTGATTGTCTTAAAGGGCCTTTATAAAGACGTAAAAATGCTTTTGTTTACAAATGTACAATTCCAAAAAACTGTTATATTTTCATGTATTTTTCTAAATCCTTCCTCTCTCTCTCTGTTTTTTTTCTGTAATTCTAGCTGGCCATGAAGGGACCCCCGGGCCCGCTCGGCCTGAGGGGCAGACCCGGACCGCTGGTGAGTGACGGCACATGGGGGATGTCATTTCAGCACTCACACACACACACACACACACACGCACTTCCTCAAGATGCAAATTTGTTCCGACAAGTCATCGCTATTGAATGTTAACCTTTTGCTTTTTTCTTTTTTTTTTCCCAGGGTGCACCAGGTCCCGCGGGACTGAAGGGGTCTAATGGAGAATCGGGGCCAGCGGTATGTCAGCCGGTTGTTATGACAACTCGCTCACCTTGCTGTTACTCTTTACCTTTAGCCCCCCCCCCCTCCTCCCCCCCGCCGGCACTTCTCTCTTCTTCTGCTCTTTTTTCCTTCGTTATCTCACCGTCACCTCGTGTCTCAGGGGCCTCCGGGGATGCCAGGGATCTCGGGTCAGAACGGACGACCCGGCAAAAGGGTGAGCCCGGGTTCCTCCCGTCTGTTCTTGATAAATAATGCATCCTGTGACGGGATGCAACACCTCGGCTGCGCAGAATATCAATGAGAGGCTGAGGAATCGCCGCCTGTCTTTGTTTTAGGGACGCGGGGGCGCAGATGGAGGACGCGGCGCCATCGGAGAGACGGGCGCGAAGGTGAAGTGGAAGAAGAATCGCTGTCGCCCGCGCTGCTTATTGGCCAAAAAATATGAACTAATCTCTACTGCTCTCTCAGGGGGACCGGGGGTTCGACGGCTTGCCGGGTCTCCCTGGAAACAAAGGACACAAAGTGAGTCGGCTCAGTGAGAAACACTCGGCATGACAAATCGCTGCCACTGGCTGCGTTTGCATGCAGAGAAATAAGCCTTTTCCAACCAGAATATTAGCAATAACGTGGTTGTTAGCGGCCATATAATCACCAATAACCCCGGAAATTGAATAACCGGAATATGATCACATTCCGGCTTTTAAAAACCCTTATTCACAATGCTTCACTAACCGCAATATATTGACTGAATGGAAACATAGTGAACGACTTCCACCATTTATTTATTTTTTGTCTCTCAGGGCGACAGAGGGAAGCCGGGCTCCGTGGGCTCTGCCGGAGAGCCGGGAGAAAAGGCAAGAGCGTGAAGGTTTTTGCAGGTTTGTGCTCCACTCTGATGGTACTAACCAGCGCCTTGTGTCCCTCAGGGCTCCGAGGGGCCGTCCGGACCCAGAGGACAACCGGGCGACGCTGTGAGTGTTCGCACAGTACAAGAACAATTCTAGTTCCCGTTCCTATCAATATTTAATTGCTGCTCAGCGTTTTGAAGTAGTTTGACGGTGGGAAAAAGGGCCATTGCGCACCTCGGACCTTAAAAACTAGATAGGACCTCATTAATTCCTGAGGAAAACGTGAAACAGAAAAGGCTCCAACCGACAGTAAAGGAAGAGTACATGTAATGTAGGTATGTGCAGGATTGGCTTTCAGCTCAGAAACACTTAAGGGTACACATTCTTTGCATTTGTTTACTTGTCATTTTACTTTTCTACACTTAATGTGCCCATCTTTAAGCTTTAAGAGTTCCTGGGGACAGACCGCCTTTCATTTTTAAGCCATTTTGACTGCAGAAAAATGAGAATGCCTCAAATTCAATGTTGCTGCTAATCAGTGACCCATCTGAGGCTCAAATAATAAGAATTAAATCCTCCCTGAATTGTATTTTATGGAAATCATTTGAGTTTTTGTAATTTTTTTAAATTAAAATACAATTTTAATTTGCCAGTTTGTTATGTAAACAAACTGGCATTTAGAGGGTTAAAATCCCCCCAAATAATTAATATTTGATATCTATTTATATATTTCAGGCTGAAGGTGATTAAAAAGATAGTGGTGGAAGTGGAAAAATGTTTTGATATGTTATTTTTACAGACGTTTTTAGTCCTCGGGGACGATAGAGAATGTTTTTTAAAGCAACTCTTAAGGGTTAACATTTCTCCTCGTGGCAAAGGCTGTTTTTCATGCACAGCCTCTGCAAGATCCACAAACTGATTTTCAATCACGTGAAAAGGATCTTATCCCGCAACAACAACAAAAAAAATCCCCCAAATCAGTAATTTGTCCGCGGAGGCCGGACTGCAGCCGCTGAAACATGCTTCTGACGTCCTGCTGTGATTTACCTGCAGGGCTCCAGAGGTCTGAACGGGCCCAGAGGTCGACCCGGCCCCCCAGGACAGGCCGTGAGTCTCACCTTCACCTTTTTCCATAAATTGTCTCCCTACACACACACACACACACGCACACTCATACACAAAATCCATCTCTGACAGCTGTAAAAGCGACATAAATCCTGCCGCCGTGTCGGTGTCGGATCGTTTGGCGCGATAAGGCCTTATCATAAATGTTTTTGGGAGTTCTCCATTTGTTCACAGCGTGTTATGCAACTTTTAATCAGGTGAGAACGCTGCCGTCGCTGCCAACTACAACACGACAAGCTCCAACTACAGCACGACAAGCTCCAACCCCCCCCCCCACCCCCCCCCCCCAAACTTTTACTTTGCATAACTTTTAAGAAACACAAGCTAGCACCTGTTGGTTAACAAAGCGTCTCTTGTTTTGTCCGTGAGCAGCAACACCAGAATATACTAATGCAGAATAAATGACAACCGCCGCCTCCCTTCTTTCCTCGCAGGGCATCCGAGGAGTGGACGGAGTTCAGGGTTCAAAGGGGAACCTGGTGAGTTGTGGCGACGTGGGAATTCTGAGTCAGAAGAGACTGTTGATGTTTTTAAGAAGAGGCTCACGTTTTTAATCGCTGATTTCTTTGATTTCAATTTTTCTATCCTTTTGATCAGATTTTTTGAATTTTTTTATTTTATTCTATCTAAATCTATGTATTTATTTATGTATCTGCCCCTTCTCTTTATCTTCATATCATATTCTATACGTTTTTTAGCCACTTTAGTCACAGCAGTTTTTAAGGAGGGGACATTTTTCATCCAGAGTGACGATTGAGAACGTTGATCTAGGTTAATCTTATTGGATAATCTTATAGAATATAAAATAATATTAAATTTGGGAAGTGGTAGAGTCGGGACAAAAACGGCCTGATTATCTTTATATGTGCCCCACTTTAGCGATACAAATGTGTGTGTGTGTGTGTGTGTGTGTGTGTGTGAATATACATATGTGGGAGTGGGAGGGCTGGCTTTTATTTTCTATGGTTTTTAGCCTCTGTGAGACACTGTGAGCTGCATGATGCATGAAAAGTGCCATGCAAATGAAGTGGATTGATTGATCGCCGTGTGTCACAGGGGTCCCCGGGAGACGTCGGAGCACCTGGACAGCAAGGCAACCCTGGAATCCAGGTAGGAGCAGGACAACCCACACACACACACACACACACACAGACGTCACACTTGCATAAACGCAGAGGCTGAACCTGCCACCTCTCCTGCAGGGTTTCCCGGGTCCACAGGGATTAGTGGGGCTGCCGGGGGAGAAGGTAGGAACCAGCGCACCGGCTTTGACACTTTCTACAGGTTTTTTCCGCCCGACAAGCGACTGATTGATCCGCTGCTGTTTGTCTCTCAGGGGCCTCAAGGGAAGAAAGGGATGCAGGGATTACCGGGAAACGACGGCCCCCCGGTGAGCGTGCCCACCAACCACCGCGCATCGCTCGCCACCTCAACACCTCTGAGTGCTAAGATCACACCTTCACGGCCGAGTGCAGATATTAACGTGTTTTCCTGTCAACAGGGTCACCCGGGCAGGGAGGGGACCCCTGGTGAAAAGGGGCTGCCGGTGAGTCTGGCAGTCATCGCGCTGCTTTTAGGCGACAAGACGAGACAAGAGCTCCAACATTTTCTCTGCTTCATGTTTTTATTATTTTAGGGTTTGTCTGACGTGTGGTTTTGCTTCCAAACATTTTCACCATAAATACTCATAGGGATAGTTAATTTATAACCATTTCGTAATTCAATTATTATTCTGATTATTATTATTCAGAATGCAGAATTCAGAGTCAGAATGCCTTTATTGTCGATGCAAAAAATGTTTTATATATAATATAATATATAACTATTCAGTGCTGGTTAAAAAGACTTAAAATAAGGAACAACAACAGAAACATCAACACAGACATACTGCTCAGTATTCTTCAATTTCATTATTATTATTATTATTATATTTTTTAGAGTATATTATAGCTTGAAGGTGTCCGGAGTTTCAGCCTCTGCATTTCACTTTGTCCCCCAAAAAGTCTCCTTTTCACTCACCTGTGTCATCTCTTAGGGTCCTCTGGGAGTGCAGGGGCCTGTCGGTTACCCCGGGCAACGGGGAGTGAAGGTACCCAGACTTTTTTTTGTTTGTTTGTTTGTTGTGTGTCTGACGTGCACCGCTGGCTTCCACTTGAATTGACTTCCATCACCCATAGCTCCTTCTGTTCGTCATTAGCAGAGCACGTTTGTCCGCATAGAAAAAACAAAAACAACAACAGCTAATAAGCCGCTTTCGGGGCGCCGCCGAGCCCGGGGGGTCCGCACCGGAAAAAACAAAGCAGCTGTTTGTGCACCGCCGGCAGCCGGCTTTAACAGCAGAGCGCCCTCGCATTCTGATAAGCCGTCTCTGCGTCTGTTTGACAGGGAGCAGATGGAATCAGGGGATTAAAGGGCAGCAAAGGCGAGAAGGTGAGTGTCGCCGCAGCCGCAGCCTCCGCATCATCTCACCCGGCACGCCGGCTTGTTTCCCCTCCGCCGCCGTGCGTCGCAAAAACTTGTGTTTCCCGTCTCGCTCCGACCCGCAGGGCGAAGACGGTTTCCCAGGCGCCAAGGGCGAGATGGGGGCGAAGGGGGACCTCGGGGACAATGGAGCGCTGGGCGTCCGCGGCGAGGACGGACCCGAGGGACCCAAAGGCCAGACGGGGCCTCAGGGAGACGCCGGCCCAGCGGGAACATCCGGGGAAAAGGTGCGGAGACGAGGTGTCGAGTAACGGAGTCGCAAATACTTCGTTAGTAGAAATGTTGGGTATCTGTACTTTACTGGAGTGATTGTTTTTCAGCCGACTTTTCACTCCTAATCCTAAATCCTAAATTTTTCAATATTAAGATTCTAATATAACATTATAGTCATGATGGCCTTTGTCCTTAATGGCATTTTTTCCGCCTTACATTACAGTTTTGACACGAGTACTTTATAAACCCTAGTATCTCTACTTGGACCTGAGTGATAAATGTGAATACTTTTGGCACCTCTGACAAGGCGGCAATACTAATAGAAATAAAGTTACAAAAAGGAAATATCAGAAAATGTAAATCCGCTACTTCTTGCAGGGGAAACTCGGCGTTCCCGGGCTGCCGGGATATCCGGGACGACAGGGGCCGAAGGTAGGATTAATAACGGCGGGTGCAGACGCTCGCATTGCAGAGGCATCATTTATTAACGAGGAGTGTGTGTGTGTGTGTGTGGTTGTCCTCTTCCTCAGGGCTCGGATGGATTTCCCGGCGTGCTGGGAGAGCCGGGAGAGAAAGGCAAGAAGGTGAGCGGAGTCTTTGAGCTGGAATCACCGCCGCTCGCCGTGTGGGGAAATCATCAGAGTTTCTCACTGCAACGTTGCTTCTGTCCTTTGTGTCATTACCCAGGGTCCTTCAGGGCAACCAGGAAGTGCAGGCCAGAGGGGTCCCAATGTGAGTGGCACTGATTTCACCAACAACAGATTATTTAAAGTGGAGGAATGCAGGACCTCACCATCAACGAGCTGCATTTGCATCTAAAAAACTACCAAAAACATGTGCATAAATATAAATATCAAACACCTCTTTAAGATATTTCTGTATTACAAATCCATTTTTTATTTGCCTATTGGGATTTTCTACTTTTTAGGGACACTGTATTTGAATACAATGACCTGCAACCCCCCCAAAATCTGAAACGAATTAGATATTTCCAAAATATACTCCAAAATATGTGAAATATAACTTTTTTATTTCCCTTATTGAGGCAGTTTTTTGAGATGCATATACTCTGCGGTCAGTCGCCCCATCTGACCCCGATTTCACACTGGCCGGTGTTGCAGTATTTATAACAGTGGGAATCCTCGGGCAGCCTCTCGCAAAAGATGCGGCGGGCTGTTTTGGGGTCAGTCAAGGTCTCACACACACACACACACACACTCACACACTCAATCTCTGTCCCTCTCCGACAGGGTTCACGGGGTGGCAGAGGAGCGAAAGGGCCGACGGGGAAACCAGGAGAAAAGGTCAGCTGGCTCCTCCCACAAAGCC
>CAESWR010000556.1:238605-275765 GCA_903171835.1 Mullus surmuletus | reverse complement strand
GCTGTTAGCTAACTAGCATTAGCATTCGCAATACTGTTCGCGGTACAAACGAACGAAAAACACCACAAATATACTCAAACTGACAACAGCTGGTGGTGCTTGGTGGAAAGAAAAACCGTAAAAAAGACAACATTTATAACTTACGTTTGTAAAGGGCAGTCACGTCCACTGTCGATGGATTCGTAGCACAGCTGTCCGCCGATGAAATGAGTGCGCTGAGTGTCCACAGTCACATACGCAGAATCCTGACCGGTTTGAGTACATCATCCGGGTACTTTCGCATGCTCAATTTTTCCCATACTATCAGTACTATTTTTCATTTTGACCTAGTATACTCAAAATTTTAAGTATTGAGTATGGAAGTATGCGATTTGGGACACAGCATAAGACTGGAGACAATTCTAAAGGCTCGGACAACATCCCTCTGTCGGCCACCTCCTTGCTGGAGTCCATGTTGGGGTTAAAAACCCATATATTTGAACGAGTCCACCATCTCAATGTCCAAACTCCAGATGTTCACAGGTGTGTGAGGTTTGGATGCTCTGTGAAAGTCTATCACCACCTCCTTGTTCTGCTGGTGTTCAGGAGGAGGTGGTTTTCCTCTCACCACTCCACAAAATCAGTAATGACTCCCATGTATTCCAGTTCATTCTCAGACAGACAGACAATGATAGCGGCGTCGTCGGAGAACTACTCGATGTGGAACTGTTTGGAGTTGTATCTGAAGTCCAATGTGCATAGTGAGAAGATGAACGGTGACAGCACAGTCCGCTGTGGGCCCCCATGCTACATACCACCACCCAGACGCACAGTCATGTGGCCTCACGTGCAACCAGATGATGGTCCAACCCTGCATCCCCCCAGCTTCCCCTGTAGTAGCGAAGACTTAATGGTGTTGAAGGCACTGGAGAAATAAAAAAAAAATGACTCTCACAGTGGGGCTGATTTGGTCCAGCCCTGTGGCCTTCTTGGCCTTCAGCCTCTTTAGCTCCCTCTTCACCAGGTATAGAGTGAGAGACGGGGGGGTAGTGGGGACTGAGGGGTGGGTGGTCCATGTGGTCTGAGCTGGTGGAAGCGCAGCACAACTTTGTGACACCAAACTGTCACTAAGCCAGGTGCATTTCTGTTGACACCCAACACACCCACATTGGCACAGACACGTGTTTTGCTCCTTGCGCTGGCATGAAAATCATGTCATCATCATCAAAATGACCCACACAAATCCCTGTAGGACCACAGTGTTATGTGTCACTGAGAACTGTAGATTTGAGTCCTTTGTGAAGTATTGTGTTACATTTCCCTTCTTTTTTCTGTCACTGCTAACACGGCTCAGTCAGTGGAGTGGCCGTCTGTGGTTTCTGTTGCTTTTAACGATTATTTTGAATGGCATTTGTTTCTTGTGCAGTAGTTCTATCTTTGATTACAACCTTCATTACAGCAATCAGACCGTCCACCTTCAACTCAGACAGATCACTTCACAGCAAAGAGCAGCATGGCCAGAGCAGATTCCAGCGGTTTGGATGGTAAAGCATTGCATGCTGGGAATGAGAACACTTTGTGCTCCTCAAGAAGAGCAGAGAATGGAAGTCAGAGCGATGCAGTCTCTTTATCTTCATATGCAGGTAAATCTGTCACATTGGTTTGATTCACCAAAAACACTGGCTTTGTATGTACCTGAAATGTTTCCTTGTGACTTGTGAATTTATGACTATGGCGGTTGTTTGGCTTGTGTAAAATGTGTTGGTAAGACTTTCACACGGCCCACCTTTGTCATTTCCATTTTTGATTGAAGCATTTCCGTGATTCCACAGAGCCGGACCCTCCTGAGGGGATCACAGTGTCTCAGGTCAGCAGTGAGTCAGTGTCTCTGCAGTGGGACATTCCTGCAGAAGAAGTCCAGAGCTTCCTCACCACTTGTTCCTGTGAGGCAGGAATTGTGCAGGAGCAGCAAACACACACAAACAGTGTGATGTTTTCCAGCCTGCAGCCGGGGAGGCGTTACCTCATCACCGTCTCTGCACAGCTGAAGAATGGAAGGAAAAGCAAAGTAGCAGAAACTTCAGTTCAAACTAGTAAGTAAAAGTAAAAACTAACAGCTATTTTTGCATCTCATCTCCTTTCAACATCGAACGGAACATCAATTTTCTTTCATGTTGATGGAAAGCATCTCTGATCAGAGAGCTTTAGACCAAAAGTGATAATAAATGGCTTTTCCACAAATTTTGGAGCCAAACAAATAATAATAAATGCATACAGATATTTGTGTTTTACTAAATTGTATATGTGTAATTATAGGGTAATACATGAAATATACTTTATAAACAACCTAATAAATAACTGATCTACTTATTGTCAGTGATGAAGACAGGATTTAATCCATTTGTTTAATCAATTTAAATTTGAAATGCAAATAGCATACAGTTATGAAATTGAATCTTATTGAGTCGAAACTTTTTTTTTTCCTTATGTTTATTTTCAGTGTAGATTACTCACTCCTCGACTCCAGTTTGCCATATCATATTACTGCAAAAGGTGATGCAGGTGATAAATTGTGGGTAACAGACCCTGACCAAAAGCCGATTCTTGCATCTTACAATTGGTCCCATATCATCAGACATCATACAAGTACATCCTTTTGATTGGGCGATATCTTGAGGAGATGCTCAGGGCTTCAGGTCACAGCGAATTTGAGATGGACATTCAACACATCACCATCCAGTTACTGACCAACTAACACACTCCATGGTTTACAACAGTTAAAATGGCATGTATTGTCTGTCAGTGTGTTTGGTAAAAACACATTTCAGTCATGCTCCTTATGTCCACAGAGTCAGAGCTGGAGAATGAACTGAAGAAGATGGGCTTGGAGCAGTTCTACCCCGCCAAGTTATCACTGAGCAAAGTACTTCAGATTGATCAGAGGACCATCACTGATGCTGCTGCTAAATGTAGATCTGACCTTCCCTGGTACTTTCTAAAAAAACTGATGATGGCCAATGTGACAGCTAGGAATGTGAAATGTTCATCGGGAGGTGAATCAACCAATCAGGCTCCATCGATGGATGAAGACGCAGGTCCTGAAGATGTTGATGATGAGGGTGAGAAGCTAAACACTCTGGACATAATCACGGCTCTCTTTCTGTGTTCTGATGGTTTTGTTCAGCAGGAAATGGCCCTCAAAATGTCTCTGTGTCAGTTTCCTGTGCCTCTGCTGCTTCCTAACTGTGACACAAATCAGTGCACACTCATGCTGTGGGCCCTGAGGGACATCGTCAAAAAGTACAGACCTCAGTCGCTCTCAGAATCCAAAGGCTTTGTTGAAGACAGAATGGTTCTCTCTGAACTTCCACTGATATCTTTTGTGAGACTGGGCGAGTGCTCCTTGTCCAAGTCACACATTCTCAACAAGCTTCTCAGTACTACTGAGCAGAACCAGGATGCCTTTGCTCATCATGAAATGGAGTGTGGCGAAAGTCCAAGAAGAATATCCAATGGACTGACAGAAATCACCTGGTACCTCCCTGGTGGAAACAGAAACATGGACGTTTTCAATGAACCTGTCGCTGTAGCAAACCTTCGAGGGGACATCGCTTCATTTGAGACACAATACTCCTTTTTGTGTCAGACGTCCTCAGCAGTTTTTGTGTTCTTTGACAATTTGGACTCTGATTGCAAATTGCTGACAAACCAACCCCACAATGCACAGATCTTCTTGGTGTGTAACCAACAAAGCAGGAGTTTCAATGAGGAGGCCTTCAGAAAAGTGAAGACTGAGTTTAACTTAATTTTGAAGACAAAACAGATGACTAGACGAAAGTTTGTTGAAAACTTGAGAAAAAAAGTGAAAGATGTCATCAAGAACTCAGTGAAAATGACAATAGAGCAGATGGTGGATGTTGCTCATGAACTTGGAGTCTTGGTTGATCAAGACTCCACAGAGTGCCAAAATGCGAAGAAAAATGCAGACGCAATCACTGGAGAAATCCAAGACACACTCAAATACAAAGAAGAGCAGCTTCCTCGTCAAGGCCACATATGGAAGGAACTGACCAACTCGGAGAAGGAAGAGTTTCAGCTCCGAAACGTTGGGTCCAAAGACCTAGAAATGTACAAGAGTGATCTTCAGCAACAGAAACGAAAACTTCGGGAGAAACAGAACTCTTATGAAGTTTCACCTGCAATGGCAAACTTCATCAAAGCTTTATCAAGCCTGGGGACAGAGAGATTTTATTTCCTAAAATGGATGCGAATGAATCTTGATAACCTCTCGAGAAAGAAACTGTCTGGGCTCAGAGAGCAGTACAAAGAGAAAAGCAAGAGTTCACAGAACAAAGAGGAGATCAAAGACATCGACAACCAACTTTCCAAAAGCTCACTGGGGACTGAACACTTCTTCCGTGAAATGAGTCAGATCTATGAAGCTTCACTTGTCCTCCCTGAAACAGACCCATCACGTCAAAAACTGCAGCATCTTCCAAAACTATGTGCACAATTGCTGCTTGATGGATTTCCTCTGGAGCTTGTAGATGGAGACGCATCCAACATCCCTCTGAGATGGGTGACAGATGTTCTGTCTCAACTCAATGACTTGGTGCCTCCTAAGAACAAGATCATGGTCGTCACTGTTCTTGGAGTTCAGGGCACGGGGAAGTCCACTCTCCTCAACACCATGTTTGGTGTTCAGTTTGCAGTCAGCAGCGGCCGATGCACTCGAGGTGCCTTCATGTTGCTCATCAGAGTCGATGAAGATGTTCAAAAAGAACTCAAGTGTGACTTTGTGGTGATCATCGACACTGAGGGCTTAAAGTCACCAGAGCTCGCACAGCTGGATAATATCCATGAGCACGACAATGAACTTGCAACACTTGTTGTGGGACTGAGTGATGTCACCATCATCAATGTTGCCATGGAGAACTCAACTGAAATGAAGGACATCCTACAGATCGTGGTGCACGCCTTTCTCAGGATGAAAGAAGTCGGCAAAAAGCCCAAATGTCAGTTTGTTCACCAGAATGTTTCTGATGTTTCCGCCCACGACAAGAACTTGAGAGACAGAAATCTTCTCCTGCAGCAGTTAGATGAGATGACCCAGGCAGCCGCCAAAATGGAGAGGAGGGAGGAGAACAAGAGCTTCACTGATGTGATGGAGTACAACCCAGACACTGGGAACTGCTACATTCCTGGACTCTGGAATGGAAACCCACCGATGGCACCAGTAAGTGCTGGGTACAGTGAGGCTGTATATGAGCTCAAGAAGAACATCATCGAGATGTTTGGAAACTCTGAGGCCTCTTCTAACAACATCTCAGAATTCACAGAGTGGATGTCAAGCCTGTGGAATGCAGTGAAGCATGAAAACTTCATCTTCAGCTTCAGAAACAGCCTGGTGGCTGAAGCTTACATGAGACTGAGCACAGAATTCAACAAATGGGAATGGGACTTCAAGCAGCACATGTACTCCTGGGTTACCACTGCAGAGACTAGAATCAGAAATTATGGGACAGCTGCTGACCAATCTAAGAGCAGTACCATCCGAGACCTTCTCACATCTTTGACAAGTGAAGCTTCCATGGAGTTGTCCCAATGGGAAGCAAAGCTTCAGGACAATCTGACTCAATACTTTAAGAAAACAGAAGGGCGTGTCCATCTCATGGAAAGATACAAAGAAGACTTTGGAAACAGTGCAAAAAGTCTTCGGAGAGAGATGGAGAATTCTGTCTTGAATCAGCTCACTGTAGCAGCAGACATCAGACAAATGATGGCTGAAGTGGACAAAATCAAGAAGGACCAAACTAAAAAAATAGAAGAACAAGTTTGTGCTTTAATTGACAAATTCAGAAAGAAAAAAGTGAAAATGACAGACACAGAGCTGGACAAAGAATTTGATCAAATGTGGGAGAAAACAGAGAATGAGCTTTCTTATCGTCAACAAAAGGCATCAAACATCTTCACTAATGTATCTCACCACCTGAGACAAGATCTCCAACACAAGGGGAGTCGTGCTTGTCAATTACAGAGTGAAAATAAGCTTGAAGACTGTGGACTGGAGCCTTTCAAATATTCACCTGGACTCTGGCATCGTCTTGGAGCAAAGAATATTTTCAAATCACAAAGTCATCAAATGTCTGTCCAACAAATGTCTGACAGCATCATAGCAGCTTGCAAACAATCAGTGCTTGACAAAGTGGAAAGAAAATCCAATTACCACGACACGTACATCCTGGAGATCCTGCACATGATTGATGAGAAGCTACTTAACCATAAAGATCTGAAGACAGACACTGAATTTGAAGTTTCACTGAAGCTGCACATCTGTGGAGACGCAGCCAGAAGGTTTCAGAAGATGCATGAAGATTTCATACGTCTGAATGATCCTCGCGTATGTCTGAATCAGAACAAAGAAAGGTTTTGTGCTGATTTTAAAGACTTGTTCCATGAACGAGACCAGTGTAGGAAAAAGGCAGAAGAATTCACCAAGCGATGCTTGAGTCCTGCAGTGGAGGACTTCATCAGCCGCTCTTTGGGTCCTGATATCGTTGGTGAAATGCTGACGTGCAAACAATTCAGCACGCAGATGTTCTTCCAGCATGCAATTCTGCTGGATTTACTTCACCAGGATCCGTTTGTAACCTATTTGGGCTACATCAGCTCATACGAGGACTATGTAAAGTCATGGATACTTGACCAAATACAGACACA
Source organism: Mullus surmuletus (assembly GCA_903171835.1). Classification (NCBI taxonomy): domain Eukaryota; kingdom Metazoa; phylum Chordata; class Actinopteri; order Syngnathiformes; family Mullidae; genus Mullus; species Mullus surmuletus. The sequence continues at coordinate 269,066 of CAESWR010000556.1, read as the reverse complement.
CTTCTCAGAGTCTGCTTCAATATCCGAGTTTGAAAAACGACACATTCTATCCAGTACCAGAAGTGTCCAACAAGCCATCGAGGAGGCCAAAACAAAACAGAGTGGAGACTTGAAGACATTTGTTGTAGATGTCTGTGAGGGACTTGGTGATAAACTGGTCATTTCCCAGGATGCACTTGGTGCTGTCATGACTCTGAACAATGCAGACAAAGAGCAGTTTGCTCGCTGGCTGACAGAATGTTTGAAGGACATGGAAAAAGATCTTGCTGCTAAATTCAAAGAGACAAACATCAAAACCAAACTGAAAAATCTAAACATGAAGCCAGAGAATCACCTTTTCAGCAGAGTGATTGGTTGTGGTAAACAGTGTCCTTTCTGCAAAGCACCTTGTGATGCCGGAGGAAAAGCTCACACTGAGCACTGGGCTTCACTGCATCGGCCAAGAGGTCTGGGTGAACGCAGGTGGGACGACACAGACAAACTGGTCACTGACATTTGTTCCTCTGCTGTTGCCAGTGATACAAGGTTTTGCTGCAGTGAAACAAAAGGTGAATCTCATCCTTACAAGCAATACACAGAAATCTTCCCAGACTGGAAAATCCCTCCAGATGTCAGCCTTCAGGCGTCAGACTACTGGAAGTACGTGATGGCAAAGTTCAATGATGCCTTTGCACAAATATATGATGCCAAACCTGCTGATATTCCTGAGACCTGGAAAAATCTCACACGTGAGGAGGCTGAAAAAAGTCTCAATGAGTCATTTAACGTCAAATAAGAAACAGACATCCTCACATCACGTGATGATACATCGGAGCACGTCCTCCTCAGAGCATTTAGGCATCAGCCTCTTAATGAAGCTTATTATGGGATGTCACAAAATATCACACTCATTCACTTACATCCCCTGTTCAAGTTTCTGTCAGTAATATTGCCTCCTTTCCATTATATTCTTTTTATCTGATAACTAACTAAGTTGACTAACCTGCTGCCTGTTGTGGTTTTGCAGTCTGAAGAAACGTGATGTTGACATGGCGTAGTATCTGCTTATCTTATGAGCTGTGAACATGTTCTTCTCCATTGTCTTCTTTTTACTTGGATGTTTTTTCAGCATGAGGGTTTTTGTTCATAATTGAATTATTTTTGTTGCATTTTTGTTGCCATGTATCACTATTTCAGATTTCAAATAACTGTACACACTGCAATCTAATCAAATATTGTCCTAATAGAGTCTTTTTCAGGAGAGAAGCTGACTGTCTGTGTTTTCTGGATTATAATTGTGATGATAGTGGTTATTCGTGTTTTATTGCTTGTGTCAAATAATTCACATTCATCTCAGTCTGTGTATGTTTTTTTCCGATTCAGTCAGAATGAAAATAATAAAAAAATAAAATAATAAGCGGCCAGTTAGAGTCAGACTGATCACACACAGCAGCACAAACACATGCAGACACACCTAAACACCAGAATGAAAAATGAAATGACAACTATTTCCCTCGGTTACTGAATAACTGATGGAATAACAATTAATAGATGGCGACAATTGAGTGTAGCGGTTTGAGATCAAGGGAATTGGATGAAGAGAAATGTGTGTGCGTGTGTGCGCGTGTGTGTGGGGGGGGGCTCTCAAAAAACCTCCACTCTCCTATTAATTCATTAATCCGTAAATCTTGAGAGTGTGTTTGAGTGAATACTTTCAAATAAAGTGTGGTGCTGATGCCAGTGAACAGGTGAAGAGATACACAAAGTGTGATGTACTTGCCGCTGCCAGCTCCAAGAACTCGGGTCATTCTCTGTAACACACGAGAGGCAGAAAGAAAAAGTGGAGGTGTTTGTTTTTGCCAAAGTAGAAACATGACACATCATTAAAAATGTTTGTTTTTTTTAAACACAGACAAAAGCTGTGGGTTGGGACCGATGCTTGCAGAATCTTGGGGGGGGTAACAGCATGTTACAGCAGGATGCGCGACCGCTACAAGTAATAAAAGTAGGAGAAACACAGCGCTGCATTGGATACAACACAAACAACTGCAGCGCAAGTTTTTTTGTTTTTTTCTCCTGCGGCCTGGCCACTGACCAACCCGCTCACCAGGACAATGACCCACCGGCCATTGTCTGGCAATGCCCAGTATGCCCGATGGCCAGTCCATCCCTGGGTACAGTGATAGTGATGTGGTTGAGAGACACAGATCCGAGCAGCATTGAGTGTAAATGAACATAGGTTTCACGGTTCCTGAGGGATCACAGTGTCTCAGGTCACCAGTGAGTCAGGGGGCTGGTTAAGGCTCTAAAGCCCACACTGGGATTAAACTGGAGCACAGGGAGAGAGAGAAAAACAAATTAAACAATCTACTTTCATCTAATTTGTTCATCCAGCAGGGAAAGTAAATGGAAGCTCCTCAACTGGTCAAGACTGTACAGGCGTCGTGATATGTTGATCTCAGGACGACCAAGCTGGATTTTGTCTTCGTGAGATCACTTCGGGGCTCACGCTGGCTTTCCCGTATCACAAAGGTTGGCCCACGGAATCACATTGATGCATTTTGCAGATGGACAGTTTAAATATCACAATAAGTGCTTTGATTCTCCCAAATCAAATCCTCGGTGAGACGCCCAGATGCACTTGTGACGTCACAGTGGAGCTGCTGAGCGCTGTGAGGAGTTAGTTCTTATTCTTTCTCCAAGGTGCGTCTGGCTGCACAGGGGTCGATCTCCAATCGTGGGTACGGCAGAACAATGAATGAAATTTACATCAAAATCGTGATTCTTGCTGCCACGATTATGTGCACATTATTGTCCACAATATCGTCTTTGGAATACGTGCTCTAGCCATGGCTCTACTGCATTTCAAATCAAGCACTTCCTCAATTTACAATCAGTCAACCACACGGGGGCGAAAGAGACTGTATGAATCCCTGCTGGTTGCCGTGGTTACCAATGAGGCCTGCATTCATAATCTCATGCATTCAGGTATCCTTTATTCACAATTATGCCACATCATAGCATACAGGAACTAGCTTTGGTGTTATTCGGTGCATATCTGTTTCACATGTCATTCACTATTTTCACAAATGAATAATGTATAATCATGATCAATTATCATGATATCAATATTGATTTTAAAAAATCGTGATTGTTTTGGCTCTAACTCTGCAGTCCTAATCATGAGTCAATAATATCGGATGCGACACAACTAAACATTGAGAAAATGGTGGATCACACTAATAATGTGAGATCTACTTGCTGTGTGAGGAACTAATATTGTAATCACACTACTTTACGCATCCACACAGCCGGCCATTTTTATTTGCTTGATTCTTTTTTTGGCATTTGCATTCCTTGCAGCTTTTAGCAGCATTTACATGCGTGGATTCACGCCACGCACGCAACACACACACTCTTTGTGACACACATGACGCCTCTGCTGTGACTCGCAAACATCTTAGAAATCCAAATATCACATACTGGCTGTTTGGTTTGTTTGACCGGATGTCCGCGCAGCTAAAGTGTCCAAACTACCGCGGAAGTGCAGCAAAGGTTCCGCACGGACAACACCTGCCTTCTCTCTCTCACTCACACTCACACACACACACTAGGGTAAGGCTGTCTGACAGGTGACGGGTTTGTTCTCTGGTCACATAAAGGTCTATTCTAACATTTAAAAAAATAGCTTTACAATGTTAACTATAATACACGAGATGAAATTGGATTTTCTCAGAATATCTGCATACCTGCAGCAGTGATGTAAATCTGAAGGAGCACTTTTTCCACCTCCCCATTGACTTGTGTTGTTTTATCTGCCCCCCTGGCGTACACACTGTGGGACTGCAACAGTTGAATTACGCCCAACGAATAGCGTGTCGAACACATACCTCTCCAAGATGGCTGCCTGTACCGTAGTTTATATCTTAAATATCTCCACCAATAAGGTGTGTTTTCATGTGTAACCTGTAACAGCTCAGCAGATGTACAGTGATGGATGATTAAGAGTTACAGTAGTCTGTGTGTGTGTGTGTGTGTGTGTGTGTGTTTGTGTTTGTGTGTGTGTGTGGCGAGGCTTTTGAGGGCCTTAAGCAAGTTGTCCCGGGGGGCTACTTAGGTTGTATCTCATCCTGTGCACATACACAGAATTGAGACAAAACACAAAAAAAAACAAAAAAACAAAAACAAAACAGAAACAAAACAAAGTAAAAAGAAATGAACAAAAAACAAAACACACACACACACACAGACACAGACATATTAAATCAATGCATAAGTGACAAGTGAAATTACTATCAATTATAATTATAATTATTTATGACTCATCTCAAAGGCTGTGGAACAAGTAAACCTGGTTATAGCTCTTGAGCATTGTTTTTCGTAAAGGAAAGAATTGGGAGCCAAAAACATATTTAATTTCAGTGGAGATTCATTTTTACAAAGGACGAAGCACAACCAGGAGAATTTTCTGTGGAAATCGTTTTCCTTTTCTTATAGATTTTACTGATGATTTTCTGACTTAATTACTGAACCGCTGTGTTCATCTATCACCATCTATTCAAATCAATTCTCCATTTAGACAACATTTACCATATAATGATTACTTTTCTAGCACAGCTAATTTCCCAGTCTCCCTCTCCTAATGTTCTTCACATTACCTGTAAATTTTACTTGGAATTAATTTACCCAAATTTAGGTTGAAATAATCTGCCCATTTACAAATTATGGCTGAGCAGATGTTAATGCATGGAACAGTAATAGTTAATTACTAACAAAAATCTTATCCCATATGTCAGTGACAGTTTCTTCTGTGTCAAACCTGCACATTTGAAGGAAATTAAAGAAAGAAAGAAAGAAAGAAAGAAAGAAACTCATGGAGATTCATTCAACCTACTGACTTCATTTCCCATTACAGTGTATTTATTGAGTTTCAATCATTTTTTTGTTTTATTATTAGGTTTCGAGATATGCCAAAAAGCAGAAAACCCAGATGAATAACATAAAAGAGAAGGAAAATGTTTTTTGAATGTTTTCAAGAGAAAATAAAACAAAAGAGAAGAAAAATCCATTGGGGCCCAGAAAGCTGAATAATAATTCATTATTAAATCAATTAATCGATTAAAAGATGAATGAATGAATTGACAGTACAGCACAGTGAGTTAGAGAGGAATCTTGCTATATGTGGCCCCCTCCTCATAAAAGACATCAGACCTTAATTGTAGCAGTCAAAGCCTCCATTCCATGCACTTCCCTCAGCCTCTGCTTCCACTGTAGGTGGCTGTGAATGCATTCAGTTAGTAGTCGTATTTTTTTTAAACTAAAATGTATAAAGAATAAGGCTTTTATAAAAATAAAAATAAACACACTGCTCATCACTAAGAGGAATGTGTGTGCGTGACAATTACTCATAATGGTGTCAGTCATGTATAATTAATCAACCCTGGTCACAATCCATTTATTTCAAACTGTGTTGAATTTCTGAGAAACAAAAAGCAAAAGTGCCCCGAGCTACAAAAGGTGAGACCTTTTAAAGCCCTGCCCTTTGCAGGAGATTGTTGCACTCGGCTTTGGTGTATTCAGATGTCATCCTATCACAGATTTGACAAAGAGAGGACAGAAACTTCAATAGACAGGTAATTCCTCATGTTATCGCTTTTAAATTATTTCTTTGTTCTGACAACATGTAGATACGGAAGCGTATTGCATTCACTTGTGTAATTCACGTGTAATTTTTTCTGTTTTTGGGAGTAGTTTATTTTTTGGTGGGTTGTTTTTCTGAGTAATTTTTTGCCGGGTCTGTTTTTTGAGTATCTTTTTTGTGGTTGGTTTTTCAATTCATTTTGTTTTCAGATTTTTTGAGTAATTATTTTTCTTGTGTTTTTTTTTCCCAGAATAATTTTCTATTGTGTTTTTGGAACTAATATTTCTTGAGAGAGCATTTGAAACGTATTCATCATTGAGTGCCTGAAAACAGACATGACTGGCTTCTATAGTTTGATCAAGTTCTGTTTTGATATGGGTCTACAACACGGGGAGGTAGTCCAGTCTTTAAGCCAGATAGATGGCATTAACATAAGTTTGTCAACTTTACGCAGTCACCTGACGACTTTGTGGTTGACATTTGCATGGCTGCTAACCGAATTTATGTGGATCTCTGGCCGATCTGTCCCCGGTACCCGGCACTCACAGCCATAGACATATTGTTGCAGACGCCTTACGTGCTGGACCGTAATCCAGTGGGAAAAAAATTGCATGAAAAACAGAGAAAAAATTACTCAGAAAAACGGCGGGAAAAAAAGTTCTGAAAACAGGAAATTATGTCAGAAAAACGGGGGGGAAAAATATTTAAAAAAAAAAAAAAAAAATCATATATATATACACATATATATACACACACACATATATATATATATATATATATATATGTATACATTAAAAAATGTTTTCTTTTCTTTGTAAAGAAGAGAACTTGTACATCAAAAGGTTTGTTTTGTATTTCAGTTGACTTACGTGTACTTGCATGTAAGCACGTAAGTCAAACTTCATGTGGTTTTTGCTCTGGACAAATGAGAGTTTTGGTCATTGTTGATGTGATGTCTCATCTTCCAGGTTGGTTTTTGAAGCAAGGGTGGACCGACAAGGTGATCGTGATGGACAGCTCCGAGGACGAGGAGGTAAATTGTGTGGATTTTAAAGATAAACAAGTACAAGTTACAAGTACTGTGCTGTACTTGGTACAACAGAATGTGAACACTCAATCAATTTATTGAGAAACAGTTCACAGACATAATCAGCTGATCATGGCATAGGTTCACAGATAGGTTGAACCCACTGTGGCAATTTCATTTGAAAGTTGAAATTTTCACTTCAGATGTGATTGGTAGTAATTAATGTTCATCAACACACGAAACAAACAAACACCAACGTCACTGTCACTGTCTGAATGCATCTTATGTAGAGGTGCGGCCCGTCCTTTGTCTGTGAGAGCTGTGTATGCTGCCAAAGGCCATCTGGCAGAGACTGGGAGGAATGGGAGGAATGGGAGGGTGTTTAATGAGGCAGGCAGGTTCTCACCAGTGGTGCCAAAGACATGAAACAATTTTAAATATATGACCTTCACTTTGAAATGGTGTTATGAAGTCTGATGGCTGTGGGGAGGAACGATGTGGCAATGCGCCTTCCTGCACTGACCATGTCTCAGTCTTTGGCTGGAGCTGCTCAGGGCCTCCACAGTGAGGTGCAGAGGGTGGGAGGAGTTACTCCTGATGGATGTCAGCTCGGACAACATCCCTCTGTCTGCCACCTCCTTGCTGGAGTCCAGGTTGAGGTTAAAAACCCACATATTTGATAGACTCCATCATCTCAATGTCCAAACTCCAGATGTTCACAGGTGTGTGAGGTGTGGATGCTCTGTGAAAGTCTATCACCACCTCCTTGTTTTGCTGGCGTTCAGGAGGAGGTAGTTTTCCTCACACCACTCCACAAATGTATGCCGGTTCACTCTCAGGCAGACAGACAATGATGGCGGTGTTATCAGAGAACTTCTGGACGTGGAACAGTTCGGAGTTGTATCTGAATTCCGATGCGCATAGTAAGAAGATGAACAGTTAGAGCAAAGTCCCCTGTGGGCCCCCGTGCTGCAGACCACAACCTCAGACGCACAGTCATGTGGCCTCACGTGCAACCAGATGATGGTCCAACCCTGCATCCTAAGCCAGGCTTAGTGACACCCAGCATACCCACATTGGCACATCCTGGTCTCCACATCCCAAATTGGCAGACACGTATTTCGCTCCTTGTTCTGCTGGTGTTCAAGAGGAGGTGGGTTTCCTCTCACCACTCCACAAAGTCAGTAATGACTCCCATGTATTCCAGTTCACTCTCAGACAGACAGCCAATGATGGCGGTGTCGTCAGAGAACTTCTGGACATGGAACTGTTTAGAGTTGTATCTGAAGTCTGATGTGCATAGTAAGAAGATGAACGGTGAGAGCACAGTTCCCTGTGGGCACCGTGCTGCAGACCACCACCTCCGGCACACAGTCATGTGGCCTCATGTACTGTGGTCTGTTGATGTCACATTGGCACCTCCAAGTCTACCAAATAGGCAGACACGCGTGTCGCTCTTGCGCTGGAATGGAAATCAGGATGATCCGGCATTTGCGCCGCGTCTCATCTAGTCTTGTATTTTTCTGCTCAGAAAATATGCATTGTGTTTGGTCAAGAGTTCAGCACGAGTGCTTTTCACCTCAGACTCATAACCTGTTCACCTTGACCTTTAGAAATGACCCCCACAAATTCCTGTTGGACCACAGTGTTATGTGTCACTGAGAACTGCAGATTTGAGTCTTTTTGAAGTATTATGTTACATTTCCCTTCTTTTTTCTGTCACTGCTAACACGGCCCAGTCAGTATAGCGGCCGTCTGAGGTTTCTGTTGCTTTTAATGATTATTTTGAATGACAATTGTTTCTTCTACAACAGTAATATCTTTGATTACAACAAAATTTCATATGTTCTCTCTTGCCAAGGACCTCTATGGTGCACCAGATGGTCACCCTTCATCTCTGGTAGATTACTACATAGCGAAGATCAGCAAGGCCAGAGCCGATTCCAGCACTGTGGATGGTAAAGCATTGCATGCTGGGACTGAGAACACTTTTTGCTCCTCAAGAAGAGCAGAGAATGGAAGTAAGAGCAATGCAGTCTCTTTATCTTCATATGCAGGTACATTTTTCACAGGGTTTGATCCACCAAAAACATTGGCTTTGTATGGACCTGAAATGTTTCCTTGTGAGTTTGTAAGTATATTGTACTGTATATCCCACAATGTAACACTCCTTCAGCTCTCGCAGAGTCAGAATAATGTGGTTGCTTGGCTTGTGTATTGTGTATTGTGCAAGTTTCACACGGCCCACCATTGTCATTTCCGTTTTTGATGAAAGCATTTCCGTGATTCCACAGAGCCGGACCCTCCTGAGGGGATCACAGTGTCTCAGGTCACCAGTGAGTCAGTGTCTCTGCAGTGGGACATTCTTGCAGAAGAAGTCCAGAGCTTCCTCACCACTTGTTCCTGTGAGGCAGGAATTGTGCAGGAGCAGCAAACACACACAAACAGTGTGACGTTTTCCGGCCTGCAGCCGGGGAGGCGTTACCTCATCACCGTCTCTGCACAGCTGAAGAATGGAAGGAAAAGCAAAGCAGCAGAAACTTCAGTTAGAACTAGTAAGTAAAAGTAAAAACTAGCAGGTGTTTTTGAATGTAATTCTTCTGACAGCAAACAGAACATCAATTTTCTTTCATGATGATAAAAGCATTTCAAATCACAGCGCTTCAGACCACCGGTGATAATCAGTCGCTGTTTTTGGCTTCAAGGGGCCTATTTCAAATTTCAGTGTGGGGGCCCTACTATGCATTGCCCATATTATCGATACAGGAACATTACATTTGACAATCTAAATGTGAAAGGAAATTGCCCGGGTTTGATTAAACACTGTGCCCACCTTGACTTGCGGTTGTAACATCTGCACGCAAAATAAAACATAAACACACCAGTCAAACACTCTCTCTCAACACAGCAGCTTCACAACACATTAAACATAACTACAAACACAAATACAACAGTGATAGCATGAATACCTCTTTACATCATTACTCCCATGAGGCTTTGCCGTCCCTGCGTAGCTCTGAGCTTCCCCTCGTGACAAAACTCAAACGATGAGAACTACACTGACTGTTTGAATTTTGCCACGGTAATGTTCTCTGGCTTGTCGATAGCTACGCAAGGAGAGACCGGCCCCTCCTGCGCTGCAGGGATATTACTTCCGTGACCGGATGGATGTTTTTGTCAGTCGAATGGGGGCCCCCTGGTGGCCAGGACCCGTTTCAATTGAAACAAAGCCTCCTATGGTGATAATAAATGATTATTACGAGACAGAAATAAGACATGCATACAAATGTTTTTGTTTTTTTTCGTATGACTAATTATATGGTAATATGTGTACTATATGTCCATAAACCACTTAATAAATCACTGATCTACATATTGTCAGTAATGAAGACAGGATTGAATCCATTCCTTTAATCAATTTAAATTTGAAATGCAAAGAACATGCAGCTATAAAATTGAATTTTAGACCGTCAAAGGGATGCTTCTCTGACCAAAACCTTGATTTTGCATCTTCTAATAGGCCCCACATCATCAGACATCAGAGAAATACATACTTTTGATTGTCAGATATCTTGAGTAAATGCTTAGTGCAGGGGTGGCCAACCAGTCAGAGCCTAAGAGCCACATTTTTTTACTGCGTTACCGCAAAGAGCCACATCATACACATGGGCACACATGAACATCACCTCATCCCTTCCTCATACACACACACAGACCTCTGCTTAGCCAGATTTATTGTAAATGTCACACACCAACATGATAATGACAGAATTTGACTTCTACAGACCACGGGCCAGTCATTTTCAACAATGAACATTGTGTGCACACACAAACTCTCAGTTCAACCAAGTCCACAAACAAAAATATAATTATTAAAATATCTTTTTTTCTCTTACTATGTATGTTGCTTAGTGGGACTTCTGGCATTCCTTGCCTTGGAAAATCCTCTTCAAATCTGGCTTGTATTCAGTTGTTGCCACTCGAAGCAATTCTTTCACATGGGTGTCAGTCAGAACAGATCGATGCTTTGATTTCACGTGTTTCAGGGTAGAAAACACAGACTCGCAGACGTATGTTGACCCAAATATTGACAGTATCTTAAGCGCAGCCCGTTTGACATTGGGGTATTTTTCCATTGGCACACTTTTCCAGAACTCAATGGCCCCTTCCCTTAAAGCAGGTTTCAGTTGGTCCTCCTCACAAAGATCGATCATCTCCAACTCAGCCGCAGCCTCATCTGTGACTAGCGGGGCTTTCAAACAGTGCGTCTCCGCATTAAATGGGTCAACGAGGAATGCAATCTGTGGCCTTTTCATTTGTAGATCACGGAACCGGGTCACGAAGCTTTCGTGCAGGTTTTCAACCAGTGTTGCATATCTAGCTCTTTTCTTATTCAGGGCGACGCTGGTGACTTGCCCGCTGGCTTTTCGCAGAGTGGGAAAATGCGTTAAATCTCCCTTTTTAATATGCGCCTTGAACAGCATCAGTTTGTTGACAAACGCAAACACACTTTACACCAGGTCAGGCAGCATTTTAAACTTACCCTGCAGGGTCAGGTTCAGTCTGTCCAAGTGACTGAGCATGTCGACCAAAAAGGCCAAATCCATAATCCACTCGTGGTCCGAGAGCTCGGGATAGTCCTTGTCCTTCTCTTCCATGAACAGTTTCACTGCATCCAAAAGCTCAAAGAAGCGAGAAAGTACCTTGCCTTTTGATAGCCACCTCACAGTGCAGTGCAGCGGCAGGTCACCTGAAAGCCCTTGGTCCAGCTCAGCGATGAGATTCTTGAATTGCCTGTGGTTAAGCGCATGTGTACGGATGTAGTTGACGATTTCCATCACAGGCTTCATGACGTTGTCTAAATTCAATGATTTAGATACGAGTTGCTCCCTGTGGATGATGCAGTGGAAATTCCAAAACTCGGGAAATGTTTGGTCAGCTTTGCACAGCCCCACAAGCCCGTTCACAGATCCGATCATGGCTGGCGCTCCATCCGTGGCTATTGCAGTTAGTTTCTGTATGGGCAGATTTGCTTCCGCAAATACAGCCATCATTGTTTCTTTCACATCTATGCCACGGGTTCTGTCTTTTAATGGCACAATATCTAGGAGTTCTTCTTTGATCACACAATCGTTTGACACAGATCGTGCAAATATTGCCAATTGAGGCTTGTCTTGTATGTCACAACTCTCATCCAATGCGACACTAAAATACTCACATGCTTGAAGGTCAGAGTGCAACTGTGATTCAATAGTCGTGTTAATGTCCGATATTCTGTGTTCAACAGTGTGGCGGGACAGCTGGACTTCTGATACCATTCGTTCTAGCTTGTCATTTTCAGGAGACAAGATTTCAACAACGTCACTGAGGCATTTTTTAACGAACTCCCCTTCATTGTATGGCTTTTTAGCCCGTGCAATGTTCCAAGCCAGTTGATACGATGCACGCGTTACGGTCTCCGAGTGCTTCGTAAATTTGTGAAAAAACTGTTTCTGCTTTTCCGCCTGGCTTTTCAAAGTGTCCAACTTGTGCTTGCGAAGTTCAGTTCCTTTTGGAAATTCCTGGTCGATGTTGGCATGGAGTGAGCTGAAGTGGCGCTGAAGATTTGACGCTTTGAAATGCGCTAATGACGCCTGACATATAAGGCAGAATGGCTTGCCATTACACTCAACAAAAAAATATAAACTCTCCCATTCTGTTAAAAACGTCCTGTGTTCATCTTCATATTTTCGTTTGGCTGTGCATTTTTTCCCTGCCATTTTGAAGGCGAACTTGACACAAATTGTTTATCTTGTCCCTGCTGGGAAACTTAGCGGTATTTTCATCTAACGCGCATGCGCGTTTGGCAAAGGTGCCGTATTGAGGTGCGTCCGTATTAAGGTGTTTAAAAAAACACAAACCCAAACTTCGATATGAACGTTAGAGCCGCATGAAACCAGGCAAAGAGCCGCATGCGGCTCGGGAGCCGCGGGTTGGCCACCCCTGGCTTAGTGCTTCAGATGTTGCTGCTAATTTGTGTTCAACACATCACCAAACAATTACTGACCATCGAACACCCTTAATGTTTAACAACAGTTAGCAGTCTCAGTGTGGTAAGGACCAATTTCAATCATGTTCCTCATGTCCACAGAGTCAGAGCTGGAGAACGAACTGCAGAAGATGGGCTTGGAGCAGTTCTACCCTGCCAAGTTATCACTGAGCAAAGTACTTCAGATTGATCAGAGGACCATCACTGATGCTGCTGCTGAATGTAGATCTGACCTTCCCTGGTGCTTTCTAAAAAAACTGATGATGGCCAATGTGACAGCTAGGAATGTGAAATGTACATCAGGAGATGAATCAACCAATCAGAGTCTATCAATGGATGAAGGCTTAGATCTTGAGGATCTTCTCCACTGTTCAAATGAAGGTGAGAAGCTAAACGCTCTGGACATAATCACGGCTCTCTTTCTGTGTTCTGATGGGTTTGTTCAGCAGGAAATGGCCCTCAAAATGTCTCTGTGTCAGTTTTCGGTGCCTCTTCTGCTTCCTAACTGTGACACAAATCAGTGCACACTCATGCTGTGGGCCCTGAGGGACATCGTCAAAAAGTACAGACCTCAGTCGCTCTCAGAATCCAAAGGCTTTGTTGAAGACAGAATTGTTCTCTCTGAACTTCCACTGATATCTTTTGTGAGACTGGGTGAGTGCTCCTTGTCCAAGGCACATATTCTCAACAAGCTTCTCAGCCCTCCACAACAGAACCAGGAGGCCTTTGTTCATCGTGACATGGAATGTGGCGACAGTCCAAGAAGAATATCCAATGGACTGACAGAAATCACCTGGTACCTCCCTGGTGGAAACAAAAACATGGATGTTTTCAGTGAACCCGTCGCTGTAGCAAACCTTCGAGGGGACATCGCTTCATTTGAGACACAATACTCCTTTTTGTGTCAGACGTCCACGGCAGTTTTTGTGTTCTTTGACAATTTGGACTGTAATTGCAAATTACTGACCAACCAACCCCACGATGCACAGATCATCTTGGTGTGTGACCAACAAAGTAGGAGCTTCAATGTGGAGGCCTTCAGAAAAGTAGCAGCTGAGTTGAACTTGACCAAAGCCAAGATCATTTTGAAGACAAAACAGATGACTGGACCAAAGTTTATAGAAAATATAAAGAAAAAGGTGAACGATGTCCTCATTAACTCAGAGAAAAAAATGCAAATAAACAAGATGGTAGATGTTGCTCATAAACTTGAAGTCTTAGTTGATGAAGACTCCCCAAAGTGCAAAAGTGCAAAGGAAAAGGCAGATGCAATCACTGAAGAAATCCAAGACACACTCGAATACAAAGATTCAAAGCTTCCTCGGCATGGACGAATATGGAAGAAATTGACCAACTTAGAGAAGGAAGAGTTTAGGCTGCGAAATGTTGGGTCCAAAGACCTAGAAATGTACAAAAGTGATCTTCTGTCACAGAAAAGACAACTTCGGGAGGAACAGAATTCTCAAACAATATCAACAGCAATGGAGAACTTCACCAATGCTTTATCAAGCTCGGAGACAGAGAGATTTTATTTCCTGAAATGGATGCGAATGAATCTTGATAACCTCTCCAGAGAGAAACTGTCTGGGCTCAGAGAGCAGTACAAAGAGAAAAGCAAGAGTTCAAAGAACAAACAGGAAATCAGAGACATCGACATACAACTTTCCAACAGCTCGCTGGGGACTGAACACTTCTTTCGTGAAATGGGTCAGATCTATGAAGCTTCACCTGTCCTTCCTGAAACACACCCATCACGTCCACAACTGCAGGATCTTCCAAAACGATGTGCACAATTGCTGCTCGATGGGTTTCCTCTGGAGCTTGTGGATGGAGACACATCCAACATCCCTCTGAGATGGGTGACAGATGTTCTGTCACAACTCAATGACTTGGTGGCTCCTAAGAACAAGATCATGGTCGTCACTGTTCTTGGAGTTCAGGGCACGGGGAAGTCCACTCTCCTCAACACCATGTTTGGTGTTCAGTTTGCAGTCAGCAGCGGCCGATGCACTCGAGGTGCCTTCATGTTGCTCCTCAGAGTCAATGAAGATGTTCAAAAAGAACTTAAGTGTGACTTTGTGGTGATCATCGACACTGAGGGCTTAAAGTCGCCAGAGCTTGCACAGCTGGATAATAGCTATGAGCACGACAACGAACTTGCAACACTTGTTGTGGGACTAAGTGATGTCACCATCATCAATGTTGCCATGGAGAACTCAACAGAAATGAAAGAAATCCTACAGATCGTGGTGCACGCCTTTCTCAGGATGAAAGAAGTCGGCAAAAAGCCCAAATGTCAGTTTGTTCACCAGAATGTTTCTGATGTTTCAGCCCACGACAAGAACTTGAGAGACAGAAATCTTCTCCTACAGCAGTTAGATGAGATGACCCAGGCAGCAGCCAGAATGGAAAAGAAGGAGGAGTACAAGAGCTTCACTGATGTGATGGAGTACAACCCAGACAATGGGAACTGCTACATTCCCGGACTCTGGAATGGAAACCCACCAATGGCACCAGTATGTGCTGGGTACAGTGAAGCTGTACATGAGCTCAAGAAGAACATCATCCAGATGTTTGGAAAGTCTGGGACTTCTTCTAGCAACATTTCAGAGTTCACAGAGTGGATGTCAAGCCTGTGGAATGCAGTGAAGCATGAAAACTTCATCTTCAGCTTCAGAAACAGCCTGGTGGCTGAAGCTTACGTGAGACTGAGCACAGAATTCAACAAATGGGAATGGGACTTCAAGAAGCACATGTACTCCTGGGTTACCACTGCAGAGACTAGAATCAAAAACTCTGGGACAGCTAGTGACCAATCTAAGACCAGTAGCATCAGCGACCTTCTCACATCTTTGAGAAGTGAAGCTTCCGTTCAGGCGTCCAAATGGGAAGCAAAGCTTCAGGACAATCTGACTCAGTACTTTAAGCAAACAGAAGGTCGTGTCCATCTAGTGGAAAGATACAAAGAGGACTTTGCAAACAGTGCAAAGAGTCTTGGGAGAGAGATGGAGAGTTCTGTCATGAATCAGCTCAATGTAGCAGCAGACATCAAACAGGGAATGATGGAAGTGGACCAAATCAAGAAAGACCGCACTGAAAAATTAGAAGACCAAGTTAGCGCATTAATTGAGAAATTCAGAGAGAAGAAATTGACAATGACAGACACAGAGCTCAATATAGAATTTGACCAAATGTGGGAGAAAACAGTGGATGGGCTTCCTTGTTGTGAACAAAAGGTATCAAACATCTTCGCTAATGTATCTCAACACCTGAGACAAAATCTTTCACACAAGGGAGGCGGTGCCTGTCAATTACTGAGTGAAAAAAAGCTAGAAGACTGTGGACTGGAGCCTTTCAAATATTTACCTCGATTCTGGTCTTGTCTTGAAGACAAAGCAACCAATTCACAAAGTCAAAAAATGTTGGTACAGCAAATGTCTGACAGCATCATAGCAGCTTGCAAACAATCAGTGATTGACAAAGTGGAAAGAAAATCCAATTACCACAACACGTACATCCTGGAGATCCTGAAGATTATTGATGCGGAGCTACTTAACCATGAACATCTTAAGACAGACATTAACTTTGAAGTTTTACTGAAACTGCACATCTGTGGAGACGCAGCCAGAAGGTTTCAGAAGATGCATGAACATTTCATACGTCTGAATGATCCTCACATATATCTGAATCAGAACAAAGAAAAGTTTCGCGCTGGTTTTAATGACATGTTCCATGAACGAGACCAGTGTCAGAAAAAGGCAGAAGAATTCACCACGCGATGCTTGAGACCTGCAGTGGAGGACTTCATCAGTCGCTCTTTGGGTCCTGATATCGTTAGTGAAATGCTGACGTGCAAACAATTCAGCACACGGATGTTCTTCCAGCATGCAATTCTGCTGGATTTACTTCACCAGGATCAGTTTGACAAATATCTGAGCTACATCAGCTCATACGAGGACTATGTAAAGTCATGGATACTTGACCAAATACTGACACACTTCTCACAGTCTACTTCAATATCTGAGTTTGAAAATCGACACATTCAATCTAGTATCGAAAATGTCCACCAAGCCATCGAGGAGGCCAAAACAAAACAGAGTGGAGACTTGAAGACGTTTGTTGAAGATGTCTGTGAGGGACTTGGTGATAAACTGGTCATTTCTCAGGATGCTCTTGGTGCCGTCATGACTCTTAACAATGCTGACAAAGAGCAGTTTGCACACTGGCTGACAGACTGTGTGAAGGAGATGGAAAAAGATGTTGCTGTTAAATTCAAAGAGACAGACATCAAAACCAAACTGAAAAATCTAAATATGAAGCCAGAGGAGGAACTTTTCAGCAGAGTGATTGGTTGTGGTAAACAGTGTCCTTTCTGCTCAGCACCTTGTGATGCCGGAGGAAAAGCTCACACTAAGCACCGGGCTTCACTGCATCGGCCACAAGGTCTGTCTGGATACAAGTGTGGTGGCACAAAAAATCTCACCACTGACATTTGTTCCTCTGCTGTTGCCAGTCATGCACGTTTTAGATGCAAGGAAACAAAAGATGAATATCATCCTTACAAGCAATACACAGAAATCTTCTCAGACTGGAAAATCCTTCCAGATGTCAGCCTTCAGGCGTCAGGCTACTGGAAGTACGTGATGGCAAAGTTCAACAAAAACTTTGCACAAATATATGATGCAACACCTGCTAATATTCCTGTAACCTGGAAAACTCTCACATATAGGAGGGCCGAAGCAAGTCTCAAGGAGTCATTTAACGTCAAATGAGAAACAAACACATTCTCACATCACGTGATGATGCATTGGTGCACGTCCTCCTCAGAGCCTTTTAGTATCAGCCTCTTAATGAATCTTTGTTATGGGATGTCACAAAATATCATATTCATTCACTTACATCCTCTGTTCAAGTTTCTCTGTCAGGAACATTGCCTCCTTTTCGTTTTGTTCTTTTTATTTGATAACCTAAATGAAAATGCAAAATTGACTAATCTGCTGCCCATTGTGGTTTTGCAGTCTGAAGAAACATGATGTTGACATGGCGCAGTATCTGCTTATTTTATGAGCTGTAAACGTCTCCTTTTTACTTATGTGTTGGTTTTTGTTAACTTTTTGATTATTTTTGTCCTATTGAACTCCTCTAGGCACATTTCTGTTTGCCATGTATCATTATTAAATAGTTAAATAATTGTACACGCTACAATTTAATCAGAATCTTGCAAAATCTCATCTTGCTTGATTCTCTTTCCGGTGAGAAACTAGAATGACGAAAAATGTATGTATTTAAATTGTTATGGTGTTGGTTAGTCACATGTTTTAGTTGTGTGGTGTCAAATATGTTCATCTCAGAACAAAGTGTACCCGTAATAACCCATAATCAGAATAAATTGGGTTTTTTTTGACTCCACAAAAAGTTGAGCTCCATGTGATAGTCATTCCGAATGAAAGTTCTTGTGTTGAAAGTTTATGTGTTGAGACTGAATTGGTTTGGATTAATTTAAGTTGGTCCATGAAGTCTGAGTGCCAGACTCTTTTTCAGACTTAATCATGCTTTGAAATATTTTGTAATAAATTCCCTCTTTACTGAACCATTGTCTCTACTGAACAATAATCAGCTAGTGCGAGGAGACTGTCAGACCAATCACACACACAGCACACACACATGCAGACACACCTAAACACCAGAATGACAACACTGAAATCACAGAATGTAACTGTATCATACAATGTGTGTTTGTGCATGCATTATGTTCGACAATCAAATTTAAAAACTGTAAAACTCTTTGCATAAAAATTAGTTCATTTATTTACATAAAACATTAGCAAAATACATCTGTCATTAAAATGCAGTGATGGGAAACTGTTGTAAGTAGACAGCAGACAGCAGACAGCACTGTGTCCGCCGAGACACAAGGACTAACATCCATCTCACTGGCGACTACAGACAATGATTTAACTGTCTGCCTCAGAACTTGTCCATAACTTCCTAGATCTTTTAACAGCCTGAAGGTAGAAGAAGCCACGAATCACAGGGTTGCTCTGCATTGGTGATGACCCAATACCAAAAGGGTCTGAGCAACCTGTCAAAAGCCTGGGTAGATGGTACAACGCAAGCCTTGAGGACAAACACCAAGTGCAGCAACAAAAGCAGGATATCACCAGTGGTCTGGAAAACATCAACAAGACCTTACTGCCAGAGAAGCTCCCGCTCTGGTGCCTGCAATTTGGACTTCTCCAGCCGGTAATGTCACCAGCGACCACCTATGAGGTCCCAATAACAACTGTGGAGAAGATGGAGCGAACCATGACTTAATTCGTGAAGAAACGGCTTGGTGTCATCTATCACCATTTATTCAAACCAAATGTCCATTTAGACAAATAACATAAAAGAGAAGAAAAGAGGTGCAAAAAACCCCCCACAACTAGTGGTGACTCCACCCCCACCCCCACACAGGACACCCTCAACCTGATCCTTATATGGTTTGCAGAGGAATGTGTATGCATGACAATTACTAATAACTCTGTGTCAGTCATGTGCAAATAATCAAGCCTGGTCACGATCAGATCATGACCAACTGCAGTCACAAGATTGACAGCCACAAACCTTTAAAGACCATTCAGCACTGCACTTACATAAATTCTTGGATTATGTTTAGGATGTTGGAGGTATAAAAAAAGACGACCCAGGTGACCTGAGACCATTCTCATTACAAATATCTGCCAGTTTATGTACAGTACTCCTTTATGTGACCATGTTGGTGATGAAAATGGTTTGCCACCAGTCAACACAAAACGCGACATATTATTACCCCCCAAAAATTTATAATAAATAATTAACAGACATAGCATTTCTTACAGGTCCCCAAAGTCGCCCACCCATCCTTAAAATCAAGATACATGGCACTAAGATAGCGGGCTCATCTAAAGCATTCCCAATGTGAATACAGTCTTTACCATACGTTTTCTACTCGATGTAGCGACATCAAGATAAATTACACTTAATTTAATGTACCTTGATGTAACAGACTTATCCGTTATGAGTAAAGATCAAACCTTCCCAGTGAGATTTGTTTTCTTTTTCCTAGTAAATTCCAAATAGTCCCAATTGAGGAGAATCAGACTACGGCCATCCATTGTAACATCAAGTGTAATGTTTTTTTTAGAAGATCTTACCTTAAGAAAGAGCTCCTCATTTTGGATGCTGCTGATGAAGTCCTCGGCCTCTGTGTGAGTCTGGAGGAGGAGCCAGATGTTCTTTCAAACAGGTGCTTTTCTTCTTCCGGTTCAGCTCTCTCATAAGCACTGTGGAAACTAAAGAATAAATAATAATAAATAATAAACAACAACAAAAATATATGAAATGTTGCTGTAGTTTCGCAACTAATTCAAATACTCCTTCAAAACTAAATCACATTAAAAAAAAAAAATTAAATACAAAAAAATGAAATTACATTCTTAAGCCTTCCAAGGGGCGCTAGCTTTAGCATAAGCTAACAGACTAGCTTAGCACCGGGCAGAGCTGCTTCACCGGAAGCTCTCGGGTGACGCAGAGCGCCAACAACGTCATAAAAACACAAATTCGCACAAACAAGTCTCTCACAAAATGTAACAACAACAAACAGGGCGAACGACGTTACCTGCCGTGTGGTGAGACGAAGAAAAGCTTCATGTCTCGAAAAACGCACGAAGAAGAAAAGTGCCATTTCAAAATAAAAGCACAGCGAACATACTGTGGCAGAACTACATCGCTCTATGGGAAGATATTTGTAACCTGATTTGTTTTTAGATTGAACCTCTTTTTATTGTTTGACATTCCATCTTCTAAATAAAAACAATACTACTTCATCACTCGATATACTAATCAAAACCCACTTTTTCTTATTTTTTAAAATGAAGCCAAGCAATACATTAAGTCTATTAAAAACTCCATTAACATGAAAGCTGTAAAAAAAAAACTTTGACTCTATGTACACTTTACAATGTTTTTGTTTGAATGATTGTCTCTGCACTATAAGTTTCTAAAAAAAAAAAAAAAAACTACATCGCTCCAAAATGAAGGACAATTTAATTTAGTTCCAATAACATTACTTTCAATGTTTTTCCCCGCAAATTCAGCTTTGGTGCTTCATTTCAGCCAGTCGAAAAGTTTCTCTTGTGAGCGCTCCTGTTTCTGTGCCTGTACCTTTAAATGTCAGTGAGCTGTGTGTGGCCACGCCCACTCCACGCTCCTATTGGCCCCCACTACAGCCGGGGGGAGTGGACAGAGACTTCCACCTCACAAGTTCACAGCTCCCACATCCGCTCCTTTCAGCTCACAGTGGCTGAAACATGGAGAAAGCAAGTAAGTGAGGTGACACAATTTTTTCATTTTTGGACCTCGTACTCATGTTACGGGGACATATATGACATATATGACAAATGACTGTTAATAAAACTTCAGAAAATGAATTTGGAAGATGACCTTTAAATGAACTTCAGTGCATAAAAGAACATTAATGAATAATAAACGTGTCATTTGCGCGTGCCATCATCAGCAGTTTCATGGCGTTTATGTGCTGGAAGTAGACCGCTAAAGCTTTATTGTTTGATTAAAAAATGGGAATGACAACAGCTGCCCCTATTGGTTTTGATTGCACTTCTACGCTGACGTTTTTTCAGGTGTTTCTGTAGACTTTTTGTAGCAGAGCGGTTCTACATGAGCCACTGCTGCCCCTAATGTATGTACTTTGTAGTATTTTCCAATGCACGTTCTTTAGTACTTTAACTTGAGTAAAATGTTTACCGAGAAACCTTTACTTGGAGATTTGACCACGAGTATCAATACTTTGATTCAAGTACTTTGTCCACCTCTGGTTTCAGAGGTTCTTTTGCCTGATTCCTCGTAGCCAGACTGGCATGTTTTGGTTGGATTTGATTCAGATTTGATGCGTGTGTGGAGGTTGGATGTGATGTGTGCTTATATGTCCTACATAAGGAAAGTAGACGGTCAGGCTTGTAATAACGGATGTGTTTTGAGTAAGTCCTCGCTCTGAGGCATGTGCAAGTGTTTCAATTCAAGATCAAGTTTCAATGTATTTGACTGGTGTAGTCAGATCTCATCCCGTCACAGAGTATTTGACAAAGAGAAGACAGAAACTTCAACAAATAGGTAAGAGGTTTTGTTATTGCTTTTTAATCATTAGTCTGTTTTGATTCCATGTAGATGACTTCAACATCAAAAGCCCACTTCAGTGTCGTTTTGTCCTCCAGTTCACATACGTTATGTGTAGAGTTTTTCTGAGCCTAAAACTGAAGCATCAATCAGCAAACTAAATGTTTTTGTTCAGGACAAATGAGAGTTTGGGTCTTTGTTGATGTGAGGTCTCATCTTACAGGTTAGTATTTAGAGCAAGTGTGGACTGAGAGGGTGCTCATGATGAACAGCTCTGAGGAGGAGGAAGTAAACAATTTTCACGGCCAATTTATACTGATGAATATAAATGCCAAACGTCACTTTGATAGACATTAAAGCAAGAGAGCAGATTCTCAGGATGAAAACAAGTGCCTTTAAACATAAGCCTCTTAATGAAGCTTTGGTATAGGATGTTGTTATATATAAATATGAATGTATTATAATTGTGATGATGCTGGTTAGTCGTGTGTTTCATTGTGTCAAATATTTTTAACTCATATGTTTGTTCTTCTGTTTTTATTAAGGAGTTATTGAACAAAGTGCATCTATAATAACCCATAATCAGAATAAACGTCTACTCCATGAAAAGTTGAGTTCATTTGATGTTCTTTCCAATTCAAAGTTGTTGTGCTTGTTTCACTAAATGAAAAATAAAGTAAAACCTTGGGTCGCTTCGGATAAAAATAAGTTCATTTATTTACATAAAACATTTGCAAAATACATCTTTCATTAAAACGCAGTGATGAGAAACGGTTGTAAGAAAGACAGCAGATATTGAGGCCTCTGAGTGTGTCGGCGCAGACACGAGGACTCACATCCGTCTCACTGCCCAACAAACCAGTGCTTCACATTCGCCCTGATTCTGCTCCTGCACACATTTATCACCAGAGCAGCTCAGGAGCATTAATTTAAAAAAAAAACAAAACAAGTTATTATTTCAAAAAGTCTTGAAATGAGAGATGAGCAGGTAAAACACACATGACAACAAGGATGTTTTGTGCACCAGGCAACATTTGCGCCCCCTTCTCACGTGCGTCAAAGCCCGTCCAAAGCAACTCTGCGTCATTCTCATTTTTGTCGGTATTGCATTGCGAAGCAGAGGTGCCCTGAGTTCCTTTTTAAGGCAGTGAAATGTGAGCAACTTCATCCAGTCACCATCTGTAGACGAACTTTATCAGCCGATTACTCCAGGATGGTTCCCAGTGTATATTCACATTGATGAAGTGGACTTCACCTTTAACTCCCAGCTGGCCTTCGCACGCCCCTGTTCGCGTGGAGGAAGCAGCATCGTCCCATCACATGGCCGAAGACACCAATTCACAATGTGTTGCGCTGCTTTTGCACTTAGTTAAGCCGATTAAGATGTTTTTTGACACATTTCGCTGAGAATCAGATGGTTTAGGTGCATGTAAAAGTGGTAAAAAGCCAACTCAAGGCATTGATCAGTGTGTCTGCACGACGTCTACCAATGTATCGTGTGTGTGACATTAAAAACTATCTATTCACCCAAATACGTCCTGACGCCAGTATAAAATCTAAAGACAGTTGGCATTATTCCTATCAACACTTTGCATTGTTGTGGGGCTTCGAGCACCCAATTGGATGTTCGCCTACGGCGCCGCTTCACGCTTCGCAGTCTTTTGGTAGCGGGCCGCGGCGCTTGGTAAGTGCATGAAGTCTTTGCGAGGCGTCTCAGGACTCGAACTCGCTGTCGCTGCTGACAGAGATGTCCGGGGTGGAGGCCCCCGTCCCCCTGTGCTCGGTGCCCGTGCTGCTGTCGCTGGCCTCCGGGCTGCCTAAGTGGTGGGGGGAGGACGGCATCAGGTGGGCGTGGTGGTGGCGGCGGTCCTGCAGGGAGCCGTCGGGGGAGCTCTCGGAGGGCAGGAGGGAGGGGTCCTGCTGCAGCCTGGACGGGACAGAGAGAACACTTGGGAGTCACGCGACGCTTTCTCGGGCATCTGTTAACCGAAGCCGCGCGCCGGAGCTTCGCCAACGGACCTGTTCTTGGCGGACGCGGCGCGGTCTCTCTGGCGGCGGTTCTTGAACCAGTTGCCAACTTGCGTTGGCGTGAGTCCCGTGGCCTGGGCCAAATGGCGTTTCCTGGAAGGGTTGGGATAAGGATCTTGGAGGTACCACTCCCTCAACAAACTGCGAGTCCTCTCCTAGAGAAACAAACAGAGAGGAAGCCCATTTAATATTAGACCCCCCATGATATCAACCAGTTAGAGAGTAAATATAGATACCAACAGATCTGACTATTAAAATGAGACATTGTAGATCAGATGATATATCCTGTGTCAGATTTCTTGAAGGCCATCATCACCCCACAACACCACAAACTCCACTTTGAGAAGCCCACCATTAGAAGGAACAAGTTGCCAGTGTAGAAACGGATGAATATCAGCCCGCTAATACGACACGTCATCCTCACTCTCATATAATCTGCAGCATAATCTCATTAGAGTGGATTCCGTAATATAAATGATCGCAAACGTCAATTGGAAGCGGTGATAACAATGTATATCCAGTAAATTGGATCGTGTTAAGGGGCTTAATGGAGAGCGGTAACCCCCCACACACACACTCCTCACACACAGGTTGAAGATTATCTCCACAGTACTTGACACTGCCACATGAGGGTGATCTCACACACACACACACACACCTGATGAGTGTAATACTTCCACACTCCCACTGATTCCTTTGAAAGTTTCATTTTTCTCCCTCTGATTTACTGCTCTTTATTCTGAATTATATTAAGCAGCACATTTCTTTCTAGTACTGTCAAATTAATCTTCTTTTCTGTGCATTTTCTTAGGAGGGAGATCAACAGCAAGGGCTTTCTGAGAGGAATGTGCTGCTGATGCTGCTGGAGCAACCACGCCCTTCTTTATGCAAGTACAAAAAACTGACTTTTTCTGATTAAATGGAGTTAAAATTAGAATAAAGAGCAGTAAAACTGCACGTCAAAGCAGGCCAGGCAAAAAAAAAAGGTCTTGTGTGAGACTTCTGATCTCGCTGCAAGACGGTGCAGCTAAAGTCCTTCAACAGCTTCATGGCAGAAGGTAGGAGGATAACGGTGGCTCGGACCATTATCTTCTTAAGAGCTCAAAGATAGGCTGCTTTGTGCCGCTGTCACAAGTTAAAAAGCACTTTTATAAGAGTGAAGTTTACATTTCAGTTTCATTCAACAGTGTATGAAACTGAAATGTAAACTGATTTAGGACTTAGGATTTAGGATTCAACTTGAATGCCACCAGTGGAGTGGTGGGCTGTGATTTCTGCCAATATATAGAGTGTAATGGATGAAGGTCCAGACCAGAAGCCCCCATGAGCTGTGTTTACCTTGAAGCAGTGGGTCTTCTGCTCTCCGTCCCAGATGGTGCGGGGCAGAGGGAACTTCTTGCGGATGCGGTATTTCTCCACGGGCCCCAGCGGCCGCCCCCGCAGCCGCTCCGCCTCCCGGTAGTGCGCGTCCAGCCACAGGTCCTGCAGCTTGGCGTGGGACTCTCGCGTGAAACGGTGGCTCTGCAGGATCTGGTAGAGACCCTCGAAGTTCCCGCTGTGGAAGGCCACCAGGGCCCGGGCGCGCATCACCGACTCGTGGCGGTTGAGCGCCTCCCCGGCGGAGCCCGGCACGGCGGCGGGCAGGGACCAGAGGAACCGGCCGAGGCGCTCGATGTCCCCAGTCTCCTCCAGGTTCTCGCACACGCGGGCCACCTGGTCCGGCGTGAACATCGGCAGTGGGAACATCTCGGCGTCACGTCGTCTCGCTTTGCTCAGCCTGCAAAATGGATGGAGCGCCGCATCCAAGCGTGCGTAAAAGCCTCCGTGCCGGCGCGGCTGAGGGCCCTTCTTCTCTGACACCACTGCGGGTTTCCTGGACCTTCTGGCGCAACTATCTTCTCCCACTCTTATGTAATCTCTTCCTGGTAATTGGAGGGGTGGCGAGGGGGCGGGGGGGGGTGTTTCAGTTCAGAGAAGCCGCTGTGCGCTTTGGCCGCGGCGGCGCGTCCAGTGTCTCCAGATCTGGGGGAATAAAGAAAGAGGACCAGGAGTCAAGCGGTATTTATAGCGGGATACAATTAGCATCTCTGTGGTTGTTTTGAGAAGGATTATACGTCCCGGGGCCATTAGCGTCTTAGTGGGGGGTAGTGTGTACAGAGGTGACTGGCTGATCAGCTTGTTTGGCTTATTAGCCTGAGGATACATTGACTGCCAGGATGGCTTCAGTGAGCAAACAAGCGGGGATGGGTTATTTAAAAGTTCAGATCAGGTGGAGATGAGGGTTGGGTTGGGGTCGCGGTGGGGGGATGAGTGTCTGTGTTTGTGCGGGCGGGCGGGCGGGGGGCGCGCTTGGAACATGAACCGAGCGCAAAAGGCGCACCCCAACACCCCCCCTCCCCAATAATGTCAAACAACCCCCCCGCCCCCTTTCGTCTATGCAGATTACACGCAGACTTGGTAGATGGACACGTCGGGACGCAAAGTCTCAGCTGCCCGTTAATGCGCGTGTAATTAAACCAGACTTTGCGTCCACAGGCGAGGCCGCGCCGGGCCGAGACATAATGAAACATGGATGCGCAACAGTCAGAAGCCTCGGAATTAATGAGCCCGCTGCCTGCTCCAATCCCTCTGATCTCGGTGGCTCATTAATCAGCCTTAAGACAATTTTATTATTAATCAGGGTTTGGGGATCCGGCGGGCATCTGTCGCCGGCGAACGGTACGCCCCGTGCGCGCAATTACGCACAGGATCCGCCGGTGCGTAATTCCAAAAAGATGTGTTTATTTGCAACGCTGATTTCACTTCAGCGCCGACGCAGAGCGCTTCTGGCTGCAGACGCGGATTTAATCCGTGTAAATATGAGGGTTTGCATAAAGGTTGCAGTCAGGTGAAGGATCATCTGGTTTAAAACGAGGTGAAGAGGATTAATATCTAGTCTACACTTCTGTTTTGGATTACAAATATGAGCCCGGCAGACGCGGAGGGCCGATCGATGAACCGCTGGAGGCCCGAACTTGTGCGTGCCAGGTTTGTTTGCTCGTCATCGAGTCTGACTTTCACATGATGTGTCCATGAAGCTGCTCATCCACAAGTTTTTCCTCATAATTAGCCCCCTTTTCTGTGCCAAAAACATATATTTTTGTGTGGATGAGAAGCATGGAAGGCCCACAGGAAAACACTGTCAGATTGACTGGAAATTAAAAGGGATTAATTCGAGCATTTGAGAAACAATAAAGCTATCAATTTGTATTTTGAGACTAAAACCGCCTTGAGTTTCGCTTCATGAAGGTTTGGGAACATCAAAAACTGTGGAGCAAAGAGTATGTGGCAAGTCTTAAATGTCACAGTAGCACAAATAACATTTTTACTCCATTGATTATTTCAAATGACTATTATTATTGTACTAATATTGTTATTAATATTATCATATTATTGTTTAGAACACTAAAAAAGCATGAATTCTGTTTGCAAATTAACAAATCTTTTATCAGGAACGTAGAGCCAGCAAATATTTAGAAGAAAATGACTTAGAACTGTCAATTAATTAGCAGATTTGACCTTTAAGTTAAATTTCAGTCATCTTGTGGGCTTATCCTTTCGGCAGCAGCTTTCCAAGTCTGCCCCCGAGACAGTTGAAAGTGTATAGAATTACTTTAGTAGCAGTGGGCAATCATTTGATATATGTTAGATCCTAAATCTAGATTAAAACACCAGGTGTTGGGCTAATGGGCTAAGTGTTGATGCATGTGTGTGTGTGCGAGAAATGAGCTCATCGAAGATCATTCTCACAGCTAATCTAACCCTTCAACGTTTCAGACACTTTGTGCCACCGACCGCCGCAGACACACACACATACACACACACCTTCATCGCAAGAAATCCCCTCCACCCCAATCTGTTTAACACTCCAACGTCAGTCTGACCCAAAATCTGCTTAAGTGCTCCCAGGACGTTACAACGGGAGTGACGGGGTGAACAGATGATGCGTTTGTGGGGAAGTGTGTGTGTGTGTGTGTGTGCGGTTTCTTCTGTTAAAGGGAGTTTTTGTGGGTCGGTGTTTTAAGTTTAGTTCATTCAAAATAAATGGTGTTTAAAAGTGCATTCCGAGAGCATGGACACACCTACTAAAACACTGCATTACATGAAATAACGTCCACACGTGGCAGAAATATGATCTAAACTGATACACTGATTTAAAAAACAAACCAAAAAAAACCCCCAAAAACTGGATAATGTCCCTTTTATAACAACAAACACGAATATAAAACTTTTTTTTCCACTGCTTTTAGGTTTTCACCTTGGTCACATTAGTGTGTTTCAGTGTGAGAAATCTCTATGAATCAATGTGCACATAAACACACACACACACACTGGCAAAGGCTCATATATTCTGGATTCCACTTGGCATAATTAATTAGTGGCTTAAACAGAGGCCCCCGCTTAAAAAAAAAGGCCTGTTGATTTTGCCAACAGGCAAAGCGGGGGGTATTCATGTGTGTGTCTGTGTGTGTGTGTGTGTGTGTGTGTGTGTGTGTGGAGTGGGAGGTATTACCAATGCTGTATAAATCCACAGCTAGCACAATTAACAAGCAATTGGGAGGAGAAGTAATTAGTATTATCTGCTTATCACTGTCAACCACCATTGGAAGGAAAATGGGTTAAAAAACACACACACAATGACACTCCACACACACACACGCATGCACACACACACTAATTCCCTCCAGGCAAATGTGTAAGAGCTAATTACAAGCTCATTTGCAACTCAATAGCAGTATCCTCTCAGACAAGTCCACCCCCTCCCCACCACACACCGTGTGTTAGCTTTACGTCTCGGCCCACGCCGGGGACCCTCGCCATGCAAACGACAAAAGTGCCCCCCCCCCCCTACACACACACACACATACACAATCCGTTGCTGTAGGGTGACAAGAGATGGAGGAGGAGAGAGGAAGATCTCTTGATTCAACACAGGTGACCTCATGTAAACATCCAGGTTTCACATTTGGCAGTGAGTTGGTGTCTGGAATAGAAAACATGTGACTCTTGTGGGTTAATAATAGTCTTCCGTGTTGTTCTGCGTACTGAAAAAATAGAATTAAAGACAAGTTAATGAGCTGCAAAGAGTATATCAGTAATTTCTAACTATAATTTGCTTGTTTCTAGACAAACTGCATTTATCAGAAAGTACTTGTTGGTTTTAACCCCAAATGTTGAACTGTGTAAGATCTAATATATGTATAATTTTGCACCCTTAAAGTATCTAACAATGCAACTTTTAGGGAAAGTATATGGATGAAAAAAACACACAAGATCTTTTCTTTACAAACAAACAAAAACAATAATAGTAACAAGGGTTTCCCCCCCCCCACAATTTAGATAGTATTAGAATGTGTGTGTGTGTGTGTGTGTGAGTGGTTTTGGGGGGGTTGGGGTGTCGCTTTCCGGGGTCCTCGTTAAACCAGAGGCCTACTGGGCCTAAACGGCCCCCAGCTCACAGGAAACACAAAACACTAAGCAAAAGAGGAAATTGCCCTTAAGTGTCTGACAGAAATCTGGGCCCTCCATTAAATTAGCAAATTCTGATTATTTCTCCACTTAAATGCTCGTCAAGTTACATTTTAAATCCTAGAATTTCAAATGTTCGTTTTTTGAAATATATTTATAGTTATAAGAGATTTCCCTGTTTACCATCAAATGAAATATAAACCCATGAATTCGTTTATACATTAACCTGTTTCTCAATTAATAAAAACATTTGTAAAATATCTTTCTTTTTATGCAAATATACATAAAATATCTGAGTATATCTGCCACAGCTTTAACATACATGGGGGAATATGTTTTAAAAGCACATGTGTAGCATCATATACGTAAAAAGACACCTTTAAAATGTATAAGCTTATTTTTACCCCCTTCTCAACACTTAAATTTAAATTCAATTAAAACAACAAATGTAAATAAAGACAGGCTCATCACTAAATGTGCTGCAGCTTTAGTAACTGTTATAATATTTTACTGAAAATACGGAGAGAGGGGGGTAGATCTGTAAATCAGAGCAAGACCTCTTTTAAAAAATAAAAAACATTCCTCGTAATTCAGTTTTATGCCCTACATTCCTTATATGAAGAACTTGTTTTCATAGCTTGAAAAATAATCCATATTTAAGGAATTTTATTTCCCCTTCAAGTCACTAAATAAGTCAAACTCATAGTTTGAATTTATCTGTCTGTCTGTCTGACTATCCATCCATCCATCCATCCATCAATCGAGCGATCCATCCATCCATCCATCCATCTATTGATCTATCAGCTGACCCATCAGAGAAATCCCTTTGCGAATCAATACAATCGATACAGAAAGTGCCACCGTCTCGCTGACACGGAGAGCTGCGGATGAGAAGCCGCCCGCAGATTATTTGTGTAACGAGATGTTCTCTCTGGCAGCGCCGGCGTGGAAACGGGGAACCTCCCTCAGATGGTATCATGCTTGCTGTTTGAGGGATCAGCTTACCAGCAGCTCAAAGCTAGCTGCCAAACTCTAATTTAAGCCTTTAAAGAAAAATAGCCCGGCAAAGCAGTGCTGCTGCGCTGGATTATTGATTT
>CAESWR010000556.1:163484-175215 GCA_903171835.1 Mullus surmuletus | reverse complement strand
TCAGCCACCGACTAACTTAAAAACATCCAGCATTCGCGTCTTTTAAAAGCTTTAACTCAATCACGCTCTGCTGTGTAACTGACCTTGCGTCTTGTAGTCGCCGCCGCGGGGGCTTCTGGTCAATGTATTTCTTAACGCGCCGCCTTTCAACCGCGGGCCTGCGCGGCGCGGCGCTGACGTGGACTACAACACCCAATTCGCAAAGGAAAAGAACTACACAAACACATTTTATGCTGTAAAAACAATAAAACACGGCTTTGTTCGACTGTTTTTGAGTTAATGCTGCATTTACAAACACAGCTGTTACGTTTCCTTAACGTATAAGAAAATGACTGAAGAACCCTCACCGGTGTGTTGTGGAAGGTGTGTTTTTCACTCCCGCCGCCAGAGGGCGGAAGTCGCGTCCAGACGAGAAGCGCGAGCGGAAAACAGCGAGCGAAGAAACGTCCGTGTTGTTGTTAGCTTAGCTGCTGCTGCTAACGACCGAGGCGTGATTCGAGCCGTTACAGCTGAAAACCCTCTTCCACAAGCTACGGTATATTAAAATACGACATTTAAACGCTCGATTCGCGCAATAATATTAGAGAAAAGCGTCGTGGAAGTTGATGCGGAGCTGAAACAGTAATAGTTGACTGTAATTAATGTGGTTTTGTGTTTGACAGGTTCGGTGAGGTTTGTTTCGAGGGTGGTTTGAGGGTTTCTGAAGCCATGTAGGTCTGCAGAGTCACAGAGTCGCGCTTGGATCGTCTGGTTTCACCTCAGGCGGCGTTTCAATGGGGAAGAAGAAAGACATGATCCACCCCAGGTTCCTCGGTGAGTCTGCAGGGTTTCTGGCCTTCACTCTTTTTTCCCTCTCAAAACCATGCTTTGACCATCATGTCTGCACTAAAAACTAGATCAGTCATGTCCAATTAATACGAACATCTGCCTCCACATGTTTACATGAAGTGACTCCAGCAACAAAACCCACTGACACCTGTTTCTGCACTTAACTTGTACTCCCATCCCATCATCCACAGGCGAAGGCAGCTCTGGACTCCACAGCTTCCACAAGCGGAAGCACAAAAAGCACAAGAAACACAAGCGGAAGCACCACAGCTTCAATGAGGCTCCGGAGCCCGCGCCGCTCATCGTCCCCCGGGCTCCTCCACAGCTCCGGCTGAAGATCAAGCTGGGTGGGCAAACGCTGGGGACCAAGAGGTGAGATCCAGAGGGTCTCCGGAGCCCCCTCCCCCCCCCTCCCCGGGTGTTACATGTTCTCCCCTCTTTATTTGCACCTCTGTCTGCAGTGTTCCCACGTTCACCGTGCATCCTGGCGTGGCTCGTCCTCCCTCACCGCTGATGATCATTGATAATGTCAATGACGACGACGATGACGACGACGATGATGAGGATGATGATGACGAGCCGTCTGTTCCCTTGGAGCAGTATCGGGCTTGGCTGGGTAAGAGCCAAGTATAAACAGAGACGGGTTACAGTATCTATAATATAAGGGTTCTCTTTCTATGTCGAAAGTCAAGGTTTTCCACTGAGATACTTGAACAGTGTTGGGTTGTGAGGTGAACGATGGGTGGTAACATCTGCAGTCAGCGTTTTTTTGAAAACTTGCCGGGAAGTAATTCACTCAGTCTGGCCCTGTTAGAAAATATTATCACAGTCCCCCTGTAATTGTAAGATAATAAAAAAAAAAAAGCAGGATGAATGTTCCTACTCTTAATCTCAGTAGACATTCTGAGCCATGGTCGGTAAAATATCCCTGGTCCTGCTCGGAAAGTAAAAACCGTGTAATTAGTGGGTCTTTTTGTTGTCAGACGAGGACAGTAACTTGGCCACATCCCCTCTGCCAGACATGGACTCCGACTCTATGATGGGTGGGCCCGTGGACGAGGAGGAGAGGTGGCTGGACGCTCTGGAGAAAGGCGAGCTGGACGACAACGGAGAGCTGAAGAAGGAGGTGGACGAGTCCCTGCTGACGGCCAGACAGGTGAGGAGGAAAACACGAGACACCGACGCTGCCTTTCAGTTTGCTCCGCAGTGCTTCATTTCCGGTTTCGTCGCTCTTCAGAAAGCGCTGCTGCACAAGCAGCAGAGCCAGCCTCTCTTGGAGCTCCCCATGGGCTACAAGGAGAAGGAGATGACAGCCGAGATGATGCAGAAGCGGGAGGAGCGCGCCCGCAAGAGACGCCTTCAAGCAGCGAAGAAGGCCGAGGAGAACAAGAACCAGACGATAGAGAGACTGACCAAGACCAGCAAGGCCAAGATCAAAAGCATGAGGGAGAAGAAGTCCAAGCAGAACCAGTGCCCCATCGTTCGCTATAGTGACTGTGCGCAGGGCATCACCATCTCATTCCCCACGGGGGTCACCTGCCCGGCCGCGGCGCCCCCCCGTCCTCCGCCGCCCGCCCCCGTGAGCTGCGGGGTCAGCGGCTGCACCAACCTGAAGAGGTACTCCTGCTCCAAGACGGGGGTCCCGCTCTGCAGCCTCGACTGCTACAAGAGGAACCTGCTGCTGGTGCAGGGCGCGGCATGAACTACACACATCCTCACACACACACACATGAAATTTGTGTACCAGTCAAACACATGATTTACGATGATAGATTTGTGGCTATTTTTGTACATTTCCAGGGGAATTCTGCTTAAAGACTGACTAGAATCATCAATTACGAGTGCATTTTTTTTTAATAAAACAAAGTGACATGCTTTTATTTCACACTCTTCATTTTGTAACAAATGACTCCATACAAAACTGCACAAACATACTTAAATTAACAAACAAAATGCCTTTAAACTGCTGCATCCACCAAAGCACCGGCAGCAAACCTGTCACCAGAGAGTCTCATTCGCCCTTTATCGCTTCACACCAACGTGTCTGAGGTATTCAGTATTGAGTGGCTTTTTCCACGCACAAATCCCACCCCTTTATAATCCGAGAGCCCGTTTTGTTACGAAATGTGATTTTTGGTTACAACGAGGGAATTAAGAGTAGTTTCCCTCGACTTCACTCGCTGCCGGAGGGAACACAAGCTGCTGAAAACTGTGAAATGGAGACACCCCTCCAGCGCAGTCTGAGTTTGTTTTTTTCCTGAGTGTGTGACGGATCCTTCGCAGGCGCTCGCCGTCACAAAGCCAGACCGAAGGAAAGTCTGAAGGCCATCTCCACGGGAACCTCTGCCACCGAGTCGTGGAAGCAGACGTAGAATTCCTGGGGGACGGGCTCCAGCAGCATGCGCCTGCAAGATCAAACAGGGATTTTTAGGATTGAGAAAGTGGCAGGTGATAGAGCTTATAAAATAATTTAAAAAAGAGAGATTCCCGGCGTTCCAGTTTGAAGCAAGGAATGTGTGTGTGTCTGGTGAGCCGTTTCCTGAAAAATAGAAGCCAGTTGCTTTAGCAGGACGGTTCCTTGATTCCCCACCAGCTAATCCTCCTAATGGGACCAGCTCGAAGGTGAGACTGGTGTTATTTCGGAGCGCGGCGGCTCCAACACAAACTCGAGCTCCGAAACTCCCCCCGTCTGTCAATCCAACAGGGGGCCGTTGCGCGCTCCGAGGAATGCTGCCTCTGCGTCTTAAGACGGCAGACCGAGACGAAAACAGAAACGGCGCTGACGTCCTTTTGGGCTCGACGTACCCGATGACCCAGTAAGTCATGGTGGGAGCGGGTTTCCTCTGGTCCGTCCAGTTTTCCGGCTTGCACTGGAACAGCACCCCGTGTTCCTTCACCGGGCCGAGACCCCAGCCGCCGCTCTGAGGGCGCTCCGCAGCCCGCCGGCCCTGCGGGGAAACAAATAAAAAAAAAAATCAATCAAATGTACTAATAATCACATAATATTGCACTAATTCATGACTTTCGTGTGTATGTTTGCAGTCATACGAGGATCAATCAGTGTTTCAGTAATCGGGGATGAGATTTAACTCTTAAGAGTTCCTTAAAGAAAACATTCTCAATCGTCCCTCAGAACCAAAAACGTCCCCTCCCCCAAAAACTGCTGTAAAAATAACATATATCAATATTTTTTTCTACTTTGAATGAGTCAATCTTTTTAATCAACTTCAGCCTGAAATATATCTAACATATATTAATTGTTTGGGGGATTTTAACCCTCCAAATGCCGGTTTGTTGACATAACTCTCCCGTATTTAATTGAAATAACATGCAAACACACAAATTATTATTATTATTATAATTATTATTAGATCCTCAGATGGGTCAACGATTAGCAGCAACAATGAATTAAAGGCAGTCTTATTTTTTCTGACAGATTTTTATAGCAAACTCTCTTATTAGTTCCTTGGGACAAAAAGCATCTCCTTCCAAAAGACTGTTGTCAAGAAAAACTCACAAACAAACTCAATTAATATTCATAAAATGCAATACAAGTACTATCACTATTAGAGCCTTAAAATGATAAGCAGCAATATTGAATTTGAGGCAACTAAAGAGAGAGTTTGTCTGTAGCTTAGCCATTTTTAGGCTAATTGGAGAATTCATTTCTTTAAGAATTGAAAATCTTAAAGAAAAAGAATATCCTCTATCAGCTATATTCATTCAGCAATACTGCTTGAAAATAAAAAGTGGTCTGGTTTTTTCGTGAGTTCTGATGATGTGAGCGTGTCGGCCCCCCCCCGACCCCCCCCACCCTGGCCGGCAGGCTCTGCTGGAAGGCGGCGCGGATGGAGAGGCAGCAGTGGTGGAAGTTGCGGATGAGCTGCGGGTGGATGGAGCCGCTGAGCTGCGCCACCTCTCTGTGCGTGGGGGCGATGAAGATCCCCTGCACGCTTTCCATCAGGACGTAGTGGAACAGCGTGTTCTCGGCGCCCGACGTCAGCCTGCCGGAGAGAAGGGGAGGGGGGCCGCTGAGGGGGCTGGCGCAGACTCACGGATGTGAGGATGGATTCAAAGTGCTTCAACACCTACTTTGTGGTGTTGTACATCTCCTCGGTCTCCCGTTCAGTCAGGGTCTTCTTCAGGGTCCCCAGGTAGAAAGGGTTCGGGTGCTTCATCCGCGGGATCTGACGGAAAAACAAAAATCCATCAATGTGAAAAGACCCGATAATCTGCTTCTGGACCGGGCACCTCTCTTCATTTCTGCTCGCTCTTGTCAATATTCATGCACCAAAGTCCAGCTCTTGGTGTGGACGCAAACACACACACATACACACACACACACACAAAAACAATCACCTTGAAGAGCCCTCCGCTGCCCCCGCTCCCATCAGACCCTCCGGACCCCAGAGAGTCCCGCCGCCCCCCCAGCTTCCTCGCCGAGCTCGGTGTGGAGTGCGGACTGAAGCCCGGAGCCGCCGTCGCCCCCGCCGATCCGGACCCCGACCCGCCGTCCGCCTGCCCCTCGCTCCCGCTGTCCGACAGGCTCCTCTGGGGGCTGGAGCGCCGCGCCCTCTCCCCGAACAAGCTGCGGCCGCGGGACCCCGAGGACGAGCCCTTGACCGCGCCGGCCAGCTTGCTGAGGACGGGGGAGGACGAGGCCAGGCTGTCCAGGCGGTCGCGCGCCGTGGCGGCCGGCAGGAACCAGTCGGCGCAGGAGAGGCAGGGGGCCGCGGGGGCGCCGAGCCGCTCCTCCATCCCGGCCTCAAGCGCCTCCAGCTGCAGCAGCGTGGCCTTCACCTGGTCCACGTACACACAGTCGGGACCCGGGGAGCCCTGGGCGGGGGAGGCGCAGCCCCCCGCCTCCAACAGCACACACTGCATGAAGTGCCTCTGTGGGGTGCACACACACACACACACACACACACACAGAAGCATGTGAGCAAATATGGGCCAGTTGCATAAATAATAAACATTTTACACCCACAAAAAGGCTGAGCGATATTACTTGATCTCAATATCACGATTTATTGACGCTTTTACCTTGATTACGATAATAAAATAAAAATAATTCTATTTAGTTGTTTTTTTGTAACTATGCTTGACTATTAAAGCTGGCATACTATGTGATTCCAAAATAATTACAACGACACACACAAATTAACTATTTATGTTTTTGGGTTGTGTGTTGGTGGCTGTAGAAAATCATCCGGCAGGACAACAACAATACAATGGTTAACTTGTTTCCACGGCGACCGCCTTCCAAAAACTACGTTAATGCAACATGTCAATCAGAATCACTTGAATATGGATACAGAGACATGGGCGCTGTTTGCCGCGATCACACAGCACATCTCCACACACACACATACGTTGCACGCTGCACTCACCAGCCCCACTATGAGCAGGAAGTGGCGCCCCGGGGTCTGGGCGTATCCAGCCGCGCCGCCGCCGTGCGCCCTCTGCTGGGGGAACACCTCCCTCCAGATGACCAGCTGACCAACCCGCTGCTCCGACGCCAGCGGCAGCAGGCAGTAATGCTGGCAGTACAGACACACGTCCAGCAGGTCCTCTTTGGGAAGGTGGTTGGCGATCAGGTACGACTGACAGCAGAACACACACACATCGCAGCTCAATTGTTTAAAGCCGGCAACGCTGGTAAAAACGTAGCAATACACTTCAAAACATCAAACACAGACGGATTGATGTGAGTCCCTGGCAACGGTTGCCGTGCACTGAAGTCGTCGCAGTCAGCTGAACTGGTTTCATTCATTTCAAAGGGACATCAGTGTGTGTAAGGAATCCTTTGAAGTGTCGGCGAGTGTAAGAAAACAGGAGCTGTTCACGCCGATTGTTTGGTGGCGTGCGTGTGTGTGTGTGTGCGTGTGTGTGTGGCCTTACTTTGAAGAAGAGACAGGAGCCCAGAATGACATAGAGACGCCTCAGGCCGAAGAAGTCCTCCGACTACGAGACAAACAAACGAAGAAGAAGTGCACACACGCTGATGATTGTTGTCATGGCAACTGAGTTGTTTGTTTTTCAGGCATCCTCCACCGACTGCTCCTTTTGTTTGTTCATTTCAAACAGCTGATTTGTGTGTGTGTGTGTGTGGACCTTCCTGGGTTTCACCTCCTTCTCTATCTGCGACCTTCTCAGGTTCAAGGAGCCTCACATCTCCCTTAGCCTCAGGTGAACACACACACACACACACACACACACACAGACTCACCATTTCTCCAAAATCAGAGGACTCGAAGTCAGAGAGAACAGTGTCCACCTCCATCTATGGAGAGAAGAAATCAAATAAAACCTCAGCAGCTTCAAGCAGTTTTAATTTAAAATAATTTAATAAAAATGTAATTATCACACTTGAGTTTCAGTGACGTCACACCGAACACTAGAGGGCACCAGAGCCCTCAAAGCTCTGCCAGGGATTTTGCTCCAAGACGAAAAAAAACAAAACGAAACAAGCAGAAATAGTTTCCACCTTGATCTCAGGGGGCAGCGTCAGCCATCGGACCGCCGGCAGCCCGTCGAGGAAGAGGGTCCCCGAGAGGTCGGGGGGCGGCGCCGAGAAGCTCTCCCTCAGGCGGGCCGGCTGGATGAGCTGCTGGAAGAAGAGGCAGAAGAAGTGGTCCAGCCGGGGGGCGTGCTCGGCCCGGCAGAAGGCGCTGCGGACGACGGCACCAACGCCGGTTAGCGACCATTATCCGTGTGATGAAGACCCCCCCCCAAAGCTGCTGAGACCCACCTGTCCAAGGAGCCGTACATGACTTTCAAGGTGCGGACCACGTCGGCCACCACCGTCTGCAGATACAGCAGAGGAACCCTGGAGGGGGAAGGAGAGGGGGGGGTCTTATCGTATGGTCAGACATCTGGACGGGGTGCAGAGCATTTTCTGCCACTGGAAAATATGTGTGTGTGTGTGTGTGTGTGTGTGTGTGTGTGTGGCCCCCCTCTACCTCTCAGCAGGAAGACCAATGACCAGCAGGTTGTTGCTTTCCTTCCAGTAGCCCACATGCACCAGATGTTTCCCGAGCAGCAGAGACGAACTGCAGCGTGAGAGCAAAATAACGCAGAGTTCAAAGTTTAAGAAGTACGATGGACGATTAGGGAGACTTTGAACAACAAAAAAAATCACAGAAAAAAGTCCTAATATTCCGAGAATAAGCGTTATTCAGCGTCAATGGAGCCTATAAAGTACTTTTTTGCAGCCCAGTACCATCATGGTACCGATGTTCATTGTTCGTGTTGTACACTGACATTGTGCAATAAAGTTTTTGAAAGAAAAAAATCATCCAACACTGTAATGAATAATGAATGAATATGGCATGTAACGCTATAGGCGGAACGTTAAACCTTTATCAAACTGTTCTGCTTTCTTGTTTCATTGACAGCTGCTGTAGAACAGCCAAACAATTACGACTTAATTCTTGT
This sequence comes from Mullus surmuletus, assembly GCA_903171835.1. Classification (NCBI taxonomy): domain Eukaryota; kingdom Metazoa; phylum Chordata; class Actinopteri; order Syngnathiformes; family Mullidae; genus Mullus; species Mullus surmuletus. The sequence continues at coordinate 166,950 of CAESWR010000556.1, read as the reverse complement.
AAAATAATGTCTTTATTCTCTAAGTCTGTGATTTTTTCTCTCTCAATGCGGCTCTAATAGTCAGTAAAATTAAAAAAACAATGATTTACTGATAGACTTTGTTGACGCACCTGATGATCTGACCTCCGGTGACGTTCTCCAGCATGTCGCAGAGGGTGAGGAAGATCCCCCTCACTCCTTTCAGCTGGCTGGACCCCTCAGATACCGGGTACTGGTATAAGATCTCCTCCTACACACACACACACACACACACACACACAGTGAGTGAGTAGCTTTCAAACACAAAAGGACGTGTTATTGTGCAGCCTGAGTAGAAAAAAAAAGTCAGAGAAAGGTTTGAAGGCTGGTGACTGCGACCACATTGACGTCCTCTCTGTGAATTACGGGCTGCAAAGAAACGGCGAGCGGGCGAACCGCAGCGAGGCCGCGCTCTCACCTCCACAACGCCGCTGTGGTTTGGGTCTCAGCGTCCGGACCGCCGCCGCCGCCGCCACCGCGGCCTCGGCCGACCCAATAAACAGAGAAAAGCCGCTTTACGATCGTGGCTTTTCCAAACAAAGAAAATGCTCCTTTTAAAGTCGCACGAGAAAACCGGATCACGCTTATCAACGATCACTCTGCAATCTATATACAAGCACTCTGATTGCACTTTAAAAACTTATTTTTTTGTTTTTAATGGATTAATTGAGGTAATTTTTCAGGGTCTTCTCATGTATTTTATTCAATGATAGAATATTCTCATGTTTAAGGTTAAAATGTATGTAATCATTGGTTAATAATAAATGGGTCAGTTTTCCTCATAGCTACTGTTGCGGACTGTTGTTCTCTGTTTGAGTAATATCACTTGATCAAGCCTTTTCTAACATTCCACACTACAAAATAAGCCATAAAAGTATGTATGATTCGTGCTGATATCAGATCGATATTGGTATCGGCCGATACTGCGATGGGAAGTGGAAAAGTTGGATCAGACGCCCCCAGATATCAGTATTCTGCTCAGCGTCTCAGCAGCTTTAAGTGATTCAGGGCCAAAAAAAACACGTGAATGGACGAGCATTTACAGCCCCGGCAACCGGAACAAAGACACGGCGACCGCCTGATGAGCGCCGTTCACCTCGGGGTCAAAACTATTCAGTGGCGGCGGCGGCGGCGGTGGTGGCGGCGGCGGCGACGAACACTTCATCTCGTCTGCCCGGATCACGAAAAAAGCAGCAAAAGTACAACCTCTCCGATTTCTGCTACCCTGCAATTAAGGGCCTAAAAAATCAAAGCCGAGGAGACGACTGGGCCGTGATGTGGCTGGTGTGGCTCCAGCCGGGACTCTCGATCCGCCGGGTTTTTAGGTCACGATTTAGAGAGAAAAAAAGAAAAGAAAAAAAAAGAAAAAGCTGCCCCCGGTGGTCCGAGGGAGGAATGTGACAACGGTGCAGGAAGGTGTCGGTCTGCAAAGGAGCGAGAAAACACACTTTGGGGTTGACGCCGACCGCTGTGTGTGTTTGGAAATGGAAGTGGGATGAAAGGCGCTGTGCATGCTGGGACCCCCACCCGGACCCCCACCCGGCCCCCCACCTCATCACTGCTTTCCATTAGCGGGCGCTGCAGCGGACAGAAGCAGCCGTCCCTCGCGCTCGCCGATCCGACGGCACCTCCGAGGATGAGGATGATTGAGCGTGTGTGTGTGTGTGTTCTGTTGGTCTCCGCGCCGCGTCCGACCGCAAAACCGGGGTCCGGTTTCCCCCCCGGGAGGCTCCTCTCCTCTCTCCGGAAAAACACGCTTCCATCCAGGGTTTGGAAATCAAAAACATGTGCCGTTTATTCTGGCCTTTTTGTGCGGCATCGTCCCCGCTGCTCACCTGAGGGCTGATCCCCCCCCACACCGCCCCCCCCCTCACACACACACACACACACACACGTCGCCCTCTGATGGTAACAGCTCGTTTTCACTGGCGGAAACTTTTCAGGAACTTCAGCGAGGCTCCGAGCAGAGGAGCCAAAAGCTATATTAAGTTCCTGAGCTGCAGTTCTTGATCTCCCCCCTCCCTTCCCCACACACACACACACACACACACACACACACACATTCTAAAGGAGGTTTTTCCACCTCAGGAACTCACACACAGCTTAACTGCGGCCTCCGTGTGTGTTCCCACGGCGACCCGCGGCGACTCTGTAGGTGTTGTTCTTACGTCAAGCAGAATTAAACGTCTCCTCTCGGCTCGAAATAGTTTTTGTGATTCTTCTCTCGCGTTTCGCTGGAAATCTGTTAACTTTCCTCACGTCCTCACGTCCTCACGTCTTCACGTCTTCACGTCCTCACGGCCGATTTCTATGAATGGCGAGCGTTGATCTCGTGTTTCACAAACTCGGAGCGACTCCAGTGTTTCTGTGGCTCATAAATGTTGAATAGGCGACATTGTGTGTGACAAATAAAGCTATTTGATTTGATATCGGTTTATATCGGCCTGCGTCTGATTTAATATGTTCAGATATCAGTTCATGTATCACAAGTTGTACCGATGCAGGAAACACGAGCTACAGCTGCTTCCTAACACCTTATTTGGACATGTCGATTGCGGCTTTTCTGTTTTCTCTGATATATAGACGTATATATTTCTTTTTTTCCTTTTTTCATTTATGGCAAATGAATTTATGTTTGTAAATGTTGATCTCCACGTTCAAAAATTCTAATTCATTCATCTAAAATCTCACCACAAAGCCATTGGTTCACAATAAATGGCTCAGTTTGTTGATTCCTGCTGATATCGGATCCAACCGGTATTGGCCGATACTCAAAGGCTTCAGTATCGGTATCAGCCAATGAAAAAGTTGTATTTCTCAGTAAAAGCAAATGGACTTTTCCCTCCGACTGACCTCCTCCTGCGGCGACGCCGAGTCCAGTTTGAGCGAGAGGAACATGACGATGTGCGGGATGTGTCCGATGGACATCTGCAGCTCGGCCGTGTCTTCGCCCCACAGCAGACGCACCAGCTGACTCACCGCCGGCGACGTCTTCGCCTTCCGGGCCGCCGGCGAGTCGCCGCCGCCGCCGCCACCGCCGTCCTCGGCCGGAGCCGCCGTCTCCAGCGTCAGCCTCACCTGGACGGGAAAAAAAAAAGATGTTAAACTGGAATAAAATGAGGGAAGATTTAGATTTAGAAAGAAAAACCATGTTATTCTACTTAAGTATGATCATCATTAGTCTGTCTGCGAGTTCCGCCTCATCTGACACACGTGTTATTTAAGTTACCGCATGATTATATTTGGCGCTGGATTCTCCAACGTTTCTTTTTTTTTTTTTATTTAAGGGAAATAAGAGGTGAGCAAAGAGGGAAACTTTGATCATTACGGGGAGACGCGAATACCAGGACGGCGACGGGCGGAGGGAAAGTGACACCGACGTCCAGGCGCGACCGCAGCGTAACAAATCGCCGGGTTCAGCGCTCGTTTGTGTGTGTGTGTGTGTGTG
>CAESWR010000556.1:145613-158009 GCA_903171835.1 Mullus surmuletus | reverse complement strand
GCAGTGCGGCGGCGCTCATTGGCGGAGAGCGCCGTCGCCCCTGACAACGCTGAAGCTTCCTCCCCGCGCACACACACACACATCCTCTCCGCTAGCTGGCAGCGGACTGGGACGGGTGTACCGGTTGGCGGCTCCCGAGGCATTAAATAATGCAGTCTTCACACACACACACACACATACACACACACACACACTGAATGTGATATTCTCCTCATACTTGCTGCACTGACTTTAAATCCACGCACACAGGGGCTTTGATTTCGTGTTATCCTTAAATCCCCCCCGGTTTTCGGTGCCCCCCCCCCCCCCCCCTAACATAGACCCCCGCGTGGGGGGTCCTGCGTGTTCCTCCCACTGACCTGTACAGCAGAACACTGCGGATGGAGTCGAAGTCCTCCAAGTTCCTCGAGAATGATCCTCCATCCACGGAAAGGTTGAACATCATTTGACGTTCATGGTTTCTCCGCCGCCTCTGGTTCGATCGCCAGGAAATCGTGTGCAAAAAAATCAATCCCGAGTGACATCCACGAGGTTTCTCCCATTCAGAATCTCCCCCCCACGCGAGAGCAGAGCGGGACCCTCCTGTCAGTCACGGCTCCACTCAAAGTGGGGTGGGTTTTTTGCAGCCCCTCTCCCCCCCTCTGTAAAGTCCTGAGTGTTTCTCCAGGCCAGCGGAGTGGAATTTGTCGCGGCGATCCTCTTGGCAGGTGGAGGAAACCCGCCCACTGAGGCTCTGCAGACAAACCCACTTTCTGCTCAAAGCCTGCGTGGGGAAACCATCCGACTTCAGATGATAGAAAACTCGCAAACACTGCGATGGAGACACGCTCGGCTTTTGTTCTGGTAAACACGGCAATAACTCTTTTCCTTTTTTATTTTTTTATTTTTTGAAAAATCGTGCGGTTTGTTTTCGTGCGTAGAAATGTCGTAACAGCGTCGCTCCCACTCGGATCGCATGCAAAACTCCATTCCGGGGAGAGCAAATATGCAGTGATAAGCAAAAACACGTTTGGGAGTGAAGTCCTACGACCACGCGATTTCCGCACGAATTTTTTCCTCATCAATCCGAGAGACATAACAGACAGAACTAAAACCATAGTGATTATGCGTACGATTTCTACAGATTACTAAGAGCATAAAATCGCAGCATTAATCTTAACTAGATGACTTAAAAACCACAATCAATCACTCACGATTTATTGCGAAATGGTATGACAATATCGCGATATTAATCTAAGCACATTGTTTATGTGTACTTTATGTAAAAAGCAAAAACACGTTTGGGAGGGGAGTCCTACGACCAGGCGATTTCCGCACGAAAAATGTTCGCCCATCAATCCGATTTTAACAGACAGGACTAAAACCATAATGATTATTCGTACGATTTCTAAGGATTATTAAGAGCATTAAATCGCAGCATTAATCTTAATTTAATGACTTCATAACCACAACCTATCACGATTTGTTACGATTTCGCCTCGTAGTTTCATTATCTTGACATAAGTATGTTAAATACGAGTACTATAAACAGTATTTTCGAAGTATTATTCTTTTACAAGTATCCACTGAACCACTCTGATCATGCTCCTTCCCTCAGAGTCCCCGAGGAGACAGTGAACGGTCATCAAAAGCGGAGAGCGTGTGAATGAATCAAGTCTCTCCGCCCGCTTCGCGCTCAGGAAGAAGCATCACCAACTCATCATCGTGGTTAGCGAGACCAGACACTTTACCAAAGCATTTCTCAAGTTAGAAACTATAGAAATGATCCTTGAAAGTATAGTCTTAACGTTACAGCGGTCTTCGGCTACGATTAATATGTCGACGCTGCCCGCTACAGTGGCGGTGCTCACAGCCGAGTCTGAATCTACCTCCGTTTACTCAACAGACACACCAAAATAAAGTGCGGTTCGAGTAGACTACACCTCTGTTGGTAAAAGTTTAATTAACGGCACCAGGGCGCGAAAAGAAGAACAAATGTGTAATATTCAGTATACCCACAATGCTTTGTGGCGACACGGTCGCGTGTCAGCGTCTCGTGCTAACAACAACAGTGGAGTCAATCGGCTTTAAAATGCTCGAACCGAACTCAGTTCTGCTGACATGCGTGTTTTCTGAGCCCAAAACTCACATTACTTCACTTAAGCTGGGCATGTATGGTGTTTTGTTTTTTAAAAAGCGAAGAGGGGGAAATAAAACGTTGGGAAAACCTGACTAGCATTAGCATCCGTGCACCGTTTTTTGTCTTCCGACTTAAAACGAGATGCCATAAACGTTCCTCCTCCTCCTCCTCCTCCAGACAGGCTGTAAAGTGCGCAGTGAAATGCTGCCCCCTGCAGGTAGCATTGCACATTTTAAAAGAAAAATTAGTATATATCTAAAACAGAGGGAGATACTTGGCCAGTTTAACAGAAATCTATTTATTTCCAGCCCCTAGTGCTTTGTTTTCATTCTACGAATCGCCAAGTATGTTCAGCAGAGTCTGAACATGGTGAGAAATCACCAGAAAAAGGCACTTCGTGTAATACAACTCGATGTTACTCCGTCAAAAGACAAAACAAACGTTACAATGGATAGAAATCGATGAAAAATGGATAGAAAATCGAGATGAGTGATTTCTCACAATCGCACGTGTCTGTTTATCTAAATAACGCCAATGACGCTTTAATTGACCTGCTTAATCAATTACGGGCCGAAAATTAGATTCGTTTTTAAAATGTGCACTTTTAAAATCCAATCAAGTTCACAACACCAACACTCGCAGAGAGTGAGAGAAAGACAACGTTGTATCAAGTTGTTTCAAGTAAATCTGTGACGCAACAGGTTCCCATTAAGACAGCGAGCTCTCTCTGCTGCTAAGATCATATAACCACGCTTCATTCATTGCACCCACTTGTTTCAGTTTAGGAGGTCTTTGTCTCAATATTCAAATTAAAATCGCCCAGTGGCATATTTATTTAATACAACATTAAATGGAAAACGCAATAAACGGGTAATAATGGAGGATGAAACTACTCACCGTTGGGACAGAATGTAAATTCTGCGGCTGCGCAGTGAAGAAAGGCGCTCAGACCTGCACAAGTCTTCAAACAATGTATATTTGCTGCTAAATAAGTCTTCTATCGACACACGAAATGCAAAACCAAGAAAAAGTAACAGTAAAAGCATGAACAGCCCGAAGGAAAACAACACTGCACCTTCATCGGTGCCACACCGCCCTCCCGTGGCAGCGGCTCGCTACTGCAACAGGTGCGCTTTGTTTACTCTGACGTCATCCGTGTGCGCCGCTCACATGTTCGCATCCTGGAAGCGATCTCAAAGGCCAAGGAGACTTATTTTGGTCTGTGTCTAATTTTAAATTGTACTTAGTGTCTCCGTTACTCCGTGTACTGGATTACAGCGAACCTTCTCCGCGGCCTGGAGAAGCTAGAGGCGTTTTGTTCATTCATTTTGGGAATGACTGAGGGCACAACGACCACAGATGGCCCTGGTCTCCTCAGATCCGTGTGGTATGCAGCTGAACGGCGTGTCGGAGGCGATGGATCTTCTCCACATAGACGTGGACGTGGATGTTGCTGAAGACAGAGAGGGAAGCGGAGACAGAGAGTGTTCAGTGAGTGTTCACTCAGTCCCCCAGTGTTGACGTCATCCATTACAATCAATATTGTCTGTTTAACTCCACTTAGAGATGACTTTTGTGTGTTTTTGTGACGTGCAGAGATGATCATCCTCTCTATACAACTTTTTCACCTCTGATACGATATTGCAGGCTTGAGTATTGGCATTAAAAAACAGACCAATTGATTATTAACCAATGATTACACACATTTGAACCTTAAACATAAGAATATTCTACAGTTGAGAGTCGGAATGGACTGCCTGTATTGGAGATTTTAGATGCAGGCTGTTAAAATTTGATACTTTTGCTGATATCAGTCCGATATCAGTATCGAATCGGGACGCCCCTCACACCTACGGTTTCTTCAATAAACAGAGGAATGTGATGAGGAAGCAGCGGAACTGGGAGCGGCAGCTGGCCGCCAAGAGGAGCAGGAGGAGAGAAGAGAAGCAGAGGAAGAAGCTCAACCGAGACCAAGAGACAAGTACACATCTCAGCCTTTACGGGGGAAGTTCGAGCCTCGTTTTTCCGGCCTTCGGTTACGAATTCCTCGTCTCTGCTCAAACAGGCGCCGCCACGGACGCCCCGGACGCCCCGGACGCCCCGGACGGCCCGCAGCTCAGCAAACGGGTGATGAAAGCCATCGCCAGGGAGCGTTTGGACGAGGCTCGGTCCACGGGGCTCCGACTCTGCGTGGACCTGAGCATGAGCGACCGCATGTCCGACAAGGTGGGTGACGATCAATGCGCCGTTGACCTTTGACCTTTGAAGCGACACACGCGAGAGACCTCGCCACGTTTAATCCAGCTCCACGCGCGTCTGATTCAGGAGATGAGCCGACTGGCGGCGCAGCTGCGGAGGCTGTACGGCTCCAACAAAAAGGCGAGCCGGCCTTTTCGCCTCCTCCTGACCGAGCTGCGAGACGACAGCCGCCTCTGCAGAGAGTGTGTGCGCATGAACGCCGGCTTCCTCAACTACAAGGTGATCGGTGGCCGCACGGACTGATGGCGGCGCTCCTTTTTTCCCTGTTTTCCTTTTTACAAACAGCTGCTGCTCGCTTATTTGGACCAGGAGACTCAGCGTGTTTTTTTCACCCCCTTGTTGCTGTTCTCAGATGGAGATAACAGAGGAAAGCTGTCTGGATCTGTTTCCCCCGGCAACCGTCGTCTACCTCACGCCAGATGCTCCACAGGGTACGAAGAATCTGAATCCTTGACAGTTATCAATGACATCTGTGGGTGCAGACTGCCTGATGGGTGAATTTCAAAGCTGGAAAACGCAGACTCTGTCCAGCAGAGGGCGCCACCTGCGTATCCTCACTTCTTTAGATGCTCATCGCTCCCTTTGTATTTACTCCTCAAACCTGCAGACGCCTCAAACCTGCAGACGCTTTCCAAAAGCGATGCAGTGGAGACGATATGATGTCGAACGCATTCATGTGTCGAACATCAGTTTTACGCAGTTTCAGTTCAATTTAATTCAATAAACTTTATTTGTCCCTCGGGGGGCAATTTTGTGCGATCTTCCAAAATTCTAATTGGACGCAGGTTTTTTTCTCTCCCCTTCGTATCCAAGCCTTTTTTGGACCTTGAGAAGAGGGTTTTCATGCTGCCAAGTTCTCGCTCCTGGCCGTGGCTGCTCAACGCCGGGTCAGACAACTGTATTTGATATCGTCATTAATTAAATTTTTTTAAGGGAGAGAGATTTGTGGTGTTTGCAAGCGCGTGGGAAAGTGGATGTGAATATGACTCAACCCCCCCCCACGTCACAGATAAGGCAGATCCTTTCGATATCATTCATCGGAATGGAAAATTACACTTGCTGTTGACGTTCTACAAGAAGTATGAGCGATGTGGCACAACACACAGGCTGTCTTTCAATTGTCTCGTCTCTATGAAACTCCAAATCCAGATTTATCAGGAAAACTGACCAAAGATGCACTCAAACCCTTGAGAAAAGAAGAACACATCTTCAAATCGGACTCAAATTTACTGCGAAAATCAAACCTGAGGAGGCACAATGTGCAAAAGGACTTAAAGGCACACAGAGTAGAAATTGCACATAACGTTTAACTCTGCACATAATGTTTAAAATGACAAAATTAAGACTGGAAAATAAACAATACTTTCAAAAAATAAATAGAATAATAGTAAAAAAGTCAATTGCATGACAGATAGCAGCTGTAGGTTAACCTGAGGTAGTGACATCACAGGTGCAAATGGCATCCAGACAGTGAGGAGTTCATTATGGATGTTAATTGGGGTTATTTTTCAGGGTCGTCTAATTTTCTTTTATTCAACTGTAGAATATTCTTATGTTTAAGGTTCAAATGTATGTATGATAAAGGGGTCAGTTTTTCTCAGAGCTAGCTGCTGATATCAGATCGATATCGTTATCGGCAAATACTCAAGGCTGCAATATCGGTATGGGAAAGTGTGTTTGAGTGAGTTAGTCATCAAGTGTGTTGAAACAAAGGCCGGTTCACTCTCAGCAGCTTCTTATGAATGTTTAGATTCCAGAAGTGCCTCTGTACTCTTCCTCTCTTTTATTCACACTCTTTCAGCGTTTGCTCTCCATCCGCTCGTTGCGTACACAGTGCACATCTGGTGTCCGAAACTGTGTTAAAATAAACAGAGGAATTCAGTGGAAAAGCCTTTGATGTGTTGTTTCTGGTTGTGTTTCAGCGCTGGAGCGGCTGGATCCCGACATGGTGTACGTCCTCGGGGGCCTCGTGGATGAGAGCATCCAGAAGGTAACTTCAGCCATAGATGATGGAGTAAATCGTGTCTTATGTGTGTGTCGGATGTATCGTCCTGGTGATGGAACCAGCAGTAGACACTTGGATTTTCTCTTTCTCTCTCTCTCGCCGCTGCAGAAGTTGAGCCTCTCAAGGGCCAAAGAGCTGGGAGTGCGGACGGCGAGGCTTCCCATCGACGAATACATGGTGAAGAAAGAGAACGCCAAGAATTTTCACTCCAAGATCCTGGCAGTCAATCAAGGTTGTGTTTTCTTCTATTTAATTTAATTTAATTTAATTTAATCTATTTAATTTAATTTAATTTAATCTATTTAATTTAATTTAATTTAATCTATTTAATTTAATTTAATTTAATTAAAAAAAAAAATATATATATATTTTATTTCATTTATTTAAAAAAAAGAATTTATTTTATTTTATTTTATCTATTTATTTTATTTTATTTTTGTATTTTTTTTAAAATTTATTTCATTTAAAAAAAAATCTTTTTTAAGTTTGCATAATATTTATTTCTTTACTTCTTGCAATTCACTTTCTTCTATTTATTTACTGCTTTTCTATCTGTATGTATGCTGCTGCAACACTGAAATGTCCCCATTGTTGGATAATAAACACTATTCTATTCTATTCTATTCTTCTGAATCTGTCAACCTGAAAGCGGCCGAAGTTTCACATAACGATGCAAATTCTTCTTTTTTTTGGTTTTCTCACTGCAGTCTTCGACATCTTGTTGACGTTCCGCGACACCGGCAGCTGGGCCGAAGCGCTGCAGGCCTGGTTCCCCCCGGGGAAGGGTTATGTGGTCGCGCCGGCCGCCGCCCCCTCACCCCCTCCCGTCCCTCCCACACAGACGTAGCGCTCGATGTACGTCGCCGCTGCTCGCCCGGATTCATCGTGACAAAAGATGCCTCATTTTTGTTATTTATCATCCGAATCATAACCTTTTACACAGAATCTGGATCTTTTTGCACTGAAGTAATTTATGTCTACTGGAAACGGCAATATACAGCTATTCTTGATGGGGTCATTCGTCAACAAAGTAACAACTTTTGAATTATTTTGTACGAACTCTCGTTAAAATTCATATATAAGTGTCATTTAATCTAATTTGTGTGTTTCTTTTTGCTTGCAGCAGCTGACACGTGTTTGGCCGAGCCCACGTGAGCTGTCCGTAAAGCCCATAAAGCCATTTATTTTCCACAGAAATGCCAGCGGCCTCGTTTAAATGTGTTGAGATAAGAACGAATCACTCGGCTTCCGAGTCTGCACGCAGTGTTTACGCCAAGCTTCAGCATGTTGAATAGTTATTTATTGGGGGACGATGTCTGGAAATAAATGTGTTGACACAGCGTTCGACATTTGGCTGGGAGACTCCACCTCCCTAACGCTTCCAGAGGGTCTTCAGTGGTTCACTCCTAAAGGCCAGGCAGAGTTTACTCAAGAGATTTAACTATTAAGTGCGATGTAATCCCACTTTTACGGCTGCTGACACTGTTTTGATTGGCCTGAGTGCTTTGACACGGGCGCCACGTGTCGTTGCTTCTTGATGGGTCAACTTTAAATCCAGCAAATCAGAGCAAACGTTGTGAGAATGATTTACCTCGAACGCACCGCAAACGTGTATTTTTCTGCATCAGCACCCGCACAGCATCCTCATCACCGTGGCAACTGGTCCTATGTGTACCACGCCGGGTAGTGCAGATATTTAACCCCTAAGAGTTCCTGGGGGTGATTTTAGTCCAGTACCACTTTCAAGATATTGGTCGGGTTTGATGAATATAGCTACATTTTTCTAAGGATATTCATTTTCTTTAAAGTTTTAGTGTGCGTTCTTAAATAAAAACTACTAGGAACTAATAAGGGAATTTGCTATAAAAATTTGTCACTGCAGAAAAAATAAGAATGCCTCAAATGCAATGTTGCTGTTGATCATTGAGCCATCTGAGGCTCTAATTATACAATAATAATGATAATAAAATTCTCCTTGAATTGCATTTTATGGAAATTATCAGTTGTTTTTTTTCAGATTAAGATACTGTGGAGTTACATTAAAAAAAGGCAATTAGAAGGTTGAAATCCCACAAAATTAATAATATTTGACATTTTTGTTTCAGGCTGTAGTTGATTAAAAAGATGGACTCCTTAAAGTGGGAAAAATATTAATTGCTGATATTTTTGCAGCAGCTTTTAGAAAGGGGGACATTTTTCGTTCTGAGGGACGATTGAGAAGGTTTTTTTTAAAGAAGGCAAATGAGCAGGACGGCTGTTGGCACTGAGACGCCTTGTTGTGCAACTTGGCAGCAGGTGAAGATGGTATCAGAGCGTAGAGGCGCCGCTTGCGAAAGACCCCACACTTCCTTGAGACCCGTAGATATTTTCTCTCATTTTTATTACATGTTAATTGTGATTTGGTAGCTTGTAAAAGTTCCTCATGGCTCCGTGCTCGGACCACCACTATTGATGCAACACACATAAAATATGATTCCTTCTGCAGTGTTGCACCGATAGCTTTTGTGGGATCTTCCAAAATTCTAATTGGACGCAGGTTTTTTTCTCTCCCCTTCGTATCCAAGCCTTTTTTGGACCTTGAGAAGAGGGTTTCCATGCTGCCAAGTTCTCGCTCCTGGCCGTGGCTGCTCAACGCCGGGTCAGACAACTGTATTTGATATCGCCTTGAATTAAATTTAGAGTTTTAAGGGAGAGAGATTTGTGGTGTTTGCAAGCGTGTGGGAAAGTGGATGTGAAAATGACTCAACCCCCCCCACGTCACAGATAAGGCACATCGTTTTGATATCATTCCTTGGAATGGAAAATGAAACTTGCTGTTGACAGTCACAGGTGGTCTTTCAATTGTCTTGTTTCTATGAAACTCCAAATCGAGATTAATCAGGAAAATGGCGAGACTGCAGCTCGGCCTGTCCAAAGACGCACTCAAACCCTTGAGAAAAGAAAAACACATCTTCAAATTGGACTCAAATTTACTGCGAAAATCAAAAGGACAGAAAATAAGTGCATCATTGAGATTTTAAGTGGGATTTTTTTCATACACGGCTCTGCGATATTAGATAAGACACACAGTAATAAGTGCTACATGTTACAATATTGCACATTGAAGTAGCTGATTCACAGGCGGCTGTGATGCTTCTTCCATTCCGGCCTCAATTTGACGACAGACAAACGATCAGAAAAGTGTTGCGAGATGAAAACCAGACACTCCTTAAACAACATCATGAAATGTTGCGACACCTGGAACGCGTTAAAGTCACACAGCACAGCTTATACGGGCGCCACAGGATGAAAACGCCGCGTCAAATCAGGCGACGTTCTTGACGCGCGGCGTTCCCTGCTGGTGCATCTGCTTCTGCAGCACGAACTGGACCAGCTTCCTCACCCAGGAGGAGCGAGGGTTCAGGCAGATCTTCTCCCCGCTCGCCAGTCCAGCTCTGCTCCAAGAAAAAACAGAAGAAGAAGTGAGAAACCCAATTATTAGAGTCGACTCCGTTTCCAGGGAACAGAGCGTGAATCACTGCACTCCTCTCGCAGGAGTAACACGATATTGCAGGGAATTCAGAGGGAGTGTAAATCATCCTGTCATGGGAGAAATACAAGATCTGCGTGTTCTCTCTTCTCATTATTTAATATTGGGGTTTCTTGTCTGATATTATATATTTATAAGTATAAGGGTTGGACATTTAAAGGGATTTTTTGACATGAAGTTGTGTGAGCTCCTCACCATCAGTGTGGTTCATCAGCAGTGATTTCCCCCCCACTGCGTCCCGTGAGCGGAGTTCCGCCCCGGATCTCATACAACTTCATGTCCAAAAATCCCAACTATCCCTTTAAGACGCTTTTTGAATCAACCAATCAATGAAAACACTACTGAATGATATACTTTTTTAGATCTATTTTTCTATCTCGTCCACATCTGAGCGTGTTGACCTACATGACTTCCGTCTCGGGGCAGTGCGGCCCCTCGGGAAGCAGCTTGATGCTCCTCAGGCTGTCGGGGGGGATGATCCTGGACTCCACCTGCGCACAGTGGCAGTGTGTGTTGTAGTCCCTGCCGATGGGAGGCATGCCTGTTGCGAAACACACACACACACACACAACACGTTAGAATGAGCGGTCTAACAACATTTTTCACCCACGCAGCATTTAATGCTGTTTTGTGTGTGTGTGTGTGTGTTCACAGTAAATGCTTGGTTTATTTAGTTACTTTTAATTGGCAAAGGTGACATTTGCTATCACACCTAATATTACACCACTAAGTATAGTAGGTGTGTAAATGACCCCAAATTCAAATGTTGCTTCAGGCCCCGTGCAGGCTCGGCCCGGCCCTGGAAAGGCCTGGCGCGTCACAGTAAGTGTGTGATTATCATTTCATGTTTTGTGTCTCATTTTGTTTCGTTTGGCTCCTAAATTTCACACCTCAATACGCCAAACGCTGACAGAGCGAATCTGAGACGGCGCGCTCTGCCCGCAATCACGAGGTTTGGCGTTGTGACACTATTACGCTTCTTCCTTTTTTTTCCCACCCTCCCTCGCTCTCCATCTAACTCTGTTTACTTCTAGTCACGGTGAGCAAGCACTCGTCAAAACCTACTTATATCACATACAGTGACTTCCTGTTTGCACATTTCAATGTATAATATTTCATCGGCCTTCTTGTGTGTGTGTTTAATAAACCTCCGGAACTAAAATCCCACACAAATTTATCTCACTACAATGTGAATGTAAATATACTGTCTATATTGTATATCTAAACGGATTTTTGGGCAAAATAAACCTTAGCAACATGTTGTCTTCCTATTTATTTCAAGGGAAACCTTTAATATCATCAACTCACCTGCACCGATTCAGCCTCTTACAAGCGGAAGAATGTAAACCACAGCGTGGGTCTCCTTACCATTAGTGAGGACGAGGAGGGTCCCGAGTGTGAGCAGGATGCAGAGCTTCATCTTCCTTCAACAGCTGGTATTTGTGTGTGTGTGTGTAAGTTCTCGTCAAAGCTCAGACAGCTGTGGCGCCTTTTTTACTTCCAGCTGCGCCGCGCGGTCGTATTTATGCAGGCGGCGATCATGTGCTCCACATGATGAGGTCTCGCCAAGGTCGAGACACGGCGTGCTCGCGGTCAGCACCGCAGAAGTGAGTCACGGCGGCCTACGGCGCTGTTTGACCTCCTGCTCGCTGCAGAGGTTGTAAACTCAGAAAGAGGAAAAACGATGCAATAGTCATCAGATGCAGTTCTGCAAACGCGGGTTTTACCTGCGGCTGCAGAGCACATGAGTGTGGGACTGAGGGTTGTTGTTGTTGATGTCGGTACCCCCCCCCCACTAACACACACACACACACACACACACCCGGCGGTTTAGTTCTGACCCCGTAAAAGCAGAACAACACAACCACTATGGAAATACTGCGGACTCGGTGTCTGAGATTCTTGTTGTTGTTGATATTTATTGGTGTATTTAAAGGGATAGTTCAGATTTTTTGACATGAAGTTGAAGCGGGGACTTTCCCCCCCAATGCGCCCCGTTGAGCGGAGTTCCGGCCCGGTTTCGTTGTTGCAGAAAGTAGCCCCGTGTAGTTGCTGGGGTCACACGGGTAAAGCGTTTTGCTCCCCAAAAACAATACGCGTTCAAAAGAGTAATCCATTTGCATCACGCGCACCTTACCATCAGCTGAAGGAGGAAGGAGGCGGAAGGAGACCGCTGCAATGCGAGAGAAAGGCCGTGAAACAGCTGATGTGATGGTGCGCGCAGTGATACAAAGGGAGGGAAAATAGTACCGGGTGATTGCGAGGTTGGACTTTTTTCACGGCAAATCATTTGTGAATTACTCTTCTGAACGCGTATTGTTTTTTTGGAGCAAAACTCTTTATCCGTGTGACCCCAGCAAGTTGCCGGAACTACGTTCTGTAGTTCCTCAAGGTCCTCAAGGTAGATCAAAAATATGCAAAAAGGTTGAGAACCACTGAGATATGTTATTACAAGCCGCAGGTCCTGACATCAAGCCCCCTGTA
>CAESWR010000556.1:128158-140012 GCA_903171835.1 Mullus surmuletus | reverse complement strand
CAAGCGGCCGCTCACACGTTGAAGCAGAGGTATGAACAGAAGGGGGAACAGGAGGGGGAGTTCGCCGCTGGGTTGGCACAACACACTAAACTGTAATCTTGGCTGGTTAAAAAATTAAAAAATGTTCTCTAGGTCGGCAAAAAACGCGCCCTACTCATTGGCAAAACACGCCAATCCGCCCTCTTCAGTTGTGGCGATGCCCCGTTGGTGCCTTTTTATTTTTCCTTTTCTGCCCCTGCGCTTGGAAAAGTCCATGCATGCCACTGCAGACTATTTCCCGTGCTTCCATTAAATGACACATACTGGTAAACCCCCATGAAAGTGAAACAGAAAGTATGCAGGTGTGTCTCTTATTTGCATCTAAGCAAAGAGCAGCAGGTTGCTTTCTTGCTCACACAGAGGACAGACAGACACATCCAAGGCTTTCCGCAGGTAAAAATGGAGAAATACCGACATCCGCTTTTCTTTGAAGCCAAGTTGACGTCAGATATAGAGAAGAAGAAAGTCTGGATTTACTT
Source organism: Mullus surmuletus (assembly GCA_903171835.1). Taxonomy (NCBI): domain Eukaryota; kingdom Metazoa; phylum Chordata; class Actinopteri; order Syngnathiformes; family Mullidae; genus Mullus; species Mullus surmuletus. The sequence continues at coordinate 139,494 of CAESWR010000556.1, read as the reverse complement.
CCAGAAGAGGCGAGATTCCGGCGGAGGTGAATGTGGCTCGATTTGTTGTGTTGGAGGCGACGTTTACAGAATCAATTTTGAAAAAGAAGAAGGTAAGGAGTGCCACCGGCGATTTTAAGATGAACTGGATATTCAAGTTAACAATGGCGCCTTAATCTGGAAACGCTGTTTTTGACAGATCAAGAGCGAGTTCTGCAGAGGAAACACCACACCATTTTTCTCCCGACCGGAAAGTTACAAGTAACTGTTAGCCGAGGCGATGTACCAAAGAACTTGGCACCCACGGATCCGTCGAGCAGGAATCAGTCCGCCCTCAGGGTAAGACTGACCCCAAACACACACACACACATACACACACACCAAACCATCCCGTCAGACATGTTTGAGTGGAATTTCCCTCTCAGCTGAAGTTGCATTTCGGGCCGTCTATTACCGCTAATAATACTGTTTACACACGTACTATACTAACTAAATATAACTAACTATACTTAACATTTCATTTTCAAAGATGTATAGTATTAAGTTTGACAGCAAAGGTCACCTGGGCCAACAAAAAGCAATTAAATAAACCAAGCATTTACTGTAAACACAATCTGCTTTATTATTTTTTTGTTCTAAATGAACTGCTAAAGTAAACAAAAACAGCATACTTTAAATATGACAATGAAATCTGAAAACGATGGAAAAAAGGGGCTAAAGCTTTAATAAAAATGGGGGAAAGTATGTAAAGTACAGCAATACAAACATTTGGCTTTTATGTATGTTTTGCACACGAAAATATTGATTATTTTTCAATCGTTCTTGAGGCCGGGTGGCCCTCAGCAGATGGCTACTTCGCTCAATCCTTGGGTCGGCTGATGCATTTTTCCGATGCTTTTCCCTTTAGAAACCATCACAAACAAACACGGAATGCCTGGAGAAGACCCTCCCGGTGCAAATCTCCCTCCTCAATTATCTCAGAGACAACGCGAAAGCTCTGGCAATCCTCCAGAGGCAGCTCTCGTGCATCGGCAGCACCGCAGAGTTCGACCTTGACGGCGAGACGGCGACGGTCAGAGGCGACATCGACCAGGTGCCTGGCGGCGCTTTCGGTGGCGCCGCGGAAACATGGTCGCTCCAGGTGGAGAGGGTCTTCCACGGCTTCAACGAGAGACACCTCTGCTACCACGTGACCGACCCGGACATGAGGAGGACGCTGCACGCCGACCCCTCGCTCTTCCCTGAGGACGTCAGAGTGTACAAGGAAGTGGGTTATGATGTCATCGTTGGAGACGCCGAGACGGTGAAGAGGAAGGTCGCGACTCTGGAGAAGAACATGCCGACCCGGAGGGAACTGCCAATCGTGGAGAAGCAGTACGAACTGATCGAAGAGGAGTTCAAGCAGGAGATGCGAGCAAGTTGTCCCCAGGTCAAAGTCTGCAGAGGCACTGGGAAGATCTTACTGGAAGGCCCCGACAAGGAGGTGCAAGTGGGAGTGAGAAAACTTGAGGAAATGCTCCAAAAGATAAAGGTTAAAAGAATGTGCCCCTGCGATGACCTCATGGTCTTCTTAGCAAAAAGCGGGGCGATCTCAAAGTTCCAAAGCCGCTTCCAGCAAAACCTGAGGAGTCACGTGACGTTGGACGCTGGTTCGGAGCTAGTTTTTTCCAGTCTGTCGTCCGAAGCCCTCGTGGAAGCCGAGGCAACCCTGAGGAGCGAGGTGACGTACGCCAACGAAAAGATACAAGGCACGGCGGCCGTTCCTCCCGAGCTGGACAGACTGAAGGAGATCCTTTCCAAAGCCAAAGACGAGGCCAACCGACACGAGCCCAGAGTTGGTATCAACTTCCTCCCGGTTCCTGGGAGAGCATCTGAGGTGGAGGTCCTGCTGGTGGGCTACACTGACAGCGTGAGCCGGCTCAGAGACCTTCTCATTGACTACCAGATGAACCAGGTCCAGACTCAGGAGGTCCTGGACTTACCGGACCCCGAAATGCTTGACTGCTTCGATCAGATCCTCGGCTTGATCGGCATGAAGACGCACCAGGTGACGCTAAAAGCCTCGCCGTTTCCTCGGCCTTGCGTGCTCGTTTCCGGGCCGCTGCGCCTCGTCCGGGAGACCCTGGAGGGTCTGCGCTCGACGCTGCTGAGTCTGTGGACCAGCAAGCTCATTCTGGATGGTCCAGGAGCTCGCTTGTACTTCCAGACGGACGGTAGAGACAACAAGGAGCTGGTGGAGACGTCCTGTCAGGTCATTATCAGGGCGCAGAGCGGCGCGGAGCGGGCAGAAGGTGTGGGCAGAAGCCTCCTTGGAGCGAGCGCGGAGGCTTCGCCTGGAGACGCTGCTCAGACAATCAACAAAATAAACGTCGAGGTAAAGCTCGGCAGGTTGGAGGAACAACAGGTATGACCATATTTAAACTTCAGAACAGCAAAAGCAAGGACCCCCTTCCTTCATTTGTCCAATTTTGTCCATCTTTCATTCCATCCAAAATAACCCTCTGAAATTAGGGCTGCCCTGATCCGATACTGATATCGGTCCGATATTGGTCGGATTATATCAGCCTGCATCTAAAATCTCCGATATCAATCAATTGTAGAATATTCTTATGTTTAAGGTTCAAATGTATGCAACCCATTGGTTAATAATACATGGGTCAGTTTTTCTCGTAGCTACTGTTGCTGACTATTGTTCTCTGTTTGAGTAATATCACTCAATCAAGCCTTTTCTAACATTAAATATCAGTCAATATTGGTGTCGGCCAATATCAGAATCGGAAGTGAAAAAGTTGTATCCTTAACAGCATGAAATAGACACTGCACTTTTTAACACTTCTTTTAATAATAATAATAATGGATTGGATTTATATAGCGCTTTTTTTCAAGGAACCCAAAGCTCTTCTTTTAATCAGTTGCTGTTTCCTGCCGCCATTTTATCTTATCTCATCTCCTCCCCCCTCAGGTGGACGTGCTAGTGGGCCCCATGCTCAACAAGAAGCCATCCTCGACCAAAATCGGCAGGTGCCTGTTGGGTAAAACTGACAAGAAAAATCAATCAGGGCTCTTTTCGTCTGCAAACATCTCCTCGCTCGATCCTGGGGGGGTTCTGCACATAAACTGGTCCATGAACCTCGGCTGCGCCAACGTGTTCTTCATTGAGTGCGTTCCCTGGGATGGAGTCGGAGGGCGGAGCGTGACGGTAAACATGAAAACAGTGTCACATTTCTTTCTAATTGTGATGCTCTGAACTTGGAAATACTTCCTGATCGGCCAATGAAGTTAACGATCGCTGAAAATAACCGCCCGAGCCGGTTTGTCAATGTCGCTGAAATGATGGTGCTTTCCGTTTCTTAGGCTCTCGCTGCTGGACTGAAGCGCTGTTTGGAGCTTTGTGTGCAGCAGGGGTTTCGCTCGGTGGCTTTTCCCATTATCGGACCCGGCGTCCTCTTGGGTTACTCGCCGGCCGAGGCCATCCGAGCACTGGCGGAGAGCGTTCACCAGTTCGCCGGGTCGGCGTCCACTGGGTCGCTCTCCACCATCCGCATCGTGGTGAGGCCAGACTACCCCAACTCGCAGGTGACGCGCGAACATCCAATCACAGCGAGTGAGTGGCGCAGTGACGGCGCCGGTTTGTTCCTGATGCTGGACTTTTTTCTTTCACAGTGTTATCGCGAAGTCTGCTGGCAACTCAGCCGATACCAGAACCAACGAGGTAATACAACTGTTGAAAAAGCTGTTGGGAGTCTTCAAATTATCTGACGATGTAAGCTAAAGGGGGTCATTTCCAACTCTTAGCGGTTTTCAAGTCCCTCAGCGGTGACCTGGACGACATTAGGGTTAGACTGGAGGGCGGGGTCGAGCTGGAGCTGGTGCGTGGTGACATCACACGCCAGACCGCGGACGCCATCGTGAACACGGCCAACTTCCCCAACTCTCAGTACGGTGAGGCCCGACATTAAACCTTTTAGCTTTTAGGTTTCTTAATAGGGTTTTAAGATTAACTTTTGTTTTCAGCTGTGGTTGTTTTTAAAAGTTGAGTTCTCACTACGCTGGAACGCCAGTATGAACTGACAGCAGAAGAAAGGGAAGCAGGGATTCCATAGAATAGCCGTTTATTGTCTCTTAGTCAAAATACCAGCAAAATGAGCCATCAACCTGAGCACGAATCATACATACTTTTATGACTTATTTTGTATTATGGAATGTTAGAAAAGTCTTGATCAAGTGATATTACTCAAACAGAGAACAATAGTACTGTAATACTGTATCTGAGTGCTTATATCGGAGATTTTAGATTGGACAAATACCTGATATCAATACTTCATTTGTTTCATTAATTTAATTTCATTTATTTATTTGTTCTGTCAAATCCTTACTCTAGTTACATGCTGTTTTTATAAACCAGGTGCCGTGTCCAAGGGCATCTTTGCGTTGGCAGGACCAGCGGTGGAGGCGGAAGTGAAAGCAGGTGTGATGACTCAGGACGCCAGCTGGAAGAGACACAAGTTCCCGACTCATGTTCGTTTTTGTCTTGATTTTATAGTGAGAATAAACCCCGGAGACATTTACCTGTCGCAGCCCGGACTTGCCCCCTGTCAGGCTCTCCTGCACGTGTGCAGAGAGCAGGAGCCACAGTGGGTTGAAAAACTGACGAGCCAAATCATTGAATACTGTGAATCCAGCGACTTCGGCTCTGTGGCTCTGACTTCCATTTGCGGTATGTGAATATGAAATCGATTGATTGATTTTTGATTGATTAACAACCGGTTTGACCGCTCTTTGTTCTTCTCGCAGGAGTCGGGGTGTTGGACCCCGGCGCTGCGGCGAGCGCCATGCTCCGAGGGGTCAAGGCTGCCACGTCGGCGACTAGTTTCTCCAGTCTGACTAACGTCCGCATCGTCCTCATCGACATCAGCACTTTCCTGGCGTTTAGAAAGGAAGCGATGCAGAGTTTTCCCACTGCAAACATCACTCAAGGTAACAATTCTTCATTCGTTTTGCTGGTTCCTGTCGTTCCTGGGCACGGTTTTTGTCCAGACCACTTTCATTCTGTATAGTTAATATATAGTTATAGTTGTTTTCTTTATTTTATTTTAGTTTTTGCTTTGTTTTTGATAAGTGCATATTTACAAGTGTACTATTGCAGAAAAAAACCCAACATATATTTGAAAAAAAAACAACAAAAAGCTAGGAACTAATAAGAGAGTTTGCTATAAAAATCTGCCACTGCAGGAAAAGTAAGAATGCCTCAAATTCAATGTTGCTGCTAATCATTGACCATCTGAGGCTCTAATGATAATGATAATAATAATAATTAAATCCTCCTTGAATGGTTTTTATGGAAATTATTTGAGTTTTTGTGGAGTTTTTGTAATTAACATGGTGTTTAGAGGGTTACAATATTTGAGGCTGAAGTTGATTAAAAAGATTGTTTCCTTTAAAGCGTTTTGCAGCAGTTTTTACGGAGGGGACATTTTTCATCCTGAGGGACGATTGAGAACGTTTTTTTAAGGAACTCTTAAGAGATAAGTATTTCTAATTCTTGATGGTTAAGTATCTCTCATTCTTGTTTTTTTGTTTTTTTTGGCAGTTTGGTCGCCTGACTTGTCTTCCATGGAGCAGCAGCAGCAGCAGCAGGAGCCTCCTCGTCCCACCAGGACAGACCTCAGCATCCCTCTGAGCACTAAAAGTCAGTCTGTCTTCCATTTCCTGGGACTTTCCAGAGAGGACGTTGATTACGCCATGGCCAAGTTGAAGAGCATGTATGAGGCTCAGAGCTCCAGGCAGACTTTCAAAAAAGCAGAGGTGGAAGGTCTCACCCAGGAGGACATCGACAAACTGCAGCAGCTGGTGGAGAGTCAAGGCCTCAGCTTGGAGGCGGACCCTTCCTGCCCGGGCGGTGTGGTCGTGAGCGGCTCCAAAGACGGGGTCAACCTGGTGATGCAGATGATAAACGCCTCGCTGAGGAGGGAGGTGAGGCACAAGGAGGAGGAGCAGCTGTACGCCCGCGTGGCCTGGTGCATCTTGGGACGCGACGGCAACTGGGAAAGGCTACCAAAAGCGGCCAATTACGCCTTGGAGCGCAAAGAACTCTCGGGGAGGATTGCGGACGCCAGAGGCCTCGAGTGGACAGCGCAGCTACAGACGATGGAGGCCACGAGAGACGGGACTCAGAGCGCAAAGCTGAAACGACTTGAGAACCTGCCGGGTGAGAAGATCTCAGAACTCTCGATGGGGAGAAAAAAGCTCTCTTAAAGGGATCGTTTTTTGACATGAAGTTGTATGAGATCCTCATCATCAGTGTCGTTCATCAGCAGTCAATTCTAACGCTTATCATGTTCCCAGACTTCACCCTCCCGCTCTACTGGGACAGCATGGCCCCGAATGAAGCTCTGAAGGTGGTCTCACTGGACCACTCGTCCGCAGAATACCAAAGGGTCCGGGCAGACTTCAAACGAACTGTCAGAAAGTCTGTGATAAAAGTGGGTGGAGCTACACAATCACATCATTCACAACGCTGCAGATTATTTCCAGGGGTCAAAGTTTAACACCTTCTCCGCAGATCGAGCGGCTGCAGAACGTTCACTTGCGACGAGCCTACGAAGTGCAGAAGAAATGCATCGCGGGAAAGAACGGGGATCCGGGTGAGAAGCTCCTGTACCACGGAACAAAGCAGGGCAACTGCGACTCCATCATGAAAACTGGGTTTGACCGAGGCTTCGCTGGGCGGAATGGTAAGGCTTCGCTTGGTTTTGAGCACAGAATAAACAGAACGTGTGAGGGAAGCGATTCAAAGCTTTAAATAAGGGGCCCGATTTTCAGCAAATTGCAGAAAAGATGTTTAACCTTTAGCAACCGAAAACACACATAAGATAGACATACAAAAACCAAAAACCAAAAAGGTAATATCTAATAAATGTAGATAATTAATAGAATCAGTGGGTTAAACACACAATGATATGAGCTGTATTCTTAGATTTTTATCGATTATTATTTAAGTTTCCGATTCAGCTCATTCCAAATCTGCAGTCCTCTGCAAACAATACTGAAGCTAAGAACGATTGGTTATAACATTATATTATATTTGCTATTACTTGTTTATTTTTTGCGGGTTGCATCCTTTGTGGTGTTTCCTATGGAGGGCTGATGCTGCACAGCTATTGAAGTATAATTGAGGGTAGTACAACTATTGAGGTAGCAAAACTGCAGTTATGAGGCACATTGAACGATTTAGATGAGGGATCAATAACCAATTAGTACAATTATACTTGAAAAAGAAATATTGGCAGCTTGGAATATCAAAGAGGGGAGGGGTGTTAGGACTCCACAATGGAGCCGGACCCAGATGCAGAGTCATTTCCAGAAAAGGTTTATTAAACAAAGTATCAACTCAAAATCTCTGTTTTCAGGAAAATTAATTAAACAACGTAACAACAGAAAGTATTAAACAGAAAATCACCATAGAAATGGGAAAAAAACGATACAGAGGTCAAAGTTCAACTAAGGAAAGTGACTCGGCACCAAAAAACGTACAAAACCAGTAGACGTTTGCTGAGGACACAACACGGGGCGAGAGACAGGGGAACTGGGAAACCACAAGTGTCGAAAGAGCAAAGGGAAATCATCTCTCGCCGGAGAGGAGGGGGGAGGAGCTTAAGAAGCCACGTGATTATGCAGAACGAGCTGCAGGTGTGCCTGATCAAACACTTCCCCGGCTCGCCCCGCCTCTCGGCACTCACCCTGCAGGGGAGGGGGAGCGAATTCAGCCCAGAACCACAACAAGGGGACCTACATGCGCACTGAGTGGGTGAGGTCTTGGGGGGCCTCTAGTGGTCAGATGGAGAACAGCAATTCTGAGTTGAAATCTCTCTATGTTCCCAGCAACGTCCTATGGTCATGGCTGCTACTTCGCGGTAAATGCCCAGTACTCGGCCAACGCCGCCTACTCCACGCCGGCCCTCAACGGCGTCCAGCTGATGTTTGTGGCCCGCGTCCTGACCGGCGTCTACACCCAGGGCCACAGCGAGATGAGGGTCCGCCCGAAACGCGGCCCCCAGCAGCCCGACCTCTATGACAGCGTGGTGGACAACGTCAGCAACCCCTCGATATACGTGGTGTTCCACGATAGCCAAGCGTACCCAGAATACCTCATCAGCTTCAAGTGAGAAGGGGGGAAAAAGTACTTTCATCCCTTTATGAAGTTTTGGAGGTCTTCATGTATGTTTAAAGACGTTGTGTATCAGATGGCAAAACTGGTATATTTTTCTGCACAGATTTATTCTTTATTTTCTTGCTTTAATATCAAGAAATGCTTTTGCACTATATTTTTATTCTCATCAAAGTACTGTTGTTGTTCTTGTGTTACACGGTGGAGAAGCAAACCAGCGCCGAGACAAAAATGGGAAGAAGAAGCAGATTTTATTTATTACTGCACTGTAAGAATACAGAAAAGCACTTTACGCAAAAGCTTATAACTCACTTGCAAGTTGAATGAGACGCACACCTACAATTAGGGCCGGGTATCGTTTAGAGTCGCAATACCAGTACCGATACCAGTACCCTTAAAATGATACCAATACCAATTCAGTACTTAATTTGGTACTTTTTGTTACTTCATTCAAGATTGATCATGCCAAAATGTCACACAAAGTGCTCAAATTACGCTCGCTATGATTGGCTGCGAGTAAAACCATAGAAACAGTATTTTTTTTGCTAGATCTGGGTACAAAAACAACTGATTGCAGGTATCGTTTGACAGGCGCAGTTTCAATAACACTTGGTAGAAAAGCACTTTACTTAAGATTAAAACGCACATCTACGATACTGACGCTGCGTTTACTTTTCTTTATACTGAACGCAGCTTCTAATCTACGGATTATATGTAATAAGGCAGATACTCGCAGCGATACATGGGTGAATATTCTGACAGCTCTGATGGTTCTGTGTACTGCTTAGATACTGTTTGTAAGCATCAATAAAAAGCAAAGAGAATATTGAACTGAAAGGAAAATCCAATAGTTTGATTGTAAAGTTACACATGGTAGTATTTGTATATAGAGGTACACTCGAGGCCGTGTACTCGTGCTGCTGTGATTTCACGCCGCTGCCGCCACCGCCACCGCCACTGCAGCCGCGATCTTCAAGACTTGATGGTGACGGACAGGTGGCCGTAGACCTGCCGGAGGGCGGCGCAGTCCAGGGTGGCGACCATCCTGGTGGTCCCGGCCCGCAGCGGGGTGAAGAACTCGGTCCAGGTGAAGGAGGCGTTCGCCGGGATCATACTGGAACCAGCAGGGTAATGGTTTCATTGGTTTTGAAGACACCAAAAACAGCGCAAAGCAACGACAGGAATCATGAAATATGCATGATGGAGGATCTGTGTCACACGTTTCTGTGCTCGGTGATCGTGATTGGTTATAAAGAAAAGCAACGCTCAAATGTTGCCTGAAAAGTGGAAAAATAGTTTTCCAGTCATTTAAATACGAGGGCGGCTAAAGTGTGCAGTTTGAAGGCATTCCCACTTATTTCTTTTTAAATGTAAATTTCTAACAATTTTCCGCTGCCAAACCTTAAAACATGCTGGAGGAAATGAGTATCTTTTATTTTGAAATATATTTACAAATATTATACATCACAGACGAATAACATCATCCGTGATGTTATTACCGAATGACAATAAGAATCTATCTATCTATCTATCTATCTATCTATCTATCTATCTATCTATCTATCCATCCATCCATCCATCCATCCATCCATCCACCACTATGAGTCACTATTTATTATTAACCATTATAATACATACATTTCTCTGTAATAGGCAGCTTTATCGCAAATTTCTTTCTATACATTGATTTTATTATCTGAGTAATGTACCTTTAATACAATTTAGCGCTACTCTGACTATGATGTGAGCAGTACTGCAACTACTAATGTTACTTTTGGCTTGACACCCTTTGCAGAAGTTTACGCTTTGCGAGCACATACTGAGGTATTGTACTGTTTAAAGTCGTGAAAACTGCGCTAATCTTACTACAGTCTGTCACTCTTTACTTTGAATCACTATAATAAGTACATTTCTGTATACTGTAATTCCTTTCATTACATTGATTTTATTACCTACATCTATATGTAACACAATAATGTTTTCCAGCTGGGAGCACGCAGTACTAAAACGACGGCACACACACCTGTAGTACTTGTGTTTGGGCAGCATGAGTCCGGCTCCCTCCATGCGAACATAAACGCCGTCCAGGCTGAAGCTGAAGGGGTTGGTGAACTCCACGGTGGCCATCATCTCCTCGTGCACCCGGCTCGGCCCGGTCACCTGCACAACACACACACCAAATAAGGGGGAGTCGCTACTGTGTGTGTGTGTGTGTGTGTGTGTGTGTAACTGCGAAATAAAGCGGTCCCGCCCGGGTTCCGGACCTCGATGCTGAGTTTGGGGTTGTGCAGGGTGACGACTTTCATGGTGGAGATGATCTGGCCCGTCTCCCTGACCTTCCCCGTGACGATGAAGTGGAGGTTGGCCTGTTCCACCAGATACCGCATGTACTGCCTCGCCTCGATCGTCACCGTCTCCGTCACACCTGCGGCACACAAACGCACCCTGATGCCTTGCTACGCACCTAAATGTAACCTTAGGGATTTCGCGGGCCTTTTTTTAAATCGTTGGGGCCTTAAAAGGCCTGATGTTGCGGGAGCCTTTCAAAATAAAATCGATGAAAGTTGCAGTGTCTTTTTTCGTTTTTTGTTGCAATTACATTGTGGGAGGAAATGGAAGTTCTGATAAAGTGTAGCCATATTTCCTTTCCCCAAATATTAAAGGGATAGTTCAGATTTTTTGACATGAAGTTGTATGAGATCCTCACCACCAGTGTCGTTCATCAGCAGTGACTTTTCCCCCACTGCGTCCCGTGAGCAGAGTTTCAGAACGGTTTCGGCGTTGCAGAAAGCAGTTCCGTCTAGTTGTCACACGGCTAAGGCGTTTTACCTCCGAAAAACGTCATGCTTTCAAAAGAGTAATCCATGTGCATCACGAATTCTTTGTGACAATAAAGTCCAACCTTGGTACTATTTACCCTCCGTTTGTATCACTGTATCGCACCATCATCAGCTGTTTCACGGCATTAACATGCTCAAAATGACATCACTGTGCGTGTCTTCTCTCAACTGATACAAAGGTGTGGCAAAGGTGATTGCGAGGTCGGACTTTTTTGCGGCCAAGAATTTGTGATGCAAATGTATGACTCTTTTGAACGCATGTTGTTTTTGGAGTAAAACTCTTTATCCGTGTGACCCCAGCAACTAGACGGAACTACTTTCTGCAACACCAAAACCGGGCCGGAACTCCG
>CAESWR010000556.1:105126-120778 GCA_903171835.1 Mullus surmuletus | reverse complement strand
TGGGATGCTGTTTTGTTGCCTTCTGGAATCGTGACTCACCGTCAGACATAGTGGAAGCTCTGTTCCCCCTGAGCGCCGGTGGCACAGAGAAACAGAGACGCTCACACCTTGCTCTGACGTTTGCTGTCACTGTTCTAAATACTGAGTATAGTAGTAGTAGTACGTAGACTCCTCTAAAAAAGTTTTTCCAGTCATTCATTGCTCCCCTTTAATAATACCAATTGATACTGTATTTTATACCGTTGGAAAGCCTGATTAGTCACCTTTACAACGAGGTACAACATTAATCGGTACTACTAAAAGGGAGAAATGATTGGGACACTTTTTAAACAGACTACAATAAATCAAATGGGATTTTTTAAACACTGTTGGGACAATGAAGTGATTTTGATTGATCGGACCCTCCAACATTGTTAAAACATCAGTATTAAAGTGTGCCAATTCCAAACATACCCGATGCAAATACTATGCCGGTCATTTCTACTGCAATCACCTCTTTATGCTAAATTTTAACCCTATTTTGTGTTAACATGAAGAATACTAAGTACGTTGCAGTATTTCTCATGAGGCCCCAACGTGACCTTTCTCAAACACAGAGATTTGCATTTGAAGTATTCGATTAGTGGCTACAACAGTGCATTGTCACCCCCCCCCTTCCTTTTTCCACATCATAAAACTACCTGCCAAGACTTAATTTCTTAAAGATGGAGGCGACGAGTACATGTTGTCGGCCCAAATACTCTGCAACCATTGTAACGAAGCTCCATGAAGCTACTGGGAGGACTGGGGCCTCCGGTAAAGGTCAAAACTGACCAGTGAGAGGCCTTCGCTTTCCAATGCCGACATGTGGAGAATGTTCTCAAAGTGCTGCTATCAATAACAAATGTGCAATAAAAGAGTTTGAGTGAGCAGAATTGTTCTTACCGAAGACTTTGGCTGTGAGGCGAGAAGTCGCTGTGAGGTGGAGGATGGAGAAGCTGCTGCTGCTGCTGCTGCTGTTCCGTCTGGGACCCTCCTGCTCCTCGCTTATATCCCCTCCTGGGGCAAGGAGGGGAGAACCCCCCCTTTGTGTGTGTGTGGTGGGAGGTGGGGTGGGGGGGGGTGGGGGTGTGTTAGTGGGCCAGACCTATACAAGGAAGCGGTGCTGATGTGGGTGTGACTGGTCGGACCAAGTTAGGGGCAGGATGTGGAATCTGCCGCCTGTGTACAAGCCGCAGCTGGACGGGGGCCCAGCAGGCCCAGTCATCGGCCCACTGCCATTCTCACCCAGATGTTTGCGTCCGGAACGTGGTTTTATCAGTGTAGCTTTAAGTGGAGCGTGGCGAGGGGGTGAGTGTCAGATGCAAAGATACCGCGAGACTCATATTGCTACTGCGAGCTTACATATATCCATGCAGTACTCACTCACACTATTCTTCATGCACATAGCAAAACCTCTTTTGACTTTAAATACTGATAGTACTTGTTGTGACTATGGAACCACCACTATGACATCATCGTTTTTAATGATGCATGACTATTTTTGATTTATATTTTATCTTCATCTACTTGACTTTTCCTATTGAATGTATGTTTGTATTTTTTGTGTGAGAGGAACATCTATCTATCTATCTATCTATCTATCTATCTATCTATCTATCTATCTACCTGACTACCTACTACCAATAGATACCTATCTGCCTATAGATACCTACCTACCTACTTATCTACTACCTATAGATACCTACCTACCTACCTACCTACTTACCTTCTACAAATAGATCCCTACCTACCTACCGACTTACCTCCTACCAATAGATCCCTACCTACCTATAGATACCTACCTACCTATAGATACCTACCTACCTACCAACTTACCTCCTACCAATAGATACCTACCTACCTATAGATACCTACCTACCTACCTACTTACCTTTACCAATAGATAGGGATCTATTGGTAGAAGGTAAGTAGGTAGGTAGGTATCTATAGGTAGATAGGTATCTATTGGTAGTAGGTAGTCAGGTAGATAGATAGATAGATAGATAGATAGATAGATAGATAGATAGATAGATAGATAGATAGATAGATAGATAGATGTTCCTCTCACACAATAACAACACAATAGATCCCTACCTACCTACCTAAAGATACCTACGTACCTATAGATACCTACCTACATATAGATACCTACCTATCTATTGATACCTACCTACCTACCTACCTATAGATACCTACCTACCTACTTATCTACTACCAATAAATACCTACCTATCTATAGATACCTTCCTACCTCCCTATAGATACCTACCTACCTACCTACGTAACTATCTATCTGTACCGACCGACTGGCCTGCCTACTTACCTCCCTACTTACCTACTTACCTATACATATCTATAGCTATCTTTCATTATGAGTAAAACTGTGGTAACAATCTGTCACTCTTTACTTAATAATACTTACATTTTTGTGTAATATGCGGCTATTCCACAAATTTCTTTCAATACGTTGATTTCATTATCTGAGTAATGTACCTTTAATACCATCTAGTGCTACTCTGACTATTATGTAAGCAGTACTGCAACTGCTATTGTTACTTTTGGCTTGACACCCTTTGCAGAAGTTTACGTTGCCGTGGCTTTGCGAGCACATACTGAGGTATTGTACTTTTTAAAGTCGTGATTTCTGTAAATGTGTCTGCAATTAGAGGATGAAAGCAAAGCCAAGCTAAAAAAAACCCCGTTCATGTTTACTTTTCCGGCGGTCAGTAACAGCGCTTTGTTTGTCCACAGGAGTGTGTATTTCGGTGTTATTGATTTAAGTATTATTTGTCCTAATATTTTTTTGTTCTTGCTTTTTTTAGAGTCGTATTTTAGAGATGGCGGTGCGTTTACCGGAGCGATGCTTTAATTAAGACTGTTGTTTTTTGTTTGTGTCCTGATCCTGGTTTTGGCTTCCCACACATGGTGCAAGCGTCTGTTCTGACCCTTTTCATCTCTCAACCTTTTTTTCGTGTTTGTGTTTCAAGTATTTCCAGGTTGCAACACAGCTCCCCTGATAAGTGGCTGACTCAAAAGATGAACGAGCGGCACTGGCGCGAGCACACTGCCGCGATTGTGGATGCCCGAAGTTTGCCTGTGGTGAAGTGGAACCGATTCCCAACACACACTCAGCCATGTTTTCCACCAGCAGCTCTCGCCTGTGCTTTATGTTTTGGCTCCCGTCTGCTGTGAAAAAGATTTAAGACTCTTAAAGCGAAACGCCAGGAATACCAGTTTTCCAACCATTTTTGATGTGGAGCTCTGCGTCCATCCAGGCAATCCTTGGAAACGTTGGTGTTTCTCTGGTGCGCGTCCAGAGTGGGAATGGCGCAGTGGGGGATTTGTTGAGCAATACGCTGTGGAGGTCAGCAGTAAAAGACGACACTGTGTTGTTTTTGTTATTTGAAGACACATTGATGGATAAACAGTCGATATCCAACATGTTCCATCTGGTTCCTCCACCGTTGTCTCTTTTGATGGGTTAACGTGAAGGAAGGAGCCACTGCTGACAAGTACAACTCTGTACAAACAATACTTGGTGCTCAAGCAACCACGGGGCAAAACACTGCTTCGACGTTAACTGATATCGATGCAAATGGCGTATTGGTTGCAAGTTCTCCATGACTCAATTGCAATAAAATGTCATTACTGTTTGGAGACACTTTCCCATATGATTTTCAGCCTGAACCAAGAAACCTAAACCAGCCATGAAGTTCATACCGTAGTTAACAACAAAAGTTTTAGAAATTTTGAGTTTCGAGTGAAAAAAACGTTGAGTAGAAGACAAATTTGTTGGCCAGTTAGTTGGGCTTTGACCTACTGAATAAAACTAATATTGTCTCATTAACCATGGTAAAATCACACGCAGTCCTAACTATTATCAAACATAGCAAATACAAAGTGGGTGCTGACAGACTTTCGCCGCCTTTAGGACCCTCAGGACCCAAATCCGCCCTTTTTAAGGCCTGGAGCCAGGGGCGGACTGGCCATTGGGAGAACCAAGAATTTTCCAGGTATGGGCGGAGAAAAAAAACTACTTTTGGGACCACAGATGGGGCGCAACACAACGGACTTTTGCAGCTTGACTCCGCTTGTAAACAATGAGAAATGTCCCGCTTTCTTGCTCATATCGGCGGTGTGTATAGAATAGAACCAGGTTTCTCAACTTGTGGGACGCAACCCAAAAGTAGGTCGCAGATGTGTTTTCAGAGGGTCGACTGAGCAATAAATAATGTTAACAAACAAATCCAGTGCTTTACTCATTCAGCGTCCGTTTGCACTCGCCAATAGCAGGTGGCGATAATGGCGATGATGCTCTAATGCTCGACACCCGGCAATTTACAGCTTAGAAGACCTGTGAACGTTCAGCAGACGTTTCGGTTCTTATTTCACGTTTTCAGCGTTAACATAGAGGGCTTGAAGTGCATAGCCAAGTTATGGCGGCGCGCAGGTGTGACACCAATTACATCTAGAATGGTTTTTCCTTCACTGAGGACAGAAAAGCCCAAAAAACCGCAGTGTGTTTTGTGCAGCGAGGTGCTGGCACAAGAAAGCATGAAGCCGTCAAAACTTAAGCAGCATTTGGAAATGAAAAACGCTCTCTCAAAATAAACCTGCCGAGTGCCTTCAGAGAAAGTGGCATACTGTGACATTATTGTGTATTATCTCAGGCTCAAAATACAGACTTTTCATTAAATACAATTCGGCAGTTAACTAATCTCAGCTTGGGTTGCAGCTTGTCATTGAGGGGTGATGGGGGGTCCCGAAGTCAGACCAGTTTAGAACCAGTTCCACTGAGTAAACCCCTTTAAATTCATTTCTCTTATCTATAAATACCACCTCTCCAAACAGAAAAGGTCTTTTTTTGGACATTTGGACGTCTCCCAGTCTGGTCACCTCACAAACTCCCAGAGCTCTGACCCCACAACAACTGTTACTTACCAGCAACACCAGTGCATGTCCGTGTATTCTGCAATTATATCCGTCTGTTCTGCTTTTGTGACAATACTTGAAAGCATACGTTTTAGTGCAATAATAATAAATATCTGTTATTATATTACATCTCACAATACATGGATAAATACTTCACAGTGCAATAATGTCAATGTATTCATCAAGCATGTAACAGGTATAATTATTCTCTCTCTTTTTTTAAATTTATTTATCTCTCTATTATTTATTTATTACCATAACCGCTTTTTATCTGTGTAACACGCCGCTCTTTCTTCCCTTAATTGCCCCCCGGGGATGAATAAAGTTTCTGAATCTGAATGGCTGATGCTGATCCCATAAAGTCTGAACTCAGCACATGACCTTTGACCTAAAAGGTGGAAACAGACATTTCCGGGTCAAGGCATGCCTTTGTAAACATGTCTTACTGAGACAGAAAGAGACTAAACATCCCATATAAGACAGGAAAAACAGCATATTAGATACTACAACATTGGATTGAACTTTTTGGAGCTTCCAAAACAGTATATTGATGGAAATGTTAAAATTATATGTTAACATAATCTATAGTTCGTGCTCCGGAACTCCTTTGCATTCATTTCAAACACATTCCCGCCATCGCTTCCTGCCGCCGCACCTTTACATTCAAACAAACCCCCGAAGCAACAACAGATGCGCCTCGTTTCCGCCGCTGGCGCCGTGATTGATCGCTTCATTTCAGGAGCAAACTGCAAATGCCAACGCAAACCTCCTTCGGTGCCGCATTAAAAAAAGAAAAACCCTGATGCCGTCTCACATTTGGAGCAAAGTGCCGCTCGCTGCAGTAATTCATTTTCAATTTGACATTTAGCAAAACGCGGCACAGATGTGAAAAGACATCCATCACGGTAATATCCACCGAACACTTAACGGACCTCAAAACAACTCGGCTCATGTTAATAGCGCCAAATCAATACGGCTGATTCAGTCTTTTCCATAAACAGGGGTTGTTTTTGTAATAATCCTGCCTGAAGCCGAGGGAAAGGTTGAATCATAAAGGACGTGTGTGTGTGTGTCACCGTGCGTATGTGTGTGAGTTGTCATAGTAGTGAGCCGAGTGGACATGAGAACATGCTGTACCACGTATGCAGCCAGGGAGGCCGCCCGGCCAAGGTGCAGTCACTCCCAGCATGCAGCTGTGACCACAGGTGTGATGAAATGACACTGGCTCCTCGCACAAAGGCGCCCTCTGTTCGCCACGCGACGCATCTCTTAACTCCAGATGATAATAAATAACCGCCGTTACATCAGCAAAATCAATAGCTCCTCTGTTTCTCCCGTTCGGCCGCGGTGATTTATCTTTTCGCTCGGCGTAGAAAGTACCTAAGCTGAGCGTAAACACGATCTCTAAGGGAGACGAGCCTGAAAACATGAAGCAAACACTGAAAAAAAAAAATGAAATTACCATCAGGGGCATCGCAGAGAAAATAAAAGTGTAATAAATAAGTAGAAATGAATATTGTCATGGTTAAATGTCAGGCACATGTTGCTTAACTGCTCTTTTCTCAAACTATGGGGTCCTGTGAGGTCCATACTGGTCCATTGTGGTTCCTACTGGGGCGCACCAGAATAAGGCATAAACAGAACCGTAAACCCAGAAAGAGCTGATGGTTCCCAACAAGACCAGTAGCAGTTGTGTGTGTGTTTATAAGGGATTTCTGTGCCTCTGTGATGCAAAAACTCTCTGATCGTGTGTGTGTGTGTGTGTGTGTGTGTGTGTGTGTGTGTGTGTGTGTCCGTCTCTGATGATTCCGTATTCAAGTGATTCTGAATGACATGATGCATTCATGCAGTTTTTGGGAAGCGGTCGCCATGGAAACAAGTTCACTGTCGTGTTGTTGTTGTCCTGGCTGATGATTTCCCACAGCCACGAACACACAACCCAAACACACGTTGTTTTTTTGTTTGTTTGTTTATTTTGAAAAGTAAGCTCTTTTATTTTGTAGCTGCATCCAACTTCCTCCACCATGCAAGCTGTGTTGTCATAGACGGAGCTAGCAGGGGGGGGGGGGCAGGAGGGGCGGCTGATTGCGAAGGGGCCCACCGCCAGACGACAGACCAAAAATACATTTAAAAAAATCAGTAATTAGTGTGTGTTTTGGGGGGGGTCTGGAGGGGGCACTGGGCCCTGTGAGGCCGGTGCCAAACCTGACTGGGCCGCCGCACCACAAAGTTTGAGAAAGGCTGGCTGAACTTACACATTGTTCATCCTGTTTGTGAAATGAGAAACCGCGTTTTTAGCTGTTCCTGTTTTTTTTTTGGGGGGGGGAGGGGGCGGGTAACAGCTACTGAAAAGCATTGGAGCACACGTCATTTTGGGGTCTCCAAGTTCAATTTTGCATACTTCTAATTGATGTACAGCTGACTTTGTTCATAAATATCCTGCAAATCAACACGTGACTCCTCCCACTACCTTCGTTTTAGATCACTATTGTCCTCACAGTAGTGAAACGCGGCGGCTTTAGGGAGGAACTCACCACCACACACCCGTTAGCTGCCTTTGTTTTAGCTCGCCGATGGAGGAAGCAGCACTTTGACCACATCGGACCACCCACTGTCAGCGCCTCTGCAGCTCCCAACGCTGAAAAACATCAAATGCTTCCTCCACGTTTCAGCAATTTGCGAATAAATGAATGAATCCCAGTGAGCGTTTGCAGGCTGCACGCGTGCACCATGTCATGCAACAGCGAGTGTGTTTTTCACCGTTTTAAAATTTCACCGTGCCAGTTATCAACTTCCTGTCGTCTGGTACGAGCGGCGGCTGGGAGACCACAAGTAACACGACACCTTCCACTCACATCTTTTGTGTTTTCCGTCAAGATGTTTTTTTTTGTTTACTTCTCCTTTCTGTGCAGTGACGACAAGGGGGCTCTTCCTCTGAGAGGCAGATACCGGAACCAAAATGCGGAATAGGAAGGACGAGGGGAAGGTAGAGCTGATGGAGAGCAGTGATGACAAGAGCGGTCCGGTCGCAGGCGTAAACGGCGGTGAGTAACTTCAAAGATCGTTACGGCTGGGTGTTGCTTGCAAATTTTCAATACCAGTACCCTTAGTAGTAGTAGTAGTAGTAGTTCCCTCAGTTGTGCAAATGTCACCACTCCTCCCCATTCAAACGATTTTTAATACATTCTGAAAGTGCTCAAATAGCTCATCCTGATTGGCTGCCAGTAAAACCATAGACATTTTGTCTAGATCTGGGTACAAAAACAACCAATCGCAGGTAGAAGTCTCGATACTACTTGGTACTGGGTTGTTTCGGTCGATACATGAAAGGTATCAAGTGCCGACACTCAGCCCTAAAGATTGTGAAAACCTTTTATCCTCCCTGAATTTTAAAAAAGAAGGCATCGAGATAAACAAGAGTGTAAAAATGTCCCACTGACAGCGAAAAGCAGCGCCGATCTGACATATTTCTGTCACACTTTCAGCTCACCCGGTACGATGCACTGAGGAAGTCCTTCTTCCTTTCTTCACAGACGAGAGCAAGCACGCAGCCATGCGCCCCCAGACCCGCCTTGCCCCCCCCAGCAGCCCCCCGGCCCTCCCCGAGATCCGAGTGGTCCTCCTCGGCCGCAAAGGGGCCGGGAAGAGCGCGGCCGGCAACACCATCCTCGCGGGAGGGGGGGCGTTCGAGAGCGGGAAGCCCACCGAGGAGTGCGTGAAGAGGCGGGCCGACGTGGCGGGCAGGAGGGTCACGGTGGTGGACACGCCCGGGTGGGAGTGGTACTACCCGCTCAATGGGACCCCCGACTGGGTGAGGAGGGAGACTCTGCGGAGTGTGTCGCTGTGCCCCCCCGGGCCTCACGCCGTGCTGCTGGTGGTCCGCTCCTGCACGTCGGTGACGGAGGCCTACATCAAAGAGATGGAGGAGCACATGGAGCCTCTTGGGGAGGGGGTCTGGGGTCACACCATGCTGCTGTTCACCAGGGGGGACGAGCTGGGGCTGGGGTCCATGGACCAGCGCATCCAGTCGAGCGGGCCGGCGCTGCAGAGGCTCCTCCAGAAGTGCCGGGGGAGGTACCACGTGGTCAACAACCTGAGCAGGGGGGACGGGGCGCAGGTCCGAGAGCTGATGGGGAAGCTGGAGGGGATGGCGGAGGGGGGCCGACACCTGGAGATGGACAGCGGGGTCCTGCTGAGCCTGGAGGCGGACGGGAAGAGGAGGGCCAGGGAGAGGAGGAAGAAGCAGAGGCAGATGGAGGTGCAGATGCAGAGAGGAACCATCAAAGCTGCTCTCATGAGTACGTTAAACACACAAGAGCAGCTCGTGAAGACATGAAGCCACAGTTGGTCTCATTAACAGCTCAGATGTGTCAAAATGTGTGTAAATGTGTGACATCGGTCATGACGATTGCTGATCTTTATCACCCGACTGCAGTCCTCTTCAGTTTTACACAATGAAAACACTAAAACACGAGCACTGACATCTTAGGAGATGAATTTAAGGGTCTAAACAACCCTAAAGAGTTTTTGTTTTTTTTAATCCAAATTACATATACTAAAATAATGTAATATTTTTCTTAACCCTTAAGAGTTCCTGGAGACATTTTCTGTCCAGACCAGTTTTCATTTTGAGGCCATTTTGACTGCAAAAGAAAAAAGAATGCATCGAATTCAATGTTGCCGCTAATCATTGACCGATCTGAGGCTCTAATAATAATACTACTAATAATAATCATAATAATAATGATAATTAAATCCTCTTTGAATTGCATTTTATGGAAATCATTTTGTTTTGTTTTTCAATTAAAATACTGTGGAGAAAACTGGCATTTAGAGGGTTAAAGTCCCCCAAAATAATAATGATTTGATATATATATATATATTTTGGGCTGAAGTTGATTAAAAAGATTGACTCATCTAAATTGGAAAAATATGAATATGTTATTTGTACAGCAGTTTTTAGGGAGGGGACGTTTTTCGTTCAGAGGAATGATTGAGAAAGTATTAGGGATAAGGATACGGATAAGGGTTAATCATTTTAAAAATATTTACAAATGCCAATGACTTTTTTTGTGTTTAGTGACACTAACTGGTAATAAGAAATATAATAATTCAGGGATTGTCACTAAATTATTATGGCCAAAAGATGTAGCTATTTCACTATTACTACTATTACTATACTACTAACAGCTATTACTACTACTACTATTTCCCTGTAAATCCCTTCCTCTCAGGCGATGGACTCCAGGTTTCCGAGTTGGACGCCCAGAACTCGTTCTCTAAGACCCCCCGCCGCCTCCCCGAGCTCAGGCTGGTCCTCCTCGGAGAGCGCGAGACGGGGAAAAGCTCCGCCGGCAACGCCATCCTGGGCGTCGCCGGCCTCTTCCGCGCCGACGCCGTCACCGAGGAGTGCGTCCGCCACCAGGCCGAGGTGTCCCTGCGCAAGGTGACGGTGGTAGACACGCCCGGCTGGGAGGGCGGGGTGGAGGGCGCCACGCCGGAGAGGGTGAGGCGGGAGATCGTGGGCGGCGTGTCCCTGTGCCCGCCGGGACCCCACGCGCTGCTGCTGGTGTTGCGGGTGGACACGCTGGTGAGGGCCGCGCACGTCAGGGACCACCTGGACCTGCTGGGCGGCGGCGTGTGGAGGCACGTCGTCCTGCTGTTCACGCACGGCGACCAGCTCCGAGAGGGCGTGGACATCGAGCGCCACATCCGGGGCGGCGGCCGGGACATGCAGACGCTCCTGGAGATGTGCAGGAACAGGTATGTGGCGTCGGATTTGGGTCAAAGGTTGCAAAATATTCTGTATCGTGCGCAGTGGTTGCTGTAGACACAAACACAGAAACGCTTCAAAAAGAGAAACGCTGCAAATTCACGAAAAAAAACACGGAAGTGCTCCAGGCCACTAGGGGGCAGCAAACGGAGGGATGGACCAATACTGTGGGATCGGCCCTTCTTTAAACACTCGAGCGAGTGTCTCAAAACAACATAGAAGAAGATGTAAGATTTTATTCCACTTCTTTCATGTCTAAATGAATATAGAGAAAATACATCCTGCTTGTGTGTTTAAATAGGGGCCGATCACACAGGATTGGTTCCCTAAGTTTGCTGCCCCCTAGTGGCCTGGAGCACTTCCGTTTTGTTTTGAGAATTTGCAGCGTTTCTGTGTTTGCTGCGTGTTTGCGGGCCTCGGCCACCATAGGTTTTTATGCGAGCCGTCGTGACAGACAGGAGGCGTAACCATTGGAGGGCAGTAACACACCTTCTGGCTTCTACACCGCCGGCAATAAAAAAGGAGAAGAAGACGGCAGAAACACAATATACCGTACCGGCAATTTAGAAGGTGATAAAGAAGCAGAAGAAGAAGAAGGTGGCAACAGATGGCGTTGGGTCCGACATCCTTTACTTTACTTTCTGCTTTCTGTCTGACCTTTCACCCGAATCTGGCGCCACACAGGTACCACGTCCTCAGCGGCGAGGCAGGAGGAAGAGGAACCGCCAACGTCACGGCGCTCCTGGAGAAGGTGGAGAAGATGGCGGCGATGAACCGGTGCGAGGCCTTCTCCGACGTGGTCCTGGAGGTGCGCGACCTGAGCCGGCAGCGCAACGAGAAGTTCAACCAGCGCATCAAGGAGGTGTCGGACAAAATGCTCCGGCAAGAGGCGGAGCTGAAGAAGCTGAGGGAGCGGGAGGTGAAGAGCCTCCGCTGGATCTTCGACCGCAAGAGGAAGGTGAAAACGGTCGGGAAGGCTCGGCGGGAGGAGGAGGAGGAGGAAGAGGAGGAGGAGGAGGAGGACAGGAGGAGCAGCGGGGGGGGGAGGAACGACATCGGCGAGCTGGAGGAGCGGATCCGCTGGCTCACGGAGGACAAGGAGAAGGAGGTGCAGGACCTGAGCATCGAGAAGGAGAGGGTCCGCGTGTCGCTGCAGGAGGTGGCGCGCGAGCGAGAGCGCGCCCTCCTCGGCCTGGAGGGCCGAGAGCGGGAGGCCGAGGAGCTGCAGGAGCGCGTGGACGAGCTGCAGGTGAAGCTGCTGGACCTGGAGCGCGCCGCCGCCGAGGGGGAGCACGAGAGGAAGAGGAGGGAGGACGCCACCGAGGCCAGACTGCTCCAGAGGGAGGAGGAGGCGGAGCAGGCGGAGAGGAGAGCCGGCGAGGAGAGGCGGGCGCACGAGGAGATGAAGGCCCAGCACTGGGAGGAGATGGAGAGGAAAACAAGGGAGATGGAAGAGTTAAAGAGGCGGAATCAGGAGGAGGCCGAGAGGAAGATGGAGGCGGCGAGGGTTCAACACCAGGAAGAGCTGAAGAAGATCAAAGAGCAGCGAGATAGTGACATTAAAGACCTGCAGAGAGACACGGAGGAGCTGAGGAAACAACAAATGCAAGCAAAGCAGAAAGAAATAGAAGCGCTAGAGCGGCAGCACGCCCTCCGACTGGAGGAAAAGGCGAGAGAATACGAGAGCGAGAAGGAAACGATGAGAAAGTGTCGCGAGAAAGAGAAAGAAGAGGACATCCGAGCCGTGGAGGAGATGAAATCACAACACCGGGAGGAAAAAGAGAGAAAAACACAAGAAATAGAGGAGTTAAAGAGGCGAAATCAGGAAGAGGTCGGGAAGCTGGAGAGGAAGTTGGAGGCCGCGACAGTTCAACACCAGGAAATGCTGAAGAAGAACAAAGAGCAGCGAGACAGCGACTTCAAGGACCTTCAGAGAGATATGGAGGAGCTGAGGAAACAACAAATGCAAGCAAAGCAGAAAGAAATAGAAGCGCTAGAGCGGCAGCACGCACTCCGACTGGAGGAAAAGGCGAGAGAACACGAGAGCGAGAATGAAACAATGAGGAAGTGTCGCGAAAAAGAGAAAGAAGAGGACATCCGAGCCTTAAAGGAGAAGCACCAGCAGGAGATGGAGAGAAAAACGCGGGACAACGAGAGAAAGATAGAAGAGTTGAAGAGGCAGAATCAGGAAGAGACGGACAGAGAGGTAGAGGAGCTGCAGAGGAAGATGGAGGCCGCGAGGGTTCAACACCAGGAAGAGCTGAAGAAGATCAAAGAGCAGCAAGAAGGTCACATCAAAGACCTTCAGAGAGACATGGAAGAGATGAGGAAGCGGTTTGAAACAGACTCCAAACGACAAATAAGAGTAGAAATAGAAGCGCTAGAGCAGCAGCACGCCCTCCAACTGGAGGAAAAGACAAGGGAACACGAGAGCGAGAAGGAAACAATGAGGAAGTGTCGCCAAAAGGAAGCGGAAGAAAGGATGAGAGAGAAAGAAGGGAGCATCCGAGCCGTGGAGGAGATGAAATCACAACACCGGGAGGAAAAAGGGAGAAAAACACAAGAAATAGAGGAGTTAAAGAGGCGAAAACAGGAAGAGGTCGGGAAACTGGAGAGGAAGTTGGAGGCCGCGAGAGCTCAACACCAGGAAGAGCTGAAGAAGATCAAAGAGCTGCGAGACGGCGACATCAAGGACCTTCAGAGAGACATGGAAGAGCTGAGGAAACAACAGATGCTTGCAAAACAGAGAGAAATAGAAGAGCTAGAGCGGCAGCACGCACTCCGACTGGAGGAAAAGGCGAGGGAACACGAGAGCGAGAAGGAAACGATGAGGAAGAGTCACGAACAGGAAGCGGAAGAATGGATGCAAGAGAAAGAAGAGGACATCCGAGACTTAAAGGAGAAGCAGCAGGAGGAGATGGAGAGAAAAACGCGGGAGAACGAGAGAAAGATAGAAGAGTTAAAGAGGCGAAATCAGGAAGAAATCAGGAAATCAGAGGAGCTGGAGAGGAAGACGGAGGCCGCGAGGGTTCAACACCAGGAAGAGCTGAAGAAGATCAAAGAGCAGCGAGAAGGTCACATCAAGGACCTTCAGAGAGACATGGAAGAGCTGAGGGAGCGGTTTGAAACAGACTCCCAACAACAAATGCGAGTAGAAATAGAAGCGCTAGAGCGGCTCCACGCCCTCCGACTGGAAGAAAGCATGAGGGAACACGAGAGCGAGAAGGAAACGATGAGGAAGAGTCACGAAAAGTACGCGGAAGAAAAGATGAGAGAGAGAGAAGAGGACATCCGAGCCGTGGAGGAGATGAAATCACAGCACCGGGAGGAGATCGAGAGAAAAACGCGAGAGATAGAAGAGTTAAAGAGGCGAAATCGTGAAGAGGTCGGGAAGCTGGAGAGGAAGCTGGAGGCCACGAGAGCTCAACACCAGGAAGAGCTGAAGAAGATCAAAGAGCAGCGAGAAG
This sequence comes from Mullus surmuletus, assembly GCA_903171835.1. NCBI lineage: Eukaryota > Metazoa > Chordata > Actinopteri > Syngnathiformes > Mullidae > Mullus > Mullus surmuletus. The sequence goes on along the minus strand of CAESWR010000556.1, from coordinate 106,585 downwards.
GTCACATTAAAGAACTTCAGAGAGACATGGAAGAGCTGAGGAAACAACAAATGCAAGTAAGACACAAAGAAATAGAAGAGCTAGAGCGGCTGCACGCCCTCCGACTGGAGGAAAAGACGAGGGAACACGAGAGCGAGAAGGAAACGATGAGGAAGAGTCACGAACAGGACGCGGAAGAACGGGCGCGGGAGACGGAAGAAGCCTTAAAGGAGAAGCACCGGGAGGAGCTGGCGGCACAAATCGCAAAACTGGTCAAGGAAAACGAAGAATGCGCAGAGAGATGTGAGGAAGAACTCCGGGACGTGGAGCGAGAGAGACAACGAGAGATCGAAGCCCTCAGAGAGGAGTTGGAGAAGGACAAAGAGAGGGAACGCGAGCGGGGAAGGAGAGAGGTGGAGGAGCTGAGGAAGCGTGTGCGAGACATGGGGGAGGAAGCCGCGGAGAAGGAGCGCAGAGAAGAGGAGATGGCGAGGAGGACGGCGGAGAAGGACAAGGAGGTGGAGGCGATGAAGGAGAGCAAGATGAACCAGCTGAATGACAAGAGGGAGACGGAGCGGCGGCTGAGGGAGGCGGAGCGCGAGGCGGAGGCGGCGGAGGAGCGGCGCCGCCAGCTGGAGAGGAAGCTGCGGGAGGCGGAGGAGGAGAGGAGAAGGGAGCGCTCCGAGCAGCTGAGGGAGACGGAGGAGAAGGAGCGAGGGATGGAGGCGCTGAGGCGGCAGGTGGAGGAGATGGAGAGGAAGGTGAAGGAGGCGGAGGCCGTGAGGTAGGCCTTTCACAATTACTTTAAGATAATTTTTTAAGTAATGTAATGTAATAATAATGCAGGTTCGCCCTTTAAAAGGCCCTCATTTCTCTAGAGTATTTAAAGGGATAGTTCAGATGTTTTGACATGAAGTTGTATGAACTCCTCACCATCAGTGTCGTTCATCAGCAGTGACTTTTCCCCCACTGCGTCCCCTGAGCAGAGTTCCGGCCCGGTTTCGGTTTTGCAGAAAGTAGTCCCCTCCCTTCGTATCACTGCGCCCACCTTTCTGTTAGCTGAAGGAGGAAGGAGGCGGAAGGAGACCGCTTCCGAGCATGTAAACGCCGTGGAACAGCTGATGATGGTGCGCAGTGATACGAAGGGAGAGAAAATAGTGCCAGGTGATTGCAAGGTCAGGTCAGGCTTTTTTGCGGCCAAGAATTCGTCATGCGAATGGATTACTCTTTTGAACACATATTGTTTTCTTATTGCGTTGCAGAAAGTAGTTCCGACTAGTTGCTGGGGTCACACGGAGAAAGCGTTTTGCTCCAAAAAACAACATGCGTTCAAAAGAGTGATACGAAGGAAGGGAAAATAGTGCGGGGTGACCGTTTTTTTGGAGCAAAGCGCCCACCCCAGCAACTAGACGGAACTACTTTCTTCAACACCAAAACTGGGCCAGAACTCTGCTCACGGGACGCAGTGGGGGAAACAACA
>CAESWR010000555.1:345111-357292 GCA_903171835.1 Mullus surmuletus | reverse complement strand
GGGGGGGGGCGGCAGAGAGGCACACACTCACACACTCAGACCGTGATGATCTACATGAAGAAGTGGTGACCTGAAGAGAAATGGTACCTCTGTGGCTGTGAGGCAGGAAGTGACACGGCGGTGATGTGGAGGCAGCGTCATCTTCGTTCTCTGCAAAGTTTAACAATGAGAAGTTTAAAACAGCCTCACACAGACCAGAGCTGAGGAAGGCTTTCGTCCTTCGCTCATCCTCGTTACCTCTTCTCATGATCTCCAGGTGTTCCCACAGGATCTCTGCGGCCGTGCAGTCGGACATCAGGCTCAGAAATCCTTCTCTGTGGAGGCGGCACAGCTGGCCGCCCTGCAGCCCCTCCAGCTCCGAGCCGCGGCACCGCAGCCCGAACTCCGCCCGGCACCAGTGCAACCAGTGCCGCACCTCCCACTCGGACCACAGGCTCGGATCTGAGGAGCGCGCACACACACACACACACACACACACACACACACCTTCTCATCTCCACCCACTGCAGTCAGAACAACGGCAAAGCTGCTCTGCAATCGACGGGCTGCACCTGGAGGGAAGTGAAGGTGGTCTCTCTCCTGGGTGAAGCCGGCAAAGCTGGCCCTCAGCGCCTCGCTCAGGACCTCCTTGCTGGTCGGGGTGAGAGGAGGGACCTCCAGGGGGTCCAGGGGGTCCAGGTCTGCGGCAGCAGTAACACATCACAAACCAACAACCAAACCCCGTCACAGCTCGTTTCCACGTTTCCACTCCGAAACAGCCACAGAACCATTCCACCGACAAACACCAAACACAAAGTGAGCAGAGTGAGATGTTGATTGAGGAACCTGAGAGCTCCACAGACGCTCCTCATCGACCACAAATAATCATGTGATGAAGGAAGTTGCTGGGAGAACTTCAGTATACAGCTGGATGGAAACACAGCACCAGATGAATGATCAGACGTCCTACCGTAAGAGCCGGCGTCCATCGCAGGGAGACGAGAAGCCGGCGGCTGAAGAACACTGAGAGCACAAACAAGGGCTCGCAGGTTTAATATGCCAGAGGGAGGAGGGCTGCTGCTGATTGACAACCGTCAATCATGTGGAAGTGGGAGGGGCCCAAGGAGCTGCCCGATCTGGTGTGGGGGATCCGGCGATGAACTCATGAGCTGGGACCGACTGATACACCTGCAAAGGTCACACAACTGCTGGAATCAGCTTTTAAACATCTGGAACCATCACACTGCAGCAGCTGGATCATTTGAGGTTCTTGATGGTTCTATCACAAGTTCTGGTTCCACCGGGAGCTCGTCAGGCTCCATCTCCTGCTTTGGGGAGATTTTGCAACAAAAAGTGTCTGTTGGTGTGATGATTTCATGGATGTAATGATTTTAAAGGGGGAGGGGGCGGGGCTAGTGGGGTCACCTCACTTCACTTCACTCAGGCTTTCAGAGACTCAGCGTAAACAAAGTGCTTCATCTCCTCAGCGGCTGCTGCTGCTGACTGATGAATGAAGTGTTGAAGGACTGCAGGGCGTTTGTCTCCCTCTGCTGGCAGTTGAGGGAAGGTGGCGGAGCAGCGTCTGCGTCCCGACCCTCAGCTGCCAGAGGCGACGCCCAGCTGCTCGATGTCCAGGCTGATTGAGGAGGATCTCCACAGGCGCGTCCGGCCTCGGGGTCCCTCCTCGAGGGTGCAGGACCCCCACGCTGTGCATCACCGCTGTGTATGAATCCGCCTCTAAAAACCTCCGAACGTGAAGGATGGAGGCGCTGAGCACCGGGGGAGTTACTGTCACTATTACTCAAATAAGTCTAAGCAGCAGCAGCGAGAAAACCCCACACTTTTAGATCTGCTCTTGTGGACGTGTGAGATGCTTCCACAGCTTCTCCAGGTGACGGCGACTCTGCTGGAGGAGATCTAGACTGTGAGTCACATCCGCTCACATGAGGCGACGTCACCTGATCTGCTTCACATGGAGGGGATCAGCATCACAAACAGGCTCCTCCCCAAAGGTGCGAGAAGCTCCAGGTAGAAACCAGATGTCCAGTCAACGTGTTCAAGCAATTGAAAGAATCAGAGAGAAACATGGACTCAGTCCTTCTGGGTGCAGTCTGCTTTTTATTGAGTAAAAAACACCAGCGCTGCCAGACAGCCAGCGCGGCCGCTGCGTCAGCCTGAGGCAGGGCGGCGCCGGGGAGCGGGACGGCGCCGGGCGGATCTCCACAGTGTCACGGACTCTACGTTTAACACACAGCTAACACAGAACACACACACACTCACATATATATTAATTTGAGCCACTTAGGTTTCAGGTAAAGAAGGCTTTGTTAAAACAGTGGGGGGAGGAGCCAAACACGACCACAAAGACATGCTGAGGAGGTCACACCGACATGATGGAGGGTCACATGGCTACTGAATGTCTTCCCTGCCTGTTAATGACCTCACACACACACACACACACACACACACACACACACACACACACACACACACACACACACACACACACACACACACACACACACACACACACACACGGGTGGGTACATTTAAATGCTGTCAGCTAACAGGTCAGGCTGCGTCTGGGTCAGGGGTCACCGTGCTGCCGAGAGGCCGCTGAGCTCAGGAACATCAGACTGAGCAGGTGATGTCAGACAGAGCCTCCGCCGTCTCCGGGAGAAGCTCTGTCTGCTCCTGACCGGCCGGCCGAGGGTGCAGGTCTCCGGGGGTCACGACCTCTGCAGACAACAAGGGTTAGTGGAGCTCTCATTCGTTCTGAGTGAAGGTTGATGGTGGAGCAGGACGGAGACGGTGAGTGGCGGGGGGGGGGGGCACGGCGCCACAGTGAGAAGCTACAGGGTTAGTGGGGCTGAGGTGAGGAGACAGGTGTGGTTTAATGGAGTTCATCAGGAGCAGGGATCTTCTCCAGGCTGGGCTCCATCCCCCAGATCTCCCGGGCATACTGGGAAATGGTGCGGTCACTGGAGAATTTACCAGAGCCGGCGATGTTGTGGATCACCTTCTTGGTCCACTCCTTGGGGTTCTGTCACGCACAGAGACAACGACTGACATGAAGTATGAGAAGACGATGGCGCACAAGCACGGATACGTTACCATCGGTTCACTGGGGTTCCAGCGCTCCAGGAAAGAGCAGTTTCATCAGGATAGACAAGTCTAGTCCAGCCCAGTCCATGCAGCAGACAGTACAGTTTTACAGTTTTCTATAGCATGGTATAGTGCAGCAGCTGTGTGTGTGTGTGTGTGTGTGTGTGTGTGTGTGTGTGTGTGTGTGTGTGTGTGTGTGCGTGTGCTGACCTTGTACAGTGCGCTGACTCTGTCCTGGCATTTGATGTATTCTTCAAAGTCTGCAAACACCTTGAACCTGCAACACACACAGTCAGGGTGAGCTGAGGTATTCTGGCTCTGACCAATCAGCTGCTCCGGAGGATCCAGCTTCACGCGCCGCCTGGTGTCGCCAGGACGCATCCAGCACCGACAGCTTCCCGTTTGCAGTGACAGGCCGCGAGCAGCCGCAGTCAGGTGACGGCCCGCCTCACCTGTCGTGGTGCAGCAGCATGTTGACCAGGTCTTTGAAGAGGCCGGGCTGGCTGGGGCTGAAGAAGCCGGCAGAGACCTGGTCCACGGCCTGCTTCAGCTCAGGGATGCAGTTGTAGAAGGCCACGGCGTCGTAGCTGCAAGAGAAGAGCATGAGACGGCGGGCCGGGCTTCAGCTGGAGCTTCGCTGCAGCGAGGCCGTCGTGTGTAACCGTGGAAACCTCAGTGTGTCCACGGTGACACAGAGCAGCTGCAGCTGCAGAGAAATATGATTTCAACTCAACCCCTTCTTGTCCAGAGCCTCCACGTCGGGAACCCTCATGCCGAAGATGAAGAGGTTCTCCTCGCCAGCCTCTTCTGCCATCTCCACGTTGGCTCCGTCCATGGTGCCGATGGTCAGGGCGCCGTTCAGCATGAACTTCATGTTCCCTGTGCCAGAGGCTTCTGTTCCTGCTGTGGAGATTTGCTCCGACAGGTCAGCTGCTGGGACGACTGCAGACAGGCAGACAGACAGACAGGCAGAGAGACCAATACGTCAGAGGTGTTTGTCTGCTGTGACGGACTGTGAGTAGCCCCTCCCTCTCTACCCTTCTCAGCCAGCGTGACTCGGTAGTTCTCCAGGAAGATGACTTTGAGACGGTCTCCCACCACCGGGTCGTTGTTGACGATGTCCCCGATAGCTGTGATCAGTTTGATGATCATCTTGGCAGTGTGGTAACCTGGAGCTGCCTGGAGAGGAGACATCAAAGATCACCATCACAGGCACTGTGAAGATCAAACCTGCATGACGTGTGAGTGTGTGTGTGTGTGTGTGTGTGTGTGTGTGTGTGTGTTTGTCACCATAGACAAACACAAAGGTCCTTCACCTTTCCTCCAATCATGATGGTCCTGGGGGTCCAGGCCTTGTTGGGCTCCTTCTTGATTCCTAGTGAAGGACAAACTGAGGTCAGTGTCTGCTGCGGCTGAGGCTTTGGACCATTCCTGTTTGAGCGGCGGAGGCACATACGGTTGTACAGAGTGATGATGTGCAAGCAGTTGAGCAGCTGCCTCTTGTACTCATGGATCCTCTTCACCTGGACATCAAACATGGAGTTGGGGTTGATCTTCACCTTGTAGTGCTCTTCAAGGTGGGCTGCAAACTTCATCTTATTCTCCTGAAAATGGAGATCGCAGGAGAAACACTGAGAGATATCCACAGCAAAACCACGTGAAAATGGTTTTCTGGCGAGATTTGAAGATCTTACTTGTTTGACTTTGGCTACGTCCCGAATGAAGCCGTCATCGTCCACAAAGTCCAGAAGCTTCTTCAGCTGGTCCAGGTCACGGATGTAGTCCTCACCGATTCTCTGCAAAGGAACCAGGACAGAGAAACTGATTCGGATTCCAGAGAACTCAGTCACGTGACCCGCGTGGTCACGAGCAGCCACACAAGGTCAAGCGTTTGTTGGTTTGGGAGCAGGTGACCAATCACAGACACAGATTCACCTGCATACGGACTCACAGAAACAGGAAGTGGCGTTAAAAATCTGGAAGCAGCTACTCAGTCACGACCTCAGAAGAAACCTGGAAATGCGGCGAGGACGGAAGGCCAACGCACCTCTGCGATGACCTCTGCGAGTCCCGGGTTGCACATGACAAGCCAGCGCCTGGGCGTGATGCCGTTGGTCTTGTTCTGGAACTTGTGGGGGTCCATGTCATAGAAGTCTTTGAACCTGCGGGGGGGGGGGGTTGAGCCAGAGAAAAACTTAAGAAAAAAGTCACAGCACACACTCAAAAGGTTCCCTAAAACATTGACCAACGACAGAAGAAGCCGGGCCTTGGGCCTGAGGGGTCTGAGCGGTCTGAGCGGTCTGAGCGGTCTGAGCGGTCTGAGCGGTCCGAGGAGTCCGAGGGTTCTGAGGGTTCTGAGGGGTCTGAGGGGTCTGAGGGGTCCGAGGGGTCTGAGGGTTCCGAGGGGCCTGAGGGGCCTGAGGGGTCTGAGGGGTCTGAGGGGTCTGAGGGGTCCGAGGGGCCCGAGGGTTCCGAGGGGTCCGAGGGGTCTGAGGGTTCTGTGGGTTCTGAGGGGTCTGAGGGTTCTGTGGGTTCTGAGGGGTCTGAGGGGTCTGAGGGTTCTGAGCTGTCCGAGGGGCCTGAGGATTCTTAAGGCTCTCACATACTAGCGCGGACGTACACGACCCCCTGTCCGCACACACCTCAAACTTTACGTCTGCGCAAGTGGTTTCCCACCAAGCACTGCTCAGCGTGTATGATTCACCTCGAGTGAGACGCCATTTGCATTTGTCAGGTGGTGCCAACGCGTGGGGGAACACACAGAAAAGAGCCATGGAGACGAGCTGTGACGAGAGACGTGTGGCACGTTTTGAGGAGAGACTGTATGAAAATGACAGTATGAAAATGTAAACAACGCACAAGGACTGTGGGAAATGCAGGATTCACAACGCGCAAGCACCATCGGCGCGGAGTCCGCTCCACACAGGGTATGTGCTAGTATGTGAGCACCTTAAGGAGTTTGGGAGGTCTGAGGAGTTTGATGGGTGTGAGAAATCCGAGGGGTCTGAAGAGTCAGAGGAGTCTGACAAATCTGAGGGTTCGTAGGAGTCTGAGGAGTCTGGGGGCCGAAGGGGTCTGAAGGGTCTAAAGCAGGGGTCACCAACATTTTTGACACTGAGAGCTACTTCAGGGGTCCTGACTCTTACGGAGGGCTACCAGTGTGATACACTCTTCTGAAATGACAAATTTGCTTTGACCTTCTAACTAGAGTAGGTCAGAACTTACCTAAACTGATCTAAACTACATGTATAAACATGTTTTTTACTGTCTTTTTTTTTAAAGACATTGCTGGTCTAAGGGGTCTGGGGAATCTGAGGGGTTTTCGAAATCTGAGGAGTCTGGGGAGTCTGAGCGATCTGAGCAGACTAAGGTGAGCTGATGTCCCTACACAGTGTCTTTGATGATCTCAGAGTGGATGCGTGCCACTCCGTTGACAGCGTGAGATCCCACAATGCACAGGTGGGCCATGTTGATCTTCTTGACGTCGCCCTCCTCGATCAGCGACATGCGGCGCATGCGGTCCACGTCTCCGGGGTAAAGCTTGGTGATGCGCTGTGGAGGAGTCAGGGAGAAGGACGTCAGTCGCCACTGAGAGCAGAAGCTTCTCAATACAGCACAGCTCTACTCTGTCCTGCTGGAAGGTTTCAAGAGTTGGGTTTTTCAGCAGAACTGCACTGGACCAATGTTATTGCCCTCAGAAATGATTCCTTTGCCTCTTATCTTAAGGAGTCTGCCGACATTTTGAGTGATGCACAGATGATACATGGGGACATGAGACACAAAGACCTGAACTAGTGTGCTAACATGAACCCAGAGCGGTGTGAGAGTTGAGTGGTGAGGTGTGAGGTGTGAGGTGTGAGGTGTGAGGGCAGTGTAGGTGTTTGTACCTCCAGGTGCCTCCTGTTGATCTCATAGATGATCTCCAGGTGACGGGGCAGCAGGTTTTGGAAGAGGTCTACAGGCCAGCGCTCCAGGGCCTCGGGGAGGACCGTGTGGTTGGTGTAGGCGCAGGTCCGGACCACGATGTCCCAGGCCTGGACACGGGGAGGACAGACACACACACACACACACACAAACACACACGTCAGTCACGGCTGCTTCAAGCTGACCTGGCGTCCCACCCTCTGGTGACCTTCCGACCTTTTCTTCAGAACCACTAAACGCAAATGCAACAACTGTCTGTCCAAGTATCTTCTGGCCGCGCACTGTGAGACGTTCAGAGCAGCAGTGGTCCCTCGGAGCCAGCAGGGGGAGCTCAGCTTCCTCTAAAATCTCTACAATGTCAAAGGTCAAATAGGTGCTGCTGTGTTCACATGTCCTTGACTACAAACACGCTCAGAATCAGCTGCTGATCGCAAGTTCTTTACCTCATTCTCGTATCGTCAATGCATTTGCTCCTAGAAGCCAAGTGCTATATCCGTGACTGGGACAGAGAAGCATCTCAGCGGCTCGGACAGTGTGCGGCGCAGTGGGCGGAGCCTCGGCCGGCCTGGATGCTGGGCCGCCGCATGAGGATTGGAGATCAGGGGAAAGGCTGAATCCTTTTTGATTGACAGCTATTTTGAGCTCGACACGTCGCTGAGCAGCGGGAGCTCAGTGCCATCGCAGATTTAGCAACTCAAGTCCAAAGACAAACTGCAGCCCATTTTTGGTGTTTGCTTCGCGAACCTGGTTGATCATTTCCTATGTTCATTTCTTGGTAAGAAATGAGGTGCGGACTGGAGTTCTCCTGGTGGTCCGGTGTGTCAGTGGGCCGGTACGACCCCCCAATCCCCAAACAAGCACACAAACACCTTTGAGCCTCTGCATCGGGACACGTCCTCACCTTCTCCCAGGGGAGCTTCTCCGTGTCCACCAGGATCCTCATCAGCTCAGGGATGGCGAGAGCTGGGTGGGTGTCGTTCAGCTGGATGGCCACCTGAGCACCACAAAGCCAGAGAACATCCAAACATCAGCTCATCATCAATCACCTCCTGCTGTTTTTCTGCTCCTTCCTAACAATAACTTAACAACCCCAATCAGTTCTTCTCAACCAACATGGAGGTCCACAACATGAGAAATGATCTGGAGGTGACCAAGATCAAAGGACACATCTCCTCCCGCCGTCTGCATCATCACGCCATCACGTGACCTCGAGGACCCTCACCTTGTCTGGAAGTGTGGAGAGGTCCATGCGCACAAACTCGGTGGAGCCAAACTTGGAGGCTTTGAAGCGCCTGATGATGTCCTGAAGCGTCGCCGCCACCACAAAGTACTCCTGCTTCAGACGCAGCTCTTTGCCCTCGAAGAACTGAAGAGCACACACACACACACACACACACACACACACACACACACACACACACACACACACACACACACACACACACACACACACACACACACACACACAGAGCTGCTGACCCCGCCCAGTGCTGCGCACACACACACGCTAGGTCTGATGGGACTCACGTTGTCGTTGGGGTAGAGGACCCTGGAGATGTTCTCAGCCAGGTTCCTGTCCAGCACAGCCTGGATGTAGCCTCCTACGTTAACTGTAAGACAGGTGGTGGACCTTCAGGTGGTGGACCTTCAGGTGGTGGACCTTCAGGTGGTGGACCTTCAGGTGGTGGACCTTTAGGTGATGGACCTTCAGGCGGTGGATACTCACAGTCTTTGAGGTTGAAGTCGCAGGGTGCCTTGGCCGACCACAGCCTCATGGTGTTGACGATGTTGTTTCTGTACCCGGGGACGGGCGTGTCGTAGGGCAGAGCCAGAACCACCTGAGTCCAAAAACAGAAGCAGGTCAGAGCCGATGGGGGTCCATCATCGGATGGCGGCTCAAAGCCCTCCTGACCTGCGTGTCCACCCACTGCACGCCGTCGGCCGTGTGCTCCACCCGGCCGTAGAAGTGGACGGGGCGCATGTACTCGGGCCGGGCCTTCTCCCAGGGGTTCCCGTAGCGCAGCCAGTCGTCGGCCTCCTCCACCTGTGGACAGCTGACACTCAGCATCGACCCCGTCAACTACAACTGCCTCAGGAACCTCCACAAGCCTTCAGAGCTTCAAAGCGTGGAGCTCGGCCTGCAGGAGGAGCACTCTCACTCATGGCAGATGTTTCTCCATCCATTCAGTCATCTTCAGTAGAACTGGCTGATCGTTGCTACCGTCTGACACCAAATATGGAACAATGAGGAGTCGTGAACATGAGAAGATCAGCAGGTCCACCTACCTGCCAGCCATTGACCACCTTCTGATTGAAGATCCCAAACTCGTAGCGGATGCCGTATCCGTACGCAGCCAGACCCAGAGAGGCCATGGAGTCCAGGAAGCAAGCTGGAGGAACAAAGAGCTCGGAGTGTGACACGCCCGCTCACAGCCATCAGCCAATCAGGAGGAGGCTGCACATTACCTGCCAGGCGCCCAAGACCTCCATTACCCAGGCCGGCGTCCTCCTCCATGTCCTGCAGCTCCTCCATGTCCAGACCCAGCTGAGGGACACACCCACAAAACATCAGCACTGACTGTGAGCGTGTGCGTGTGCGTGTGTGTGTGCGTGCGTGCGTGCGTGCGTGCGTGCGTGCGTGCGTGCGTGCGTGTGTGTGTGCCGTCGAGCCGGAGCAGCAGAACCTGCCTGGTATGTGGCTTCATCACAGGCGTTCTCCAGGGCCAGGTTGACCATGGTGTTCTGCAGGGTCCGACCCATGTAGAACTCCAGGGAGAGGTAGTAGACCCTCTGCAGGATCACACAGGAGAACATCAGGAGCACACAGGAGAACATCAGGAGAACATCAGGAGAACATCAGGAGCACACAGGAGAACATCAGGAGAACATCAGGAGAACACCAACTCACATATCGAATATATAATATATAAGACCACATTTGAATAAACATACCACCTTAAACATACCACCTTAAACATACGGCCTTAAACAGTCACACAGAGGAGGTTCAGAAATAACAACAGTTATTATTATAACAAAGACTGTCAGAGACAAGAACAGCTGCTGTTAGAGCAGCAACAGCTGATATGATGCTGCATCACACACACACACACACACACACACACACACAGAGGGACACACTCTGTGTGTGCTCTGCCATGCGACACCTGTCACCCTGCAGCAGGCTGATGGCAGCATGAGCCCAGACAAAGGCAGTATAAATAGGACAGGGGTGTGTGTGTGTGTGTGTGTGTGTGTGTTCTCGTCCACACACTCTGTTGACCTTCCAGATCAGTGGAAGGAGATCTTTACTTTGAATTCCACACTTCAAGCGTTCCCATCAGCCATTGCAGTGTTGATGATGTTTTAAGAGGAAGTGAGGGGAAAAGAGCTCAGCGATCCGAGTGTTGTGATTGGTCGGTGTGAGGGACACGCTGTCCTCAGCAACGCGCCGACACCCGGAAGAGGAGCAGAGACCCAGAGGGGCTTCACATCAGCATGCACACTGTGCATCACTGCTGTTATGTAACAGCCAGCTCTGACACACACACACACACACACACACACACACACACACGCACAGGCTTGTGTGTGCATTACACGTATCCTACAAAGTTGAACTGTGTGTGTGTGTGTGTGTGTGTGTGGTACTGCAGCATCCTTTTCCACGCCCCTCCACCCGGTCAGCTGTGTGTGTACGTGAGCTCCTACTGCAACATCCCCACTGACACACACACACACACACACACACACACACACACACACACACACACGCTACCTTGGGGTCCTTCTCGTAGTAGTGCTGCTGGGTCCGGATCCAGCGGCCCACCAGGTGGTCCCGGACCGTGTTGGCCAGAGCAAAGTAGTAGTCCCGCTTGGTGGCCACGTTCCGGTCCTTGACCAGCGTGAAGTGAAGGTGTCGGTTGAAGTTGGTCTTCAGGTCTGCGACGTTCTCCACCCCGGCCAGCCCGCGGACCGAGATCTGCTTCCGCCTCTCCTGGTCTGTCAGCGGCTTGGCCATGGTTCCGCTGGTTCTGCTGGTTCTGCTGGCTCCTCTGGTTCCGCTGGTTCTGCTGGTTCTGCTGGTTCCGCTGGTTCCGCTGGCTCCTCTGGTTCCGCTGGTTCTGCTGGCTCCTCTGGTTCTGCTGGTTCCGCTGGTTCTGCTGGTTCCGCTGGTTCCGCTGGCTCCTCTGGTTCCGCTGGTTCTGCTGGTTCTGCTTGCTCCTCTGGTTCTGCTGGTTCCGCTGGTTCTGCTTGCTCCTCTGGTTCTGCTGGCTCCTCTGGTTCCGCTGGTTCTGCTGGCTCCTCTGGCTCTGCTGGTTCTGGACCTTGTCAAGGATGTCAGACGGAACCCCAGCCGGCAGCAGCCCCGCCCCCTTCCATCATCCTCCAGTGCACGCGCAGCCGGGGGGGGGCGGGGCCTCGCGCGCCTTTATACGGTCACGTCGGCGCCGTCACGCTCCTGTCAATGCAGGGACGCGTTTCCGGCCAGACTTTCAAAGTAAGAGCAGACGTGGCTGGCACAGCGCCTTTGTAAGTGCGTCACTCGCGTCACTGCGACCCGCGTGTGTTCTCAGGCTCGGAGCGGACGAGCCCGAACCTCAGGACAGCTGTCAGGACCCGCTCCTCTCCGGAACCACGCCTCAGAGCTCAGACATGGCGGAGGGTTGCACGTTGGTCGGCGAGGAGCCCTGGTGTCACGTGATCGGCAGCCATGGTTCGCCTTGATTTTGACGCCCCTCCGCGCTCTCTTCCGGTGCAGGAATCGTTTCTTCGAGCTACAAGCGGAGATCAGAGGAGATCAGATCGACAACCTTCTGACTCCTACCAAAGAAAACTGCTCTGGACACCAAAGTCCACAGAGAAAATCGCAGGTCATTTACTGACTTTGTGTGTTGGCTCAGCTTCTTCAGCTTCTCCAGCTTCTTCAGCTTCTTCAGCTTCTCCAGCTTCTTCAGCTCCTCCAGCTTCTTCAGCTCCTCCAGCTTCTTCAGCTTCTCCAGCTTCTTCAGCTCCTCCAGCTTCTTCAGCTCCTCCAGCTTCTCCAGCTTCTTCAGCTTCTTCAGCTCCTCCAGCTCCTCCAGCTTCTTCAGCTCCTCCAGCTTCTTCAGCTTCTTCAGCTTCTTCAGCTCCTCCAGCTTCTTCAGCTTCTCCAGCTTCTTCAGCTCCTCCA
>CAESWR010000555.1:274543-290468 GCA_903171835.1 Mullus surmuletus | reverse complement strand
ATTCTTCCCACCTGAGTTGTCGGAGTCACTGAGGAGGAGAATCTTGTGGTGAGAAGTGAAGGTGTGGTGCAGCGACAGGCCGCGGCCTCGTGAGTGTGCGAGAAGGAATGCTGCCGAGCGAGGACACACCAACCTCAACCCGCCTGGCCGGTGGGAGCCGCAGCCAGCTGGGGCGGCGGCGGCGCTCAGCTGGGGCGGCGGCGGCGCTCCGCCTGCCAGCCGCTCCGACTCCAGACGCTTCGCACGCTGCATTCTTAACTGATGTGCAGACAAAGGAGGGCTGATATCTTCTCCCCACCTTGCTGGAAGAGGGTCAGAGGTGAGGACGGCGTGTCAGACTCAGACTGACTCAGAGGGACACACACACACACACACACACACACACACACACACCCGCTGGTGGACTTGGGGGGCTTGAGACTGTGATGTTCTTGACTCGGTCCTGAACTCCGTCGGCGCTCGTGCTCGCTGTGGTGTTGAAACAGGAAGGAGATGAAGCAAAACATTTCCTCATGAGCAGCCGGGCCTCCACGTCCCGTCCTCTTCCCAGGGCTCCCAGTGAGTGGGCGGAGCTTCTCCTTTAGGCTGGTAGCAGTAAAGCAAAGTGACAACTTCCTGTCTGCTGCTTGTTAGAGTGAAGCTTCCTGTAAGAACTGTAAGTGCATGTTAAAGTGTAGGTTCGCTGCTAAACATGAAGAGCCAATGCATGGTCAGTAACCATGGTTACCTGCAGTCCTTTGTAGAGTTTTAAGTCTTAAGTTTAACCCTTTGTTTGAGCGGTTGAGGTGGGTAGGGATGACTTTCTTCTGGATGATCATTCTTCTGTCCTTTTGATTTTTTCAGATTCCTTTCTTTCCTCTTCGCCTGTATCTCTCATTCAGTCTCCTCAAGGCAAGTGTCTGGTTCTGATTCTGCTGCTCGCCTGCTCTCTCCCTCCGTCCTCTCCTCCTCTCTCGCTGGCCTGCTGCTGTCCTGCTCTCTCCATCTCCCTCTTCTCTTCTAGTGCCCCTCTCCTGGTCTCCAGGTCTCCAGGTCTCCAGGTCTCCTTGTCCTCCAGGTCTCCAGGTCTCCTGGTCTCCTGGTCTCCTGCTCATGACAGTCCAGTCAGACTCTAACGAGCCCGGCACCATAACAGAGTCAAAGTGTAGCCCCCCTTCCTGCCTTCAACCCCCCCAAGTCCCAGCTGCTCACCCTCAGTTGCTGCACTAATTGTAAGTTAGTAGAGCAGTGCAGCCTTGTCGGGTTTCTCCTCCATCTGGCTCAGCTAGCGTTCTTCACCAGCCCAACAGCTGCCTCGAGGCGAACCCCCCCCCCCCCGTAACCACACTCTTTGTGATCATATCGAGTCAGTCACACGAGTCAGTCTTGTTCCTGCCAATCTATAAACCTTCACAAACATCAAGAATCGAGACAAGCCTTGTCTTTGCTGTCTGGTCTACTTGAGACTTTACAGCTTGCTAGCGCACATTATTTGGGTCAGCGGCGCTCGCTGTAGGTTCAAGATAATCCCAAGATTGCCACCTTATTTTAAGAAAGCAGAGAAGTTCAAGTTCACATTGTGTGCGCAAGAGCGTTCATCTAAAAATGGATCAGCTGGGCGTCCCGTGAGGGTGGTCCTACCTTCCTCCTGCCCTAGTATCAGATCTCCCCTCCCCCACAACCAGTAGCAACTGGGCCTTGGTGGAAGAGTGGCACCGGAGGACCCCCCCTCCCCCCCGCCCCACAGCCCGGGCCCACCATCGCCATCGTCCCACCCTCTGCTTACGGCTTTATGAGCTTTGTGCATGTCTCACATCTTTGCTTCAGCATTAACATGTAGGTTTTCTTTTCCCAGTTATGCCTTTTTTTCCGATTCCTTCCTTTGTCAATGTTAGAACCATGTTTTTGTGTGAACCGTTGTAGTTGGCGCAGTGGTGGTGGAGAGTGGATGAATAGACGTGGGTTTGGTCTAGATGACAACACGAGCCATGAAGTGTTGTTGCTCACATGTTGCTTTAGACACGTGGAAGCTACAGGAAGTCCTTGAGCCTTCACGATGACACCTTGTTAAATTGAACAAACTGCACAGACGCCATCCATGATGCCGAATACCTGCTCAGAGGGAACCAGGAATGTGGAGTTTGATGGTTCCTCACATTCAATAGGATCTAGTCTGAAATTGGCTCTTTAGTATGTTGATCAAAAGGCTCAACACCAACTTAAAAAAAACAAAAACAAACGTGTGTCCATCTGCACTAAATTCCATAACTGGATTGATTATCACTGTAAATAAATATGAGAAATGATCAAAAACTAAAACCAAATACCAACTTGGGGTGAAAGCCAGTAGCTTCTGGTCCACCCGTCCAGCAGGGTTGATGAAAATGAGAACTTTGGTGGAGGTAGTGTGTCATTGGAATGTCTATAGTTAAATGAGTGTAATTACTAATCATAACTCTGCTACTTCATAACTCCATTTATTGTGGTGAGCAGATGAGATGAATCAGAGGTGAAAGGTCACAGATGTGCACCCTGGCAGATATAACCTCTTACAAAGCTAACTGATGAACAACTCAAACGGAATCACGTCCCCTGAGCGACCTGAGCTGTGGCTCCACCAGAAGTTTAGCTTGGAAGTAGTTAAACAGCCGTGAGCATCTTCTCAGAGCATCGGCCCCTTGGGAGTTTCTTTACAAAGCCAAATAACTACGGCACTGCTGGCAAGATGAAGTCCATTCATTTGGCCTAATTTGAACAATTGTTGTATTGTGGTGCCNNNAGAGTGGACCAGTCATCAGTGGAGCGCCAGTGGAAGAGTCTGCGTTCAGTTGTCGGGGTCATGGGATCGCACTGACAGCATCAATAACACTGTGAGCGTCACTTGAAGAAAAAAGAAAAAAAAAGGGGGAACCCTGTAGTAACGCAACCACACTCGCGTAATTGTTAGTCGGGTGTTGTTGTAGTGGTAGTAGTTGTTGTAGTAGTTGTTGTTGTGCTCCTCAGAGGAGGTCGGCGTCCCCAGGTTGGGCCGCGCAGCTCATGGTTCCGGATGTTGACACGGACAAGAGAGGCGGTTGGTGCTCGAAGGCTTCAGGTGACAACAGTCGGAGCAGCGGCCCCGAGTGTGTGTGCGGGAGCCACAGCGCCGCCCACTGGCTGCCATCAGTACAGCTGCTTTTTTACTCTCCATTAACAATACAAGTCCAAAAAGATCAAATGCTAACATCGGACTCTTTCCAAATGTGACCTTTCATGTGATCACCATGGAGGTGGCGTCCCGCGACTTTTATGTCATTTGTTTATTACCACATGTTTTTGGGTAAACACAGAAATCTGGCTCTGCAGTTGCGGTGATTGAAGAAAGCGGCAGGCTACACCTGCTCTCTGCTGAAGGTGGCGAATGTCCTCTGGCTCGGGGGTCAAAGTTCACTGTTTGAATCAGCCTTTTTTTTTTTTTGACTTGATGCAAATGGAACTGGTACCGTCAGCTCACAGCAGGTCCATTTGGACAAAATGGGACCAACTGCTAAAAATCTGGATAATAATAGAGAAGTTTTGTGAGGAAAATAGATTTATTTTAAAGGAACAATGTGTGTGCAATGTGTATCTGGCGCCAACTAATGGCGAGTTATTCATGTCAACGCTCTTTTGCCATTTGCCATCAAGATGGTCGTTAGTGTTCTTACATACTGTGAATGAAACAAGTTCTGAGTCCATGCAGTTGTCTGACCTGCAAATCCGACTAGACTGTGATAGTGCCATGTTTTGGTTGTTGCTTCACATCAGCATTTCTGGATCGCATTGTGATTTCCAAACTATCATATTAAGGTAGTCAGCTTTGCAGGACAGTAGGTCAGCCTTTGCAGATGATGACAGGAGGAAACCTTGCAACAAGAAGTTGATAAGAAGCTTCACGTCTTGAGTTGTTAAAGGAAGGGGACGATGGTGTGGAATGTCAACCTGTCGTTACAAATGACCCAGAAAGGGTTTTCACATACTGTGCTCGTGTACTCAGAAGACCCTGGCACCCTATGAATAATCCAGGGTGGTTTTGTTGGCGGAATCTCCCATTTTTCTAACGAGTCTCCACTCATTAGTTCAGAGCTGGAGCCAATCCCAGCCGTCACTGGTCAGGAGACTGGGTAGAAGCTGGGCAGGGCAGCGGCCAATCACAGGTCATATCAAGTGTTCAGTTAACTTTTTTTTGTTTTGTTTGTAAAGCTAGAAAAAAGAGGTTTGTTTTTATTTGGGGTAAGATAATTGATTTCATTCAGTTTTATGAAATAACAGGTCTAATATTTGTGAAATACTACAAATTGCATAAATCATTCAGCAAGGGATTTTTGCTCTAGATTCTGATGCAATTATGTGCAACAGCTGCTAAGAAATCCTTTTCAAACCAAAAGCCACTGAACAATGTATGGAATATTTTCCCCTGAAAGGTTCACACAAAGCGCACATTAGTCCTACCAGATTGTAGCAAATCATTTCAAGCAAATGATTGCAAGGGAAATGCAGTCACGTGGATGTTCATGGTGACACTTAGTTTGTGAAATTGTATTGACTGTGCTTCCTCATTAGTTCAGTTTAAGTTTCTGTAGCGAGTTCTTCTTTGATGCTGCTCTTTGTGGAGTGGACTCCACAAAGAGCAGCATGCACCACATGAAGATCCATCCATTATAAGAATCTGCTTCACATTTCCATCATGCAATGCATGCCTGCTTGGGCTGCAACATGTGAAAGCCTTGCTGAATAATTTTAGTGAGTGCATGGGAGTTGAGATGATGTTGTTTTATGACCACCAGTACTTTTTCCTCTTTGCTGTCCTTCATGCATGGCGATGCAGACAAAAGGGTGGTACTGGGCTCGGACAAGCCATGTGAAGGTGTAGCAACATCCCTTCGCTTTCCTTCTCAACCTGGCTCTTTCTCACCCGACAATTATGGGAGCGATGCAGGGCCGCCCGATGGACAACCGGACTCGCCAATAAAGACATCTCCTGTTTCGGAACGCATAAAAGCACTGGAAGCTCTTGCTGCCAAAAAGAAGGAACCTGATTTTCGAAGTGAAGGTTTCTCTCACTTCAGAGATCGCCACCATGAGAAATCTCCCACAGAGACCCCGAAGCCTCTTGCGGAGACCCAAAGGCCTCCCACTGAGAAATATTCACCAGCTGTCGTGACAAAAGGAGATTGTGCTGACCAGGAGTCACCAGAATCTCCTTTCGAGGTACTTGGAGATTTAAGACAAGTTAATGAATTTGAAGAAACTGAAGAGTGGATGAAGGCTCATTTGCCTCCAGTGCCAGATTTCAATACTGTAGATTTGATTAAAGGCAACGTGTCATCAGAAGATTCAAACTCAAAAGAGGAGAAGGAAACTGACATTGTTATACCTGATGCACCTCCTGATTTTGCTGGTGTTCCTGATGCTTTCATGGATTCACCCATTGAAGTCTCCAACCTGAAGGATGAGTTCACAGATGATCCACAGAAAGTGCCAAGCATTGAAGAATCATCAGAGTTTGACCTCAACTTTCTCCCAACAGCATACATGTGGGACCAACAGGAAAAATCAGGTGTCGCAGCACCATCAGGTCTTGATTCAGCACTTCCCGGTTCACCTGCACCTCCTGCAGGCTTTGGCTCTCCATCACCAAGTGTTTCCCCAGCAGCAACCATTGATGCTCAACAAAATGTTATGGAAGATCAAAAGACTATCTGGACTGGAGATCTGGAGCCCCCAGAGGCCAGTGAAGTGGACAGTTCTGGAGAGTCAGAGGATACCGTCATTGAAGATGGTGCTACTGTTGCTGCTTCTGTCCCCCCAGCTATGTCTGACCCGCTTTCAAATGATCCCACCATTATGACTCCCTCCACAGCATCTGAACTTCCCTCTGAGGAAAAGAAGACTCCTCCTCCAAGGTCCGAAAGAAAGCTAATGCAGGTTCCGACGATCAATGTTATTGAAACTGATGAGCCCAATTACAGTGAAGAGGAGATGGAAATGGAGCTGGAAGAAGAGGAATATGAGATTGTAAAAGAGAGCCCAAAATTCCCAGAGCCAGTGGACAGTAAAACCCCTGAACAACCACCCAAGACACGGCCCTTAGAAACAGAATTCATGGAAGGCTACTCTCCTCCGTCCTCACCTGTGGACTCTGATGCTGAATACACTCCCACACACAAGCCTCTCCAGTCACAACGTGAAACGGCCTGTCAGGAATCTTCACCCACACTTGAGGATTATGGTTCTGATCTTTCCCCAAAACAATCTGAAAAACCACAGACCATGACAACCTCTTTAACAGAAGAAGTGGACTTCCCGGACAATGATGATGAGTGGTCAGATGAAGCTCGGGACACTCATGTTAAACGTTGCAAGATTGATTTTACTCCCAAGAACCCAGATCATCACACCGACGATGCAGAAATGCCTTCCCTTCCCAAAACAAGCTTCATGCAGGATGATATATATGACAGACAGTCATTTGATTATGATTACGATGCATCCTCTACATTGGATGACATTGATGAAAAAGGCCCAAAACGTTCTGAAGATCGCTTCCTTTCAGATCATTCACAAATCCAAATTGGTACCCTAAATGCAAGCACGGTTCCAGAAGATGGCCAAAGTCTGGGCAACCTTTCTACACTGAATGATGACGAAATCCTTCCAGAATCACCTGAGCAACAGTCATCAAGAGACTATCCCAAGAACCCGTATGCTTCCTTCCAAAGTGAAGAACAAGGTGGGATCCAGGAGCCAGATCTTCACAAAGTTACTACTGTCACAGAAAATATCACAAAGATAGAGGATACCATAGAGGAGGACTCTGTAGTAGGTCACCTTGCACCTGGTATCACAAACGACCCAGAAAACACTGGACCAGACGGCTCAGCCTCTGAGCCCACCGATAGCTTTGTGGAGTTTATGAGAGAGTGCCTGAAGTCAAGACAGGATGAAGAACCAGATGATGCCCAACGTGTCTCCTCCAAAACCGAGTCAAGTAGGAGTGATATGGCCTCTTCTCAGTCTCCCCCAACCATGGTGATGGATCTTGAACAGGAACAGCTTACTATCAGTGCACTTAAAGAGCTTGGCAGTAGCCAAGAGGAGGAGGAAGAGCAAGTACTTCGTGGACAGAACAAAGTGGATGATAATGAGACATCTCTTCAGCAATCTTCTGTTACCTCAGTTACTCATGCTCCATCCTCCCCAACCAAACTTGTGTTGGACAGCACATATTCCAAAGACGTAGAAGCCATCGACATATGGGTGGCTGAAGCCTACCATCTCGCTGAGCATGTCTTGACAGCAATACTAACCCACTTATCAGGTAACACTTCTTCTTTGTGAGCAGTAGCTCTGCTAACCTAGAATAATTCCCTCAAAGCATTCAAATTTCTCATGTTCACATTTGAACTTCCTGCTCTGGTTTTAATTGTCAAAAGTAGAGCTGTAAGGAGGCAACGAAAACTACAGACCCTTTTAATGCCAGTCTCATGAGTGGAGGGTGGGGAAGATTCAACGAGCTCCGGAAGTTGCTTTGATTGGATGTATCGAGGTCCAACATTGTATTAGTGTCTGACCTAACCGACACTGGGGGCCCACAGACGTTAGCATCTGGCCCAATGAAAGATATAAATGGGAGAAAACGACCAGAATCTCACACATTTAAAAGACCCTAAAAAGAAATGAGGCTGCCCACTGCTGTAGCAGTTTGTTTCTTCTAAGACTTTGGGTGTTTGGTAACAAGAGTATCTATTGATTAGCTGTGGTTAACTGACATGTTTAGCTAGGTTTACACATACATTTAAAAGCATTTCACTGGAGGGATTTTTTCTTCCTATTGTAGCTAACTTTGTTTACCATGGACAAATGCCTCGGCTTGGTCATATGTGACCAAGAAGGGGCTCTTGTGTCAGAATGTCCAAATGTCTCATGGACAGAGGAATAATTAATGGTCCCCTAAAGAGGCAATACAAATACTTCAAATGATTATGTAAGGATTCAAACAAAGAGTTTTTTTTTCTCTATCAATTTCCGTATTATTTTCCAGTAGATAAATGCTGTATTTGTCACAGTGTCACAGTGTCACTGCGCTACATGGACACTTTGCAGCACATGGTCTTATGATCTGCACTGCATCTGACCCTGCCCTGCCCTCTGTCCTTCAAAACTAGGCATTGGTCCATTGGCAGATAATGGGGTAGGGGGGCGGGGGGGGTGTTGAATATGGCACTCAAGTATCGACTTGCAAGAACCTCCAATGTCAGAGCGTACAGTCAATGCCAAGTGTCAGATTTCTGCCTTGATGCACCTTTCCATGGAATACTTGGTGCAGAGAGTAACATTGCTGTCAACACTTGGGGCTAAAAACAACAAAGTCAAGAGAGAATTTGTGGGAAATTGATGCTCAGCTTTAGGCTCAATGTCATATTGGGAAATTGGTCCATCAGTTACCTGGTGAAACGGCCTCACCTCTTCAGCTCTTCATGACATCCACCTTGCCTGGAGATGGGGGATACACTAAACTGACTCTCCATGCTGCAAATTGTACCGTGATAATTGGTGTGCATATTAGTTTGAAGGTCACCAGCACACGGGCAAAGCCCATTGCTGCAAACATGATCGCCATCCCACACACATTCGCAGAAGAGCTGGAATGCAGACGTTAATCCTGACACATGTGCTGCTCTGTCTGCATGTGTGACAACAGCAGTAAACTCCCATCCAGAAACCGGGAGGACGAATAAGGTCGACGTAAATGGTGTTCAAACCAAATATTCTTTGATTTTCATGATTTTTCCATCAAAATTGTGATAAATGTGTCATGTGGAAGAAGAAGCTCTCTTTGTGTTGCATTCTGTCGGGAAACTTCTGCTGTCGAGTCCTCCCCCTCGAGCCCTGAGCTTGTGCTATTTTGGGCTTCCTCTGCAGTGCTGCTCCACAACCCAGTAGGTTATTAGGAGGGTGGACTCTGTAAGGTGTGTTTGTTTCAGTTAGTCTGATTGTTTCTGCTCGTCACAGCAGACGTTTGTTCTCAACCAAGGATTTAACAACTTTGGTTCTTTTAGATTTGAGTGGAGTACAGAAGGTTTTCCTCTCTGCTCTGTAGTGGGTTCTGCAGTGGGTTCTGTAGTGGTCCATGTAGCTTTAAGAGCTGCACGGTGAAAGCAGGCCACTGCACCTCAGCAGCCGGTGGGAGCTCCTCAGTGGAGCGAGGGTGACACTCTGCTAATGAGTGAGTGCCATCAAACTCTGTCTGCCTCCCTGTGGGTCCTGGCAGCAAAGCATGCTGGGGGAACATGGTCACTGCCCTCCAGGTCAGCTGATGCAAACCCTACTCCTTTTTGTTATTGGATGAAGGTGGTACATCCCAAAAGGTGTTTTTTGTCTCCCAGTTGTGTGAGCAGGCAGCGTGCTGGCTGATGGAGCTGTGCCTGAATGTTCTCAGCTAACTGAGCGAGTCGTGCCGTCCTCCAGGTCTGCATGTTGCAAACAATCCTATTGTTGGCTTAGCAGTCAGTATGAGGAACAATGGAGCTCTCTGCTCGTGTCTGAGCCCACAGCCGAGCTGCTGGACGCTCACATTCCTGTAAACGCTTTCAGCTTGTGTCCTGACGAGACTCTCTGCCCATCGTAGAACTGAGCGTGCTGCTCATGGCGCTGGACCTTCAGTGTTTATGCAAAGCTTTTTAGGGACTGTCCGTTGACTTGCCAAAGCAAAGCAAAAAAATCCATCTTCCTTGCAGATAAGGTGGTGTTTGATGCTGCTGCTGTCCGGCCCCCCAGCCCCCCAGCCCCCCCCCGCCCCCCAGTGTTGAGGGCGTGAGCGGATTACAGCACCATTTGTTTTCTAGTTCGGTTGTTCTGCTGAGAAACATCTGATATGTGTGCGTATGTGTGGTTTAGTGTGAGGAGGGAATTGTGCTGCGTGTGCAGCAGCCTCCATATTTCCCTGCTGCATGCATGTTATTTAAAGGTTCTATATAAAATGTGTCCCATTAAAGTTGCTGTAGCAGTGGGCCGAGCCGCCCGAGGCGTCGGCCCACGTGGTTTCACCACCACTTACACAACGGCTTTATTTAAAACTCCCCTTTTTCCCCCATGCAGAGGGAGGAGTGGCGGCTACAGTGCCAGCCCGTCCCTCTGTTACATAACCGCCTCGCATAGAGGCCATCACTTCTGCATGCACAACTTCTCACAGGACTCTCTCACTCACACACGCACACACCACACGCACACAGAGCAGTATCTCTGATGCAGATGCCAGGGGAAACGTTGGTGCATCTTCACAACCAGGGCCTCAGGCTTCACATGTTTTAATAACTAGCTAATTAACCTAATGAATAATTCATGCTCAGACTGGCAATAACAAGATTGACCCTTCCTACTTGACCTTTGAAGTCCGCTGTCCTTGTTTTCTCAAGCAAACACTAATCAGATGTTTGAGCTAACATGGTGGATCAGTTCTTCAACAATCCCAAACCTTAGTATGACTGTTTCTACTGCAAGTGAAGCTCTCAGCAGTGACCTCTCGTTCTCTGCACACACGTCTGTCAGGACGTAACGCCGGCCTGAGTGGCACCTTGGCATATAAAACAATGAATACAATTTGTGTTTAGAAGGAGCAGCGTGGAGAGATGAGCCTGTCCTACATGGTCTCCCATGTTCTCTGAAGTCCGTCCATCACTGAGTCTGTGTTTTTTGTTTTTTTTTGCTGCTGTGAAGGTGAAGCAGCCTCCTCTAACCTGCCCCTCCCCCACCTTTCTGCAGTCAAGGATCTGGTTCACTGGCGGGACCCCAAGAAGTCGGGTGTGGCTTTCGGCCTGTCGCTGCTGCTGCTGCTGTCGCTGGCAGCCTTCAGCGTCATCAGCGTGGTCTCCTACCTTCTGCTGGCTCTGCTCTGCGTCACCATCACCTTCCGCATCTACAAGTCGGTGGTCCAGGCCGTGCAGAAGTCCAGCGAGGGACACCCCTTCAAGTATGCTCCCCTCCGCTCCCCTTTACCCAGATTTTTGAATAAGAAGCTGATGTGTTTGAGTGCTTATTGTTCCACTGGAAACCGTTTCACATTGAGACGAGCAATAAGAAAGTTGGTGTAAAATCTGCTGGAACCCGGCGCCTGGGATCCCCCCCGTTTGGGGCACATCAGGCTCAAATGGTTCAGAATGCAATTCAGAGTGCTGCCGTCGGGGCCATTGGCCGTTCTGACAGGCATGGTGAATCCGCAACATCCCAGAATGCTACATGCCAGACTTCCACAGTCAGTGAAGACCAGTGCTTCCTGGTGCAGCTGAATGATCTCCCATACGTTTGGCTCCATCACACGCGTACATTTCCACAAACCCCGTCTGTGCAGCAGATTTGGCGTCTCCATGGCGATAAAGAAAAGGGAGGTTATTGACTACTGTTGGTGTCTCCATCCCTATTGGACGGCGCCTTGTTACCAGCTAACATGATGTCGCCCCCTGCTGGCGTGGCGTGCAGCCCGCCGTGTGTTGATGGTGTTTACGTGCGGACGGCGATGTTTTTGTAAACATGCAGGTTTTTTAAGGTAGCCTGATAGGGGTGGGCGGGGTCTGAGAAAGCTTCCAATGTGAGCGGTATCACCCACCACCATGTTTACAAAGCCTGCCGTGTGATAAACCTACTGTAGTCGAGCCTGCAGAGTATCAAAGCCATCATCAGTGCAAGGGCGGGAGTTACGCAACGCGAGGGATGATGTAAGACCATGTCCATCATTGATTGTGAGCTCCAGCTGTAGCGGGGGGAGCTTCATGTTTCCATCCTCGCTGCTGTTTATCCCGTAAGGAGGATCAAGAGTTGAGAAGGACCCATCATGAGTCCCTGAGGGTCCTCGAGGAAGCCAAACACTGAGGAACCCACCGGCAGCCTCCAAACACCTGCCTGCTCGGAGAGGCCGAGGTGAAAAACAGCCTGAAATGTTTTCTAAGACGTCAGAGAAGAGAACGCAAATGAGGAGATTGTGGAATCAGAAAGGTCTCGGAGTAAGAGTCCTGCTCCAATCTCCTGGTTATTTGCTGCAGAGCTCTCTGCCCAACATGTAACCTCATTCCACCCCCCCCCCGCAGGGCGCTGATAGAAAAGGATGTCAGCATCCCTCCCGAGAATTTCCGCAAGCACGTGGATGCCAGTCTGACCTACATCAACCGAGCCCTGAAGCAGATGAGCCGCCTCTTCCTGGTGGAGGACCTTGTGGACTCCCTGAAGGTGAGAACTTTCAGCTGAGTCCTGCTGGTCCACTCGGCTCCTCAGGAGAAGTGCTCTTACAGGAGCAGAGAGTGAGAACAGGTCTGTACGCTCCAGCTGAGCGAGGCGCAGACAGGAAGTCCTGCAGCTTGGTTAGCAGCAAAAACCGAGAAAAACTCATGTGCTAACAGCAGTGAGTCAATATGTACACACACACACACACACACACACACACACACACACAGGAAGAAAAATCAATAACTCCAACGGCGCCACCTCTAACTTTATCCCTCCAACAAGAGCTGAGTGAAGAGCAAAGTCAGAGGTTCACGCTCCTCGCAGTGACCTCACTGAAGGTAGAGGTTACATGATGATGCAGAGGTGATGACGGAGCCCTATTAAAGGAGCAGTGCGTAATATCAAAAATCATTTGCATTTATTTTCTTAATCAAATATAATATTCGGCAGTACATGTAAACAGTGAGTACTTGCTTTTATACTCATGTCAGAATAATCATATGAAAGCCCACAGCGGCCATCTTGGCCCCATGATGTTTCTACAGTAGCTGAGAAGGTCAAAATGTCACCCACAATGCACCTCTGCAGCACCTGTGGCAGTCATGCACCACAACGCTGGTTGCCACCGTGTTGCCACATGTGGAAAAACAAGAGGAAGCATCAAGGAAACAGTCGTAGTAGAAGTAGGAAGTAACAAGGAAACAGTCGTAGTAGAAGCAGGAAGTAACAAGGAAACAGTCGTAGTAGAAGTAGGAAGTAACAAGGAAGCAGTCGTAGTAGAAGTAGGAAGTAACAAGGAAACAGTCGCAGTAGAAGTAGGAAGTAACAAGGAAACAGTCGCAGTAGAAGTCAGGGAGACTGAACGCTCTGAAGGTCCTGACCATTTCTCCTTTTGGTCCTCGAAGGACACCGTAGCTTCACAACATTCTCCCAACAACCCGGTACCGACACACACACTCGGCACACACACCTGTTCTCACACACTGCTGCTTCACATTGGTGTGGTTGACACTTGGCAGAGGAATGCTGAGGCCGTCCCACCCTGTCAGGTGCTTCCAAACCATCCTGAGAACCTACCGACACTTCAGCAGGTCCCAGCAGGCTCACCTGCAGGTGTTTGATTGCAGGGCGTGGTCTGTCGGCACAGCCACCACACACACACACACACACACACACACACACACTCACACACACTGAGCCTGACGGTAAACACTCACATGTGGGACATGTGCACAACAAAAATCACCTGAACCAGCTCACAGGCTTGGTCCGGTCTGCTCTGGTCCGGTCCGGTCTGGGTCAGCCAAGGTTCTTTCATCTGGAAGTCCTCTGACTGTAGGTATTTGCTTCACATCTGTCTACAGCTGGCTGTGGTGATGTGGCTGCTGACCTACGTGGGAGCCGTCTTCAATGGAATCACCATCCTCATCCTGGGTAACACACACACACACACACACACACACACACGCACACACAGACTTTTATCCACTGTGCAATTCCTTTTGGTTGCTTTCTAGCGCTGGAACTTTGATGGCCACTGCTCTCAAGTGCGACGCGCCTCCTGTAAACGCTCCGGGCTGATTGTTGTCCAAACACAGAAAAGTTCAACTCAAAGAGGCGTTAAGGAGTTCTGCTCGTCTCGCTCCTTAACGCCTCCTTGCGTCGACTTGATGCAGATTCTGCTCACCTCGCTCCTTAACGCTGACTCTGTGTATGCTGATGTGTCTCCGTCTGTCTCTGTCTCTGCAGCTGACATCCTCCTCTTCGCCATCCCTCCCATCTATGAGAAGAATAAGGTGAGCTGCTGCCGCTGTGCCCTCGAGCAGCAGTGGGTCAGGAAGGCCAGCTGCTCCTGCCTCTCCAGGACATCATTAGTTATGGTTCAGGGTTCAGACAGAGCTTGAAATCATTCAAATGCTTAAATTTGCATGTGCTACTTTCAAGGAATTCTGGATAAGGTGCTTGAAAGTGCAACTGTAGTGTAATATGAACTCTGACCGGGAGACGCCTGCAGAAACATCAAACATAGGTGTTCTTCTGCTCTGCTGGTTCGTAATGTGTCATTGACCCCAGTGAGAAGGTGTGCGAAAGGTCTGCGTGAGCCTGATTAATGATGAACTAGGTTGAATGTGAATGTAGGTCGGTCGGTCAGTTTGTAGGTGTGTGACGGACAGGTGTGTGACGGACAGGTGTGTGACGGACAGGTGTGTGACAGAGGTTGGTGTTGTGTCTTGCAGGCCCAGATCGACCAGTACATCGAGGTGGTGCGCTCTCAGATCAACAGCACCATGGCCAAGTGAGTGAGTCTGTGTGAGGACTTGAGGACCTTGAGGACCCTTTGGTGGTTTGGACGTGAGACTGAGACTTTTGCTTTGTCTTCTCTCCTCCAGGTTGCAAGAGAAACTTCCTGGTGCTGTGAAGCGAAGCAAAACCGAATGATGGACCCCCGACTCCCAACCTTCACACCACAATCATCCTCATCTTCATCACCATCTTAAAGCCCCGCCTCTCCCCATTAAGCCCCACCCCTCAGTCTAACTCCTACCCCTTCATCAGCACCATCAAGAACCATGCGACCACACTGAACCCTGCTAGGTAGAAAACAAACCTCAACTACTCGATATTCAATGTAAAACTACTGCGCAGCTTAACTGGCAACCCTTAGAGCGGAACTGTGCCTGTGAAGGCAGGAAGTGACATCACACTGCGGCAGCCCTGGCCTGCTTGTGAGTGAACTAGACTGAATCTCTGACCTGGTTTCACTGCATAGAGCGGAGGGGGCGGGGCGATGAGGGGCGGGGGCAGGGTGATGAGGGGAGGGGGCGGGGCCACCACAAAGCAAATGTCTGTACTTTAACCCACAAGCTGAAAGGATCATTTACTATATAACATTTTTTAAAAATGTTTAAAAAAAAATTAAAAAAAACAAGCCCATGCCAGCAGCCTGTGTGGGCGTGGCCTCAGAGTGGCCCCGCCCTGCAGCTGCTGACAGTGTGGGCGTGGCCTCGGAGTGGTCCCGCCCTGCAGCTACTGAGGGGCTGGTGTGTCATCCTCGTTCCTCTGCACTGAACTCTGAGCTTGAACCCTGAACCGGCTGTGATTGGGTCTCGTTCACCCTGAGGGGCGGGGCCAGCTCTCCGCCAGTCTGGCCTTGACTCCTCCTCCTAGCTCCTCCTCTGCTGTGCTCTCACATGCATTTGTACTTCCTGCTGTCGCCATGACGATAGGCTCCTCCTCTGACCCCGCCCTCCTGTGTGTCATTAGGCCTCAGTGATGAGCTCCTGGTAACATGACCTTTGACCCCCCCCTCCCAGCTTGCTGTGGGTGTTTTCAAACAATAATCAGCTGTTGAGCTCTGTGTAGTTTTCAAAGCGTGTGAGGTCGGTGGCGTGCACTCACCTGGCCGCCGCTTTGAGGCCCCGCCTCAACTCGCCAGCCTGTTCTCGGCTCCTCCCCCTCTGTTTAAATTCCAGGGGGGGTTGTTTGTCTCCCGGTGGTTTTTGTTTGGCTGCGGTGTCCCGCCCCTCTCCCTGCCCCCACCGCTCACCCCGCCCCCACTGCTCGCCCCGCCCCCTCTCCTCCTTCAGGCTCTTTCATATTTTTGATGGATCAGATTTTTACTTGTGATTGTTTGTTGGACTCAAACTGCTGCGTCTCTTTTTTGTCTGAAGGGATCAACTATGGAAGGAAGTTGTGAGTGTGTTCATTC
>CAESWR010000555.1:211036-223056 GCA_903171835.1 Mullus surmuletus | reverse complement strand
CGATTCCCGCTCCCGCTCCCCTCTCCGCGACCCCCGGATCCGAGGCTCCGACCATTTTGTGTGAATGTCGGAGGGGGTTAATGTGTGTGTGTGTGTGTGTGTGTGTGGATTAGCGCGCTGGAAGCTGCATCAGCCCCCCGCGCTATTTGGGTCACGGTGATTAAACGAGCAGAACTCTGCAGACTCCTGGACGCGCTCACGTGTGTTTCCTCCTCTGACACCAGGAGCTGCTTTCTTCTCTCAGCTCGGATTTTTCTCTCATGTGGTCTTCGGGTAGTTTTGCAGCGAGTACACGCATACACACACACACACACTCACTTGGATTCTGTGAGGAAATGATGGAGTGTTTTTCGTGTGTGTGTATCTACGGAAGGAGAAGTCATGTTTCCTCTCGAGTCACTTCACATGTGCTCGTTTTTTTGTTCAGAGTTTTAACGTGTGTAAGTTGAGTATTGAGTGAGTGTCACAGTTCCGGTTGTGTTGAAGGCTAGAATGTGGGAATCAGTGCCGCCAGTCAGCTGATCAATGCAACAAAGTCACAGACCGAGGAATGTAGTTTCAGTTGAAGATCCTCCGACTGCTTTCTCCTCGACTTTGTGTGAAAAGAATGTTTGTCACCCGGCTTGTTAATCGAATATAATACGCGGGTTGTGCAGAGTATTTGGAAGAGGAACTTTGTCAGACGTGTAGTCGGCAGTCATACTGCAGTATTTCATTTCGTGTTTCTCACACTGGACATAGTCCCCACTACAAATACAACTTGGTGAATTATTGTGCTATTTTTAGCTTCCAGTAGGTTTTGGTTTCATCAACGTGTCCCGGCTGTCGAGTGCATGCATTAAAGTCACAAATATGCAAATATATGGGCAGGCACCAGCGGCGGCCTGAAGCCTGTGCAGACGCGGAGGCAGACGGGCCCCTGGGCCGCTCCTTGCACTACAAAGAACCAGCACCGGAGACACACACACACACACACACACACACACACACACACACACACACCTGGATTGCCGATGGTGGTGGTGTGGTTGTGGGACCTTTCCTGCCAAATGCGCCCTGCATGGTGAATATTGGAATCATGCGATTGCATAATTTAGCAGCTAAGCAGGTGGTTTGTTGTGATGGTAGTGCGAGCCTGCCCAGTAATGCCGTCTGATAAGAATCTATTAGCACTGGTTCCCACTGACAGAAGAGGGGTGGTCGATGGTGAGCGAGATCCTATATATATTAGCAGCAGTCCTCCACAAGCACACTGTGTTCCGCTCGCACGCCACATCATTATCATCCTCCAGAGATTAGTCAAAGGGCTTCCTCCCCTTCATTCAGCCCGGAGCGCCCGGGACACTGCAGCACTCAGCCGCTCACGCTCACAACAAACCCCTGTGACTGCCCGGGCTCACGCTCCTCCTGTTTACAGACTGGTTTATTTCTATAGGGGATATAGATGACGGTGTCTTAGCATACATGCATCAGTCTAACTCCTGCCGATGCCTTTGCACAGGCGGCACCATCACCTCCAACTAAAGTATCTGGTTGATTTGAGATGTTTTGGTCTTTGCGTGCAGCCAGTCCTCTCACGCCCATGAAGTACCTGATCCCTTCTGGTGCAGCTCCAGCCAGCGTTATGTAAGGTCTGAGGATGTCGTTTCTTCTCAGTGAACAAAGAGCTGATGCCTCCCTGCTCAGGCTCCCTCTCATCATCAAGTAGAGCAAGAAATCCTCTCTCTGTTGGCATTCTTAGCTCTCTGTCTCTGCTGGTGGTTATGTATCAGAGACCCAGCGGTGTCCTCTCCAGGCTCTGGGCCCCTGATCGTGGGAGGACCAGATGGAGCTTGACGTGAAGCTGAGCTGATGTTAAGGACTGCAGCAAACGACAGGAGGAAGCGCCGAACTGTGAGGCTGTGGCGCGAGTGAGAAAGAGGAGGACGCTGGGAAGGGCAGACCTGCATCATGACCAAAGGAAATCCAGACCCGGCCTGAGAACGCAGGCCCCTCGCAGGAGGCCAGAGCAAGCACCACTGAATTTGGTCGTGTTGGGCTTCACTGGGGCCAATGTTGTAAGCTCATGTTTAGAGAAAAATACATAAATGTGGAACTTGTCAATGATTCCCAAAGTGTGGCCACTGGAGATGCAGTCTGCTGCGGTGGAGGATGCCTGCTTAGATGGCTGCAGGTGCTGATGTGGGACAGGAACACATGAAGTCAGGTGAATTTGCAGGTTATGAAGAAAGTGATCATATTGAGATACAACACCCAGATGGATCAAAGGCCAGTGTGAGGTGGACGTTTGGCCCCCAGGCTACGTTTGTGATGCTCAGCTGTCCATGCTGTCTCTCCACGCCCCTCAGCTCATGTTTATGACATCGGGATCATTGGCAGGCACGGGGCAGCCCCAGGAGGAACCATCTGATGCTCACCATGCTCTCAGCTTGCCTTCTGGCCTCTTGACCTTTCTGGTGAGACCTGTTGAGGTCCTCCAAGCGGACATCCGTTACATCCCATTCCACTCAAAGCTGCACACACGCACATTATCCACACAGCAGTATAAGCCAGTAATGCTGGAGAGTAAATCTAGCTGCTGGATTTGATCCAGTTTGGCTGCTGGGTGTTTGATGCTGCATGATGGGAGAGTCTGAGAGCTCCTGTGTTTCTGTGAATTCTTTGAACTTTAATTGTGCTTAATCGTGTCGGATCGGTCCATTCTTTTAAATGTAGCTACAGATATTTGCTGGTGGAGGAGGAAGCGTCAATAAACAATTCCTCACCCTGACCTCTGCTCATTGTTTCATGACTGTGTGCATTTGTAAGTGTCAGCTGATAGCAGGTGGACTCGCCGCCGTCAGATTTCAGAGGAGATGCTGGCAAATGCAAATCAGTGACTCCTCAATTTGGCACCTGCACCATAAGGACGGTGTTTCCAGTACGGACCGTCTAGCGACACAGAGGATCCGGCGGAATAGTCCTTTATGTCTATGGTCTCCCATTATTATTATTATTATAAAATCCTCTAGTGTGTGTCCGTCCTTGGAGTTGTCACTGAGTTTGAGTGGGAGGATGAGAGGTTCCTAACAATGGCCTATGGGACCTGTACCATGGGTCGCTTTCAGGGAGGATCATCGGTTCATGACGTCGGGCACAATAAGAGCACATGAAGTTTAGAAATGCGATCGTTCTACATTTTCAGGCATTGATTAAACCCTGGTCAGAACCACATCAACTCATCTCATTGCTCAGATGTCCTCAGGCTGTGTGTGGTGGCCTGCCACCAGACATAGATGCGATGCAGCAGGTGGAGAGAAGAAGCTGAGGAACTGAAAGCCTCCAGGCAGCAGCTTCCTTGATCCTCTCATTTGGTTTGCTCAAGTTCAAGCTCCTGTATCCCACACTACAACAAGGCCCCGAGTCCAGATCTGAAGGATGCTGCTCCTATTGCAGCTCGATGCTGCCTGCGGAGCCTGCAGACTGGACCTCTCATAGCGCTGATGAGGCGTGACGGCGACGCCCACTTTTTGAGCCACACTGCTGTTGAACGTACATATTCTCACTAGGGATGCACCGATCCGATATTCAGATCGGATATTGGCTCCAATATTGACTAATAAGCTGGATTGGATATCTGATGAATGACGCCGATCCAATCCTTTTTTTCCTTTAATTAATATCATACACAGCAAAACAGCGATTCTGTTCGCTTTAATTCTGTCCGCAGCGGTTACGGTCGTCACGCACAGCACGCAGTGACTAATGCAAACAGAGCAACATGGAGCAGGCGCCGGACCGAGCCAAGTCTGCCTTTTGGAAACACTTCAAGCTTGATACGCCGACAAGTCCAACTGCTTCATGCAATATCTGCAATAAGGCTTAATGTCAAGCCTGATTCCTTCACTCACAGGGCAAGGTGTACAGTTCATTCATTCAACAGTAGTATCAGATCGGTATCGGATATCAGCCGATACGCTCAGTCCAGGTATCGGTATCGGATTGGATTGGACAAAACTGGAAAGGTGCATCTCTAATTCTCACAGTCTGACCTTTTTCCCTTTCTTTGCAGATTACGTCTACTTTGAGAACTCGTCCAGCAACCCTTACCTGATCCGCAGAATAGAAGAGCTCAACAAGGTGGGTTCTTCTCCATTCTTTTCGTTGCCGCATTGGTGTGGAGGGAGGACATTAGGACGTGTCCAACTTGTGACGGCTGATGTGGATTGGTGGTCCTCAGTCCCAGAGCTGCCGTGGCCTCCTTGAGGTCTACAACCCAGTCCTTTATCTGCTCTCCTGCCAGATGAAGTGTTACTTATTTTCTGTTACCAAGAACACAATGATGCCATGATTTGGTGAAGGTTTAAAATAACTTGGCACAAATAACAATTTGGAGAGCTTTTTTCCCCCTCCATTTTTGGGATGTAGAAGTTAAGGCTTTGGCCTAAATGCTACAGTGGTAAACTGAGTAGAGGTGCTCACATACTAGTGCATGCTGTGCGCGGGGTGGACTCCCCCCCCCCCCCGCAGACGATCCTACATTTCCCATAATGCTTGTGTGTTGTGAATCCTACAGTTCCCACAGTCCTACATTTCCCACAAGTCTCTCGTCAAAGCTCGTCTCCATGGCTCTTTTCTGTGTGTTCCACCACGTGTTGGCACCACCTGATAAATGCAAATAGTTTCTCACTAAATGCGGGTCCAGGTGAAAAATGCATGCTGAGCAGTGTTTGGTGTGACACCACTTGCGCGGACGTAAAGCTTTAGTTGTGCGTGGGCAGGGGCTCGCGTACGTCCGCGCTAGTATGTTTGAACCTTTACTCGGACACGGTGGGCTGTCAGAGCCCCAGATCGCAGGCAGCTGATACAGACCTGATTATGGGAGACAGCAGCAGCACTCTTCAACCGAGGGGCGCCATGGCCCAGTGGCCGTCCTCTAATCACAGGGTGGCTGGTTCACCTCCCTGGACTGGACAATTCATGGTGATGTGTTCTTGAGCAAGACACTGAACCCCCAACTGCTCCTGATGAGCCGGTTGGCACCTGCCTTTCAGGTAGAAAAAGCCCCCATAACAATTGCCATCTCTGTGAGTACTGCCAGCTGCAGCTTCACCGTGTGGGTCGAGCAGGACGTGTGAACCATGAGGACCATGCAGGCCATGTGGAAGAAGCCCATCTCCAAAAAGGCCATGTGCATGTTAGAGAGACTTCAGATTGGAATTTTAGAATGTTTGTTTCGGCCAGCTCGTAGGCCGTAGGAAATGAGGGAGACGTAGGCAGGGTGGCTAGCAAACATCTCAAGCAATAAATACTGCCATGGGGTATGGAAGTGAGTATCAGTGGTGTGTATGTTGTCAGTGCGAAACAAAAAGCAGCAACGCAAAAACAAAAGGCGGTATCGTTTTAGGAGGGGTATGACGTGAGCGCGGCAGCAGCTACACCCATCACGTTCTGCTACTGCGATTGCCAACAGGCAAGTGACTGGGTAGGCAGGGTTAAGTAGTCTGGGAACACTGGCCAGGTGTCTCAGTTACTTGATGCCATCTCAGCTCCATCCAGTTGGGAACCTGCAAGACATAGCGGGCCGCACATAGTCCATGACAAGGCTACATGCCAAGGACCAGGACCAGGACCAGGACCAAGTCCAAGTCCAAGGCCCTGGGGCTGTCACAGTGACTCAAGAGCCCATCTTCATTACTTGCGGAAAAAGAATCCATCCATGTGGTATCCCACAAGATGCATATTTGTTCTTCCGCTCCTAGTTGTACTCAATGATTGTACTTCCACCGGACGAGGCGTAGCTCAGTATCACATTAGTGGATGCCGTCCAAGAGGGAATGGGCGTGGATTATTCTATAAGAATCTCCAGAGCAACAGAGTTTTTGATTTGTGTGACACACACTCTTGCATGCTGCAACTCATATAGTAGGATGTAGGAAGTGTGGCCGACCGTGATCTACCTTCAGAGTAACTAGTGTAGACACAAAGGCAGGAGTGCACCTTTTATTGCCCACATGAGGTATTTGAAGATGTTTGAGACAGCAGGTGAGCATTGATGCTGAGAGGCTTTGGTGTTGCGGTGTGGCAGTAAGATCGTCTCCTGATGATGGCTGCTCAGATGCATGTCAGCACATCTCCATCCCACATGGAGTGTTGGCTTATAGTAGGGGCGCCCCGATACAACTTTTTCACTTTCGATACGATACCGATATTGCAGCATTGAGTATTGGCCGATACCGATCCGATATCAGCACGAATCATACACACTTTTATGACTTATTTTGTAGTGTGTTAGAAAAGGCTTGATCAAGTCATGTTACTCAAACAGAGAACTATAGTCAACAACAGTAGCTATGGGAAAAACTGAGCCATTGATTATTAACCAATGATTACATACATTTGAACCTTCAACAGAAGATTCTACAATTGAATAAGATAAATTCAAAATACATTAGAAGACCCTGAAAAATAACGTCAATAAATAATAAACAAAAAAATATATTTCTAAAGTGCAAAATAACCACTAGTTTAACTTGAACACAAGCATATTCTACATAGAAGTGCGGGAGCGGAGTCTGGAATCGGCTGCTAGTATCGGAGATTTTAGATGTAGGCCGATATAATCAGATACTCGTTTTTTCCACTGATATCAGACCAATATCAATATCGGTTTGGGACACCCCTAGCTTGTAGCATGCAAACGTTTATGTGATGTGTTGTTGTTAACTCCTGATCACCTTTTACAGACAGCCAATGGCAACGTGGAGGCCAAGGTGGTGTGTCTGTTCAGGAGGCGGGACATCTCAGGCAACCTCAACACTCTGGCTGACAGCAATGCAAGTGAGTACAATTCACCCTCCCCCCCCCGATCCTCTTTGATGGGAGCTGCTGCAGCTCATCGGCTGATCTCCCAACTGTCCAAGGACTCCCAGTCTCTGAGCATATCCTGAATTACGGCTGCAACTAAGGACCATTTTGGTTGTTGACTTATCTATCTATTCTTTCTTTTTTAAATTGTTATTAACGTTACAAATTAAGTGTCAAGAATTTTTTGTGAAGAAGTTAGTGAATCAGCTACAAATCACAGGCCACATGAAGGGAGGAAGGAAACCTGACAGGTCGTCATGGTAACGGTGGCCAATTAGGGACATCAGACGGTCCACGGGTGTCATCCCAACTCTTCTCCAGCAGTCAGAAGCTGCTGCTGGTTGGCTGATGGTACCAGAGCTTAGCTGGTTCAACTGGCGTACTTGGCAAAGCAAGGCGAGCAGAATCCACACAAAGTCGATGTGAAGACGCGTTAAGGAGCAATGTGAGCAGGATCCACACATGTCAACATAAATAGGCGTTAAAGAGCGAGGCGAGTCGTGCCACTGAAGCTGCGAGCAACGTTCAAGCTCTACTTCTTTACTTTGGTCAGCTTTACTGAAAGAAGATGAAGATGGTGTCCAAACTCAGCTCCTCCCAGCTGGCACCCAGCCGCTCTCTGCTGCCCCCACCACTTCCTGTAGGGCATTGCACTCACACTTCAGCCTTCTCTGGTTGAACAGTTTGTCCTCGCTCTCATCTCACCTCCATGTGTTTCTATTGTCTCCGTCAGTGATGATAGTGACTTACTGTAAGCATGGGAGTGTTTGGGGGGGGGTTAATGACATGAAGCCCACTAAACACCGATCACATTCACCCAATTCACCCCCGCCATCACAACACCAGCCCCCTCCCTACCTCCTACTGCACCGTGCTGCTCCAGACAAAGACATTCTCCACACGCACGCTCGCACTTAATGCATTAATGATGCTCTTTAACCAATGTAATCTGTACCACTTTTGCACTATTGGTGTGTGTGTGTCTGTGTGTGTGTTTGCTAATATCTGACAAATGGTAATGATAGGAAAATGAAGATTGTTTCTGATTAATGACACCGTTGACTGCGTTCTATTTGCACATAAAAAGGAAGGTGAATTGAAAAATCAATCATTGGCTGAGACGGACAGCTAATTGACACACTGTCACAGCGGTTTTGAGTTTGGACATGTATTGCCAGTCAACAACTTACTCCACAGTGAGGTGTGAGTGTTCCATTGTCGGGTTTGACTGATGCTCAGAGTTCAGCAGGCGCCACCATGAGGTCGGAGTTTCAGTTCTGCCGATTGTTTCCTCTCATTTAGTTTATTGTGCGCTCTGTCGATGTGATGATTTGTGATCGACTGCACAACGAGAGCAGAAACACTCGTGTCAACGGCCCCACTGGCTGCAGCCAACGCTCCAGACTTGGTCTGACCTTTGCCAGGAAGTATTGCGGACCCAAACGGCGGTGATGGAGTGGAGCATGGGGGGGGGATAGCAAGGCCTGGGGGGCTGTGGTTCTGATCCGGTTACTCACTGCAATCGTGGGAGTGGAGCTGCAGCTTTCCAGATGTGGGGGCAATGTGAGGGGGTCTGGAGGGTTCTGGATGGCCATTTGTCGCAGGCATCTGCCGTTAGGCGCTCTGTAGACGAGCAGAAGTATTTAACAGTCAATTATTTGGTGTACGTGAAGCCTCTGAAGTGTTTTAGTTTATGTGACTGATTAATTCACTCATTTATTGTCTTCGTACGGACTTTGGGGGAAAACTTTTACAGTTACTGAATCTGAATCCATAAACGAGTGTTTGTAGATGAACACACAGAGTCAAACATGGTGCCGCACAACACTGAGGACTTGGAGACGTCATGAGATCGTCCTCCTGTCTGCCGGGCGGCTCCGAGCGCAGACGTGAGTGAGGGGTTCTGCTCCCCTCCTATCGCCTCAGTGGCTCCAGCTGTTCACGTTTGCTGTGGAAAGGCTCTGAATCAGCTCGTCCACGTCTGACAGCGGCTGGGCTGATGTGGTCGGGCTTCTCATTGCACTGGCCTACTTCTTCCAATGTGCGCTTTATCGCGTGCGCGCGCACACACACTCACGCTCACTCATGCACACACATACACATCAATTCTTTGTGCCAAACAAAAGCCCCTTGATCTGTCCCTAAGGGCCACAGCACACAACGGGTTAATTCTCACTTGCCTTGTGTCTTTGTCAGAGAAAAAAAAAGTGTGTGTGTGTGCGCATGTCTGTGTGTTTGTGTGTGCGCACGCCTTTTGTGTGTGTGAAGACCATGTTCATGTGTTTGTCTCTTGGTCACATTCCTTACGTGTTGGTGTGATTTCTCCTTTTGTGTGTGTTTTTGTGTGTGCACACGCGCGTGCACACGTGTGTGTTAGGAATTGGGGATCCATGTTGGGGGGGGATGGGCGCCTCAGGTTTGGTACACAGGGTTTCCTACTTTGTCTGGCAGGGACTAGCCGGACAGGGGAAGGAGGGGGGAGGGGGTTGAGAGGTTAACGAAAAGGGGTGTGGCTTAAGGTAGCGTCCCTCTGGTTGACTATCTGTGTGTGTGTGTGTGTGTCTGTGTGTCTGTGTGTGTCTGTCTGTGTGTCTGTCTGTCTGTCTGTGCGCACGCGTGTGTGTCTTGCCCTAACTGACAGGGTTTCCTGTGGCTGAGTGCAGGGGCGGAGTCCACAGAGATGGAGCGATATAGTCCCTCCCCTCCAGCTTGCAACAAATTACTCACCCGCCTCAAATTAGGAATGCGCAATCTAGTGGCCACACACACACACACACACATACACACACACACACAGCTGCCATCACAGGAGCTAGTAATGTCAAGCGTGTGTATTGTTTGATGATGACTGATTTGAAGCAAACTTTTGCATTCAAGTAAAATTACCAAGTAAGTAGAAAAAGAGAGCCCCTCATTGACCTCTAGTGTAGAAGCATTGAACTCTGGGTAAACATCCAGATGCTCTGCTGTAAGAGCCATTGTCCAGCATAGAAGTAAGAGTACATGATCAATTATTAGTACACAGAATCAAAGTACTCACATTGACATTGTACATGATTTGCAAAGTCATTTAAATAATGTCAGTTTGCACATTTTGCACACACTTTTTTTAGCAGTTCTCTCCATCTTTCCGATTATTGTATATACAAGTAATTCACTTTCTGGAGAGAATTTTCACTCCTCTCTCTTGGGCAATTTATTTTCTTGGATCACCGAGATGTTTCAAAAGCACCAAAATACTTAAAAACCGGGTGAAACCTGGCTCAGCTGCAGGAGCCCCCCCTGCCTGCTCATCATCCCCCACCTTCATCTAGCTGGTCGGTGAGGCTGCCTTCCATCTGCCTCATCTTGTATGTGGAGCTGCCACATGTGTCCACTTGATCCTGGAGGAACATCTGCTGCATCCAGCAGATCAGACCGATATCAGATGAACCTTTGACCTGCTGCTCTAAAACCTGTGATGTTTTAGTTTGCATTTCTGTCTTAACGTGTGTATGACGCAGCTGGTAGGTTTCTGTTGTGACACCGATGACGTGACGGCTGGTGTTTGTCTTCTAGGAGAGTTTGAGGAGGAGTCCAAGCAGCCAGCTCTGTCAGAGCAGCAGAAACACCAGCTCAAACACAGAGAACTTTTCCTCTCTCGACAGTTTGAATCTCTACCAGCGACTCACATACGGTAGGTGCTAAGAAGCCAATTTGGGGGGTGGGGGGGTGTCAAAGTCAGCTCTGTGTCATTGAATTGGTTCTATGAAGAGAGAGAGAGAGCGCGAGCAGCTCATTTACATAGGACCCCCTGAAGCCCCTTAAATTAGTGTTTGAATGACGTGTGTGACGCGATGTGGATGCAATGTGGATTACGTGTGCTACAAGCTCCGCCCATCAATGTTGCTCAGGTTGGTGACAGAAGATCATAGAAATGAAATAGAAAATGGTGTGAGTATCTCTCTTTGTCTTCAGGGGGAAGTGTAACGTCACCCTGCTCAATGAGACGGACATGCTGGCTGGTTACCTGGAGAAAGAGGTCAGAGAAGCTTCCTGCTCTCCTGTCATTGGCACGTCTTCACCCTGCCTCTTCTCCTTTTGATTCAACCTCATGCTCTTTCTTATCTCCAGGATTGTTTCTTCTACTCGCTTGTGTTCGACCCGGTCCAGAAGACCCTGCTGGCAGACCAGGGAGAGATCCGGGTGGGCTCAAAGTACCAGGCCGAGATCCCCGACAAGTTAGCTGATGGTGAGTGGACAGGCAGGCAGGCAGGCAGGCAGACAGGAAGGCAGGAAGGCAGGCAGGCAGACAGACAGACAGACAGACAGGCAGACAGGCAGGCAGGCAGGCAGACAGGCAGGGGAACCAGTTTGCCGCCCTTCCTCAAATGCAAACCGTGGCTGGATGATTACTCACTTCATATATGTGTGTATATGACTTCATCATCCCTGACCCAAACAGAACAGAGCCAGCACCGGTAGGTGATTATTAATATTTTTTAAATTCTATTTTCAAAGGTGTAAGATGTGGCTGCGGCTCGGTCCTCGAGCGAGAGCCTGCTGACTCTGCTTTCACACAGAGCTGCATTTGTTTCCATGGCTGCTTTATCGCCTGTTTCAATTCATCTGAGTTGTGCTCTGTGATTGCGCCATCATTGTAAAAGTGGCGTTCCCATCAGCTGTTTCAAGCACTTCCTCTCTGCCTCAGGTGAATCCGATAGCCGCATCCAGGAGAAGTTGGAGACCAAGGTCTGGGACCCCAACAACCAGCTCAAAGATCCTCAGATCGACCAGTTCCTCGTGGTGGCAAGGTGAGCCAAACACTCCACCTAGTGGCCACAGATGAACAGCGTCCTCGGCTGCTCCGGCGCCACTGACCCGCATGTGAGTGTGTTGTGGTGTGTGTTCTGATGAGGTGTGCTTGTTGCAGAGCCGTGGGAACCTTTGCCCGAGCTCTGGACTGCAGCAGCTCCATCCGCCAGCCCAGCCTGCACATGAGTGCAGCTGCAGCCTCCAGAGACATCACACTGGTGAGACACACGCCTCAGAACCCCATCACAGACTTGGGGGAGAGTTCACCCACAAAACCAGGACACAGCTGGTGTCTCTCAGCATCAGTCTTCGAGTTTTCCATATGTGTGAAGTAAACAGAGACCTGATGACTCAAGGTCCTGCAGGAGCATGCAGATACA
>CAESWR010000555.1:198144-200684 GCA_903171835.1 Mullus surmuletus | reverse complement strand
AAAGGAAAAAACAGTAACGAACGATCAATGGAGACGCACGCTGCGCGCCTATTGGTCCGCCGGCGGGGCAGTGATTGGTCGCTCGCCCCGCCCCCTCCGATGATCTCGCGCGCACCTGATGCTGATTTGAGGCGGAAGGCGGGAAGTCGGACGCGGCTTTAAAAGACTCCAGATCAGCGAACCCGACTGGACCAGACGAGCAGAACCACCAGCAGCCATGTTTGAGGTAAGACCCGGACCCGGAGGGGCCGCCGACGTCACCGCCGCCTGACGCTGTGTTACCGAGTTTGTCTCACACACACACACACACACACACACACACACACACACACACACACACACACACACACACACACACACACACACACACACACACACACAGCTGGGAAACGTGTCCTGACATGACAAAGCTAACGTAGTCAGTTCTGTTGTTTGTGCGTCAATGTCGCACCTGGGGACCAATCAGCTGCTGCCGCAGTCTGAGGGGGCGTGGTCTGACCCTTGCTCTCCGTTGTGTTGCAGACCAGCAGCGACAGCTTGTTCCTGCCGTCACAGCAGGACGAGGAGCTCGTCAACAACCTGCTGTGCAGTGACGAGTCTGACGGAGACGTGGTGGGAGGAGACGACGTGTCGCTGGCCAAGGCGCTGCTGCCCCTGGTGGAGGCTCCGCCCCCTCTCATCCCCTGGGTCTGCTCCACCCGCTACAAGACGGAGCTCTGCACCACCTACTCCAGCTCGGGCTTCTGCAAGTACGCCGAGCGCTGCCAGTTTGCCCACGGCCTCCACGAGCTGCACGTCCCGTCCCGCCACCCCAAGTACAAGACGGAGCTGTGCCGCAGCTTCCACACCGCCGGCTTCTGTTACTACGGCAACCGCTGCCTGTTTGTGCACAGCCCGGCGGAGCAGCGGCCGCCGCAGCGTCGCCGCAGGAACGTCCCCTGCCGCACCTTCCGCTCCTTCGGCGTGTGTCCCTTCGGCACGCGCTGCAACTTCCTGCACGTGGACAACGGAGACGCCGGCGGCCGTCCGGACTCGCCGGAGGCCGAGGAAGGCCCCGCCCCCCCCGTGCCGCGGCCGCAGGGCCGGGAGTGGCGTCCGCGGGGGGCGCTGTGCCGCACCTTCAGCTCCTTCGGATTCTGCCTGTACGGAACCCGCTGCCGCTTCCAGCATGGGCTGCCCAGCAGCAGGCGCAGCTGGGAGGCGCCACCGCCCCCCGGCGGGCCACCGCCCCCCCCCGGCGGGCTGCCGTCCCCCAGCGGCTCGCTCAGCTCGGCCTCGCCCGGCTCCTCGGCTGGCTCCTCCCCCCTGCCAACCCCCTCGGCCGAGTGCTCCGCCCACAACGCCTTCACCTTCTCCAGCCAGCAGCTGAGCGAGCTGCTGCTGGCTCTGCACCTGCAGCAGCTGGAGAGCAGCAGGGCCCTCTGACCTCTGACCTCTGACCTCAGGCTTCATTTTAGTTTTAACTTTTTGTGTTTTGGATTGTTTTTGCTTTTTAAAGGAGGAAGTTTGGTGCCGCGTTGCTGCTGCTGGTCGGGTGAGGCAGCTCGGGTGTTTTAGATGAGGCGTCTGCAGCCTTTGTTGACCTTCTGACCTCAGAATCTCGGGTGCAGCTATGAGTGTAATTTAATTTTTTAACTATTGTACATACTTTATTAATGAACTATGTCTGGCCTCAGCATGAATAAAGTAATTTTAATCTGGTCCTGGCTGCGTTTCTGTGTTGTACCTCCTCGGTCAGGCTGATGTCACATCTCCT
This sequence comes from Mullus surmuletus, assembly GCA_903171835.1. Classification (NCBI taxonomy): domain Eukaryota; kingdom Metazoa; phylum Chordata; class Actinopteri; order Syngnathiformes; family Mullidae; genus Mullus; species Mullus surmuletus. Next base: position 198,928 of record CAESWR010000555.1, on the reverse strand, counting down.
GCAGAGTCAAAGTGAGAGATCCAGAAACTGGAACCACGAAGGCTTTCACATGAAGGCTCTGGTGTTTGAGTGAGGAGAGAAGCTTCTCATCAAAACCATGGCTGGCTGCAACGGGGAGGGTTACTGGTCCCGATACTGATTACTCAAGTCTCCTTGGGCAACACACTTCACTCCCACCTGCTCCCCGTGTTTGTGTGTGTGTGTGTGAGAAATGAGGTCTCCAGCTAGAGGCCGAGTGGGAACCTTCAGTTTGAAAGGCAGTGAGTGCAGCCCTCTGAGCTGCCTCAACGCCCTCTGAGGAAACACAGAAGTGTTATTCCAGCAGGAGGCCCAGGAGAGGGACGGACCCCCAGGAGAGGGACGGACCCCCAGACACTACGGCCGATTCTCAACACCCGTCCTCGTCTTTTCTCCCAACGACAACTTGCAAATCTGAACTACGAAGGAGGCGAGTCTGTGCTTCCCAAGTTCGGGTGTTGAGAATCGGCCTGTGGCTGCGGTCAAACCCCCTTACCAAGATGGCGGCGGCTGCGACGTACTCTGGAGCACCCCGCTGCAGTCTGGTTTCCCGCCAACACGTCTTTCACTCAGTTTGTGACTGGATACAAAGTGTGACGTGGGATTTTAAAAACCTTTATTATCCCGCCACATGTGAGCGGAAGTGACGCTATGTCTTTTATTTTGAAGGTGGCACGTGGGCGGCTGGCTTCCGGCGCTTGTTGACTCTTCTGTGTGTGTTTGCGTTTGTGAGGAAGCGACGGACGAGCAGAGAAACTCCCGCCAA
>CAESWR010000555.1:190644-193144 GCA_903171835.1 Mullus surmuletus | reverse complement strand
TGTGAGGCGTCCATCAGCACGGCCAGAGCAGCTCAGCCTGAGCACCGCTCTCTTCCATCTATGAAACACCTCCTCATGGCGCTTTCCCACCACTTAGCTGCTGCTCTGCTTTACTCTGCTCTGCTCCAGCGTGTCTCCACCACCAGGAGTACCAGGTACTTTAGAAACAATGAGAAGGTGCCAAATCCCAGTGAGGTGCAGATGTTCCCACAGAGCTTCGTCACACTTCCTGCCTACGGGCGATAACCTCCTTCAAGTCGAGGCCAGTGGAGCAGCCAAGGCTGAGCTGTGAGTGGGACCACAGGAGGTGGTGGGGGCAGCAGAGAGCGTGAAGAAGAGGAGCTCCTCACCGAGTTTGGACACATCCTCAAAAACGTCTCTTGGCTCTGCATTAGATTCTCTTCTTGGTTCTCCTGCTAGTTCTGTACTAGATTCTTCTATGGATTCTCTTATTTGTTCTCCTCTTGGTTCTCCTCTGAGTTCATGGTGGGTGGAGCTTCACTGTACCTCCACCATCGAGACATCAGACTAGACTGAAGGACCAAGCAGTGACCAGCAGGTGTCACTGTCTCACAGACCTGCTCTGACTGAGAGGAGGAGGTCTGCTGTGGAGGCCTTCTGGGTTCATCTCACTCAGCTGATCCTCCACCTCTCAAACAGCTCAACCAGACTGTGTGTGTGTGTGTGTGTGTGTGTGTGTGTGTGTGTGTGTGTGTGTGTGAGACCATCATGCTCAGACAGGCAGCCATCTCCCTCACACACACACTCAAACATTCTAGCCAGAGAGGACGGATGGTTTGAGAGAGGTGTAAAAGGTTCAGCCATTGTTCACACCTTCACCCAGGTGACTCCAACGAGCCCCCGTGAGGGTCCGTCATAACGACTCACCTGAGCACCTCACGAGCCTGAGAACCCCCCCCCCTCTCTTCTTGGAGGAGATGCCAAACGTGGTCACTAACATGAGGGGAGTCCTCACAGACACATGGGGGTGACCTCACCATGACTGAAAACATCCACACATGCTCCACCTTCCTCACCACCTTCCTCACCTGCAGGTGTTTGTGGCTGCTGCTCGTCACGGCCGTGTCACACTGGCTCCTTCACACCGGTCTGAGACTGGTCTGATACCAGCAGAGAATAGTGTGACTGGTCTGACACCAGTCCGACACCGGTCTGAGACTGGTCTGACACCAGTCAGAGACTGGTCAATGTGGCAGAGCGCCTGCGCCGCAGAGGGAGCGTGTGGGTGGAGCTGCATCTGGCGCAGTGACAGTTTGGCTGCAGAAAGCTGAACTGCTCACGGCTGCTCAGATCACGACTGATTGCCGCACAGTGAGATCAGCTGATCTGACGTGATTTTGATGGATTCGATGGGATGCAGACAGATGGACGTCAGATGTATTTTCATTTATAATAATGTGAACGGCAGGCATCGAACCCTCTGAATCAGTGAATACATTAATTTATTCAGTTATTAATTGATCAACTCCACTGTTTTCCGTCAGCTGATGTCAATCGAAGGCGGTGGCAGCGCCATGACGCACGCAACGTGAACTCCTGTAGTGGATTAGATCACATTGGATTTAATGTCACTGAAACTAAAGGGGTTTGAGATTAATCACACACACATAAAGAACAAATGCTAATGAAACAAAAAATAGAACAATAGTCTGCATTTGTCATTTCTTCAAGTGATGTGAAGTGGAGAAGCGAGAGGAGGTGTTTGGTGAGGTTGTGTCAGAATTAGTTATGTCGCAATTTCTGCCTACGCCGCGTAGATGTGTGTGTGCGTGTGTGTTTGTGTGTGTGTGTGTGTGTGGGGGGGGGGATATTGACCACGGAGGGCCGACATAGACAAACCTTTTAGCTCCGTGTTTCGCTGTTAACATTGTTTTGTTAAATTGAGTTGAATTTATATTGCCTTTCCTACCTTCGCTCAGTCTGCGTGTGTGTGTGTGTGTGTGTATGTGTGTGTGTCTGTGTGTCAGTCTGTGGGTGTGTGTGACCTTATGGATGTTGTGGCCCGGCTTTGCGGTGTGTGACAGACAGCTCACAGGTGTTTGGCTGATCCAGTCTATATTTACAAAGGTCATAAATGGAGCTGTGTGTGTGTGTGTTTGTGTGTGTGTGTGTGTGTGTGTGTGTGGGGCTCTGATTACTCCAGCATGGGTCACCCTCCAGCATGTGATCTTTCCTACCTTGAAAGAAGCCGCTCGTCTTTGCTTGTGTTATCTGGAGCTCTGCAGCAGCGAGCAGATGATTCTCGATCCAATTAATGTTCCACTCTTCTCACAAAGTGTGTGTTGAAAAGCTAATGGAGCAGTGTTTGTGGAGGTCCAAACATCTGCATCTAACTAAACATCTGTACTGCAGCTCTATCAGAGGATTCTCAGTCACAATCTAGGCTCTGAGCATGGACCTCCTCTGAGTGTGGACCTCCACTGAGCGTGGACCTCCTGCTCCTCTGAGCGTGGACCTCCTCTGAGTGTGGACCTCCACT
>CAESWR010000555.1:164348-180965 GCA_903171835.1 Mullus surmuletus | reverse complement strand
GGGGGGGGGGGGCTTGCTGGCAGCACCTTCATCTCTGTGCCCTTTTTCTTTCATGTCTTTGATTTCCTTCCTGTCTCAGCACGTCCTGCTTCTTGGAGAGCAGGAAGTGTTCCCTCCTTTCCTTCCTCCTCCTCCTCCTCTCCTCCTCTCAGCTCCTCCCCTGCTTTACCTCCACCGCCTCCTGTTCTCAGGCAGCACAAAGCTCGCCCAGCTCTCACCAGGCCCACCAGCCTGCCCTCTGCCCCTCAGACAGGTCAGACACACACACACACACATACACACACACACACGCCCCCTTGACCTCCCTATTGACCACAGACTCTCCTCTTCCTCCTCCTCTCCTCTGCTCCTCCTCTCTTCTTCCTTTTCTCTTCTCCTCGTCTTCCTCCTCCTCCTCTCATCCCCCTCTCCTCCTCTGGTCTCCTCCTCCTCTCATCCTCCTCTCCTCCTCTGGTCTCCTCCTCCTCTCCTCCTCCTCTCCTCTTCTTCTCCTCATCCTCCTCTGGTCTCCTCCTCCTCTCTTCCTCCTCTCCTCTTCTCTCCCTCCTCCTCATCTGGTCTCCTCCTCCTCTCTTCCTCCTCTCCTCTTCTACTCCTCCTCCTCCTCCTCCTCTGGTCTTCTCCTCTTCTCCTCCTCCTCTCCTCTCTTCCTCCTCCTCTGGTCTGCTCCTCCTCTCTTCCTCCGCTCCTCTTCTCCTCCTTCTCTGGCCTCCTTCTCTGGCCTCCTCCTCTCCTGCTGTAGCCTCCTGGCAGAGCGAGTGGAGACCCCCTCAGTCTCAGGCCCCCCTCGCTCAGCCGGCGCTCTCTCCTAAGTGTCTCCGTCTGTCTGCTGAAGGAACCAGGAAGTCTGAGGTGCTGCAGAACGAGCAGACGGTGGAAACGCCGTCTCACGTGCCTTTAGGTTTGATTCATCATACTTTAGAGGAGAAGAACCTCAGAGGTAGAAGCTGAAGTCCTTCCAGCTCAGCGTGGTTCTCCAGCTGCTGCACTAGCCCACCCTCCCACCGTCAGCACCCACCCGTGTTCTCATTCATCTCCCCCCCTCTGTTTTCCCTCCTCCTCTCTTCCTTCTCTCCTCCTGCCAATGATGCCTCCTCTCCATCAGATGCTCCTCCTCTGCCCACTGTTCCGTCTGTGGAGCAGAGAAACTTTGGCAGCTCTGGATTTGCTCCTTCCTGGGTCTCTCCTGAAGTCCAGACCCCCTCAGCTCCTCCTCTATCTCCTGCCTCTGCCCCTGAGCTCGCTGCGCCTCCTCCCTCTCAGCCTCCTGTGGCCGCCCTCAGTCAGCAGGATGCAGGTACTGAACCAGAGGAGAACAGCACGGAGAGAGAAAATCTTCTTTTCCATGATGCGTGGTTTCAGTGGGAGCTCCGAAACCCTGCAAGCATCTACTGCGTTCAGTCTGTGCTGACGCGCCGGCGCCTAAGCAGCAGCCTCTCTGGCGAACATCGGCTTGATCTGATGTTTTGCTGTGTTTTGCTTTTCCTCAGAATTCAGGCGGCAGCTGAGCACGCTGAGTGAGGAGGACAGCCAGAGTCCCACCGCTGCAGGTGAGCACCCGGCTGGTTCTGCAGGTTCTGTGCTGGCAGCTGTGTGCGCTCGGAGAACTAACGCCAGCAATGTTGCTCAGCTCCTGATGCCAGAGCAGCCGGCGGCGTCAGGTGCGAGCCGGCCCGGGCAGAACCACGCAGAAGAGATGCAGCGTTCGGAATGAAGGTTGTGAGAGCAACAGCAGGGTGAGTCTGAGCCTGCAGGTGTCTGAGCTGCTCTGCGTGTTGGACACTCAGACGCCTCGGACTTCCTGTTCAGTCCATCAGTGTTTAGTCTCTTTGTCTTTGTTTAGTGTCGTCTAAATGGCCTCACAACTCCAATGTCCCAAAAAACCTTGAACTAAGCACTAAGCGTCCGAACATCTGTCTGACCTGATGAGAGAGCTCATCTCACGATGTGCTCTTTATCATCGGCCACCACATGTTCAGTCGGATAGCGCTGCCGCCCCCCCCCCCTTCTCCTCACAGTCCTCAAACAGTGTTGCAGCATTCAAGGACGGAGTTTGACTCCATAACACGGCAGCACTGCATGCTAGCACCGCTAACAGGCTGCTGTGTCATGTGACTGCTGCATTAACGCTCAGAACATTCAGCCATGAGGAGGCCTCGCACCGGCAGAGAGAAGCCCGCTGACGGACGGGAGGAAGCTGTGATCGGTGTGTGTTGATGTGCAAACAGCCTCCAGCTCTGCTGATCTGGCTGCTGGCGAGACGGCGACCACACTCCGACTCGGAAGGGGAGCCGTGTTGACTGGTCGATGCTGGACGTGTGTGGGACCTCCATCGTGCTTTGGTGTGTTTTGGCATCCACTTTAGTCTGCAATGCAAAATAACCACAAGACTTAACGGCTACAGAGGCCTTGTGAGCAGCATCAGGGTGGCTGACGTGGTGGAGCATGTCTGGGATTGAGAGGCTGCCCATGTGGTGGGTGTTTGGGGGGGGGGGTTTGTGCTGTCAGTGACTCAGGGCCTCGCTGAGGTCCATGTCTGCCTGTCAGAGCACCGTCATGCCTCTGCTGATCCACTTTGTGTTCAATCACAGTTTGCTAACTGGTTGGTGAAACGGAGTCTGAATCTGCTCTGGTACATTTTTGCCTCCTTGTATCTCCTCTCTGTAGCTCCGTGTCACGTTGCTCACGTGTTTGTTTGCTGCTCGGCGGACTTTTCCTCGTCGCCCTGATGTGGCTATGACTCTCTTAGCACAAACACTTGACGTTGATCTTCATTTGTTTGTCCCTCAGACCTGAGAGCATGGCCTCACTTCTGCCGCTTAACCCTCCAACACCAGCAGCTGAAGGGCAAAAATATTTTGAGCTGCCAAAAACACAGAAGGATCTGACAGAATCACGGCCATCAAAGACAGAAGGTCTTCGCTTCACCACTGCCTCGAAGCAAAACCCTGACTTTCATGGTGACGCATCTACGTCAGTGAGAGACCCTCTGAAACCACACAGTCACCTCTCCAAGATGTCTGTCCTGTTTGGGAATCAGGCGGCTGAGTCCGAGTGTTTCCAGCAGCACCTGTCTCCCACCACGCCACTCCAGGCACCTTTGTGTCACTCGCCTCACTTTGCCTCGACCTCTGACCCCAAACGCATAGGGAGGATAGAGGAGGCCCATAAAAAAGAAACTTTGCCTGCAAATTGGGGGTAAGTGCGGCATGGCGCTCCGTCGGTCCAGTGCTCCTGACTTTGTATTCTGGTGATGTACTGACATTATTATCAAAGCCAGAGTAGGTCTTGTCACTAGCATGAATAGATTTGATGGTGTTCCAAAGCACTCAAGTGTTTTTCTTTGTCTGACATAAAACTTTGGTATCCCTGCTCCTTTAGAAACGAAAGCATGGACACCTCAGTGTCGTCCAGCTCGACTTTCCCTCCCATGTTGATACACAAAATGCCAGAAGCTCATTTGGAAGAACTGACTGTTGCGAAAAGCACACCAGAGAAGCACCAACAAGAGACCTCAGAAGTCCGCCCTGCTCTTCCAGTAACCATTAAGCCAAATGAAAAATCATGTTGTACGTCTGCTTCTGACCAAGTCACCTCAGGTTTGGACTCCCCTTCTGGATTTGTCTCCAAACAGCAGCCAACTGCTACGACAAAATATGCAGCTGGTAGGAGAAAACAGAAACATAGAAAAGGTGTCAAGGCAGAGAAGATATCGAGCTCTGGACTTAGTACAGAAGAGAAGCACGTGTTCGTATCCAGGGTGGAACTTGGACCCTTGTGTCCCAGAGAGAATTCCACATGTAAAGCAGCAGCCGGCGCTCAGGCTGGGAGGAAGACGAGGGAGCCAAACTTCACACAGCTCATATCCAGCTGCCCTCAGTATTCTGATGTTCCGGGAATGCCCTCTTGTCTACAGTCACATGGCAGATCCTGGACTGTTGATAGGAGTTCATTGTTCCTCAAGTTACCAAAGAAGGGGTTGCCTGCACTCGTGTTTCCAGATTATGCTCATTCCCTTTTTGAGCCGAATGCTGGAATTGCAAAGATGGTGGACATAACACCTTCTTGCCCTAAGTCTGCACGAATTCCTGGTTTTCCATCGACTCTAAAGCATGAATGGAACATCATGCACCTTTTGTCCACATGCCCCAGAGAAAGCAGGGTTCCAGGTGTAGCTTCTGCTGGATCAGTGAGGCGATGCAAAGAGAGCGTTTGGGACAAAATCTCTCTGTGGCAGAACCAGCGGTCTTCCAGAGAGCCATTTTGCATTTCCCACATGAGTGTTATTGAGGATCAAGCTGATACTAACTCGATTAAAGTCATGGTGGCCTTGTTGCCAACATGCTGCCGGAAGGCTCGTACTGCAGGGTTTCCCTCCGCACCATCGCAGAAAGTGCCAAGTACTCCATGCATGGCCAGTCTTCTTCCTGCATGTCCCAAACAGACCATGGTTGAAGGAATGCCATTTAGACAAAGTGTTGAGACATTCCAGGACAACTGGCAGATTTTAAGGAAAGTAATATTAGGGAGACATTTGAAAAGTACTTTTATCCTGGTTGAGGAAGGTTCATACAAGGATAAAAAACTTGGAGAACTTATGGTCAATATGTTACACTCTTGTCCCCAGAAGGCGACTATCCCTGGTTTGCCCTCTGCACTAAGAAAAGAGGCCAGAGGAACCAACCCACCAGATCCCAGCATGGCCAACATTTTGCCCACGTGTCCAAGTAAAACAACCATTTTAGGTTTACCTTCAAAAGAACCAGTTATGCATCAATGCAAAGACTTCTTTGAGGCCAGGTGTATTATGTTGAAGAGACACTTAGGAAAGGAGGTTGAGGTGTTCAGAAATATTCTTCAGGGTGCGACTCAGAAAAACAAAATGTTCAGCTCAGTTGAAATGTCACCCTCATGCCCCAAGAACAGCTGTCTTCATGGTGTGCCATCTAGGCCCCAGAAGGTGTTACCAAATATGATCAGTCTCGTACCCATGTGCCCTAGACAAGCCCAGACTCCTGGCATGGTGTCTCGAGATCAAAGCAACTTGGAGAACAAAGATTGGCATGTCTTGAAGAAGTTGGTCATCAGGAGGCCAAAGAAGAGCAAACACGCTGACATGGAGCCGTGGAGACCCAAAAATAGTGGCATCCTCAAAGATATGCTGAACATGATAGGAAGTTGCCCCCAAAGAACCAACATTTTTGGCTTGCCCTCGGCGCCACAACGAGAACCCAGTATGGTTGATGGGATGCCCTCGTGCCCCTGGTACAGCGCAGTCCCAGGGTTTCCCTCAAAGGCAGGACATGTCCAGGAGTCTGCGTCCACCCGATGGTTGGCTTACAAGGGTGTAGAGTGCAGGCCTTCCGTTGTCACAAGGAAGGCGTGGATTGTGAATGTTGTTTCGTATCTTGATAAGAACACTTCTGCATTAGCTTATGACACAAGTGAAGTGAATTCATCGCATTGTTGTGCAATGGAATCTAGAATTCCTGGAATGCCTTCCAGAAAAAGAGCTTGCTCACTGCACTGTCCATCAGCTCGGTGTCAGCGACTCCGTGTCGATGCTGCTATCAGTTTACTGCATGTTTGTCCACAACAATCCAGAGTTTGTGGAATACCTGCTCGATTGACCAGCAGGTCTGATGAACAAGAATGGAATGTAGACAAAAGATCACTGTGGGAACGACCATCAACAAATGTAGGAAGACTGGCAAAAATTACTGACCACAGCATTAGTTTTAGAGAGAAAGCAATAGTTACAATTATGGTATCGATGTTGCCACCATGTCCCAAACACTCTCGAATTTTTGGAATCCCGTCCAAGTCAGCAAAAAAACAAATGGACGTTTTGAAAATAGAGGCTCCCTGCATGTTCAAATCTTCAGCCACTTTTCCAAAACACAGCAACATTTCAGGTCTCCCTTCAAAGACTAGTGCCAAAGATGTTTTGGGCTGGCACTTGGAAAGAGGTGTATTCTGGGAGAACCCGGCCAATCGAAGATCTGGCGTTGTTCTCCCAGTCTGCAGAATGAAGGAACTTTCATACGGGGAAAAAGAAATAATGCTCAGTATGATTCCATCATGCCCACAACAAGCTGTAAACCCTGGATTTCCATCTGCCTCACGGCGCCAAGCGGTGCATGACGCAGTGCACCCGCATCCAGGCATGATGGAGCTGCTGCCATGTTGCCCAGCACACTCACAAATCATCGGTTTCCCATCAAGAATGTTCACTTCTGATTCCAGTTCAGTAAACTGGCCACCGATGCTGATAAAGATCCAGGAGTGCCGTTCACTTCACAAACACTCTCTTTGTCCTGAAAATATGATGGAGGCGATTCCTTTCCCTGAGCTCAGTTCTGGGCTGCCTGACACCAAACAGCCCCCCAGTGTGGTGAACATCGTGCCATCCTGTCCAAAGAAAGCGTCCATTCTGGGGCTGCCATCAGCTCATGTGCACCAGCCAGAGCGAGGAGATCCGTCACCTTTGAACCCTCGTGAGATGTTCAGGAATGAGGCCAGTGCAGTCAGAGTACATCTGGACACAAAGAAAGCAGAGTTTTATGTTTGCAACACAAATGAAGGGGGATTTTGGACACCAAATGAGGAAGACGTAGCTGTGCTAGAAGAAGGGTGAGTTGCTGAGTTAAAGTTGGAGTCTTCTGTCTCACGTCAGTGGATTCTGTTCCTTATATTTTGCTTTTCAATTCTGCTTTCAGAGACTTGCATTGCAGATTGTGGCACTCCATTCCTGACATGCCGTTATTCTTAAGTGTCAGGAAGAGGTGGGTTGTTGATGAAATGGTGTGTTGCCGACCTGCAGTGACGCACGCGCTCTCCGTCTGGCTTCAAGGAATAGTTGTCCCCAAAATGAAATTCAGTCATTCCTTATCGAACACTCTGCCATGGGCGGACCGTGTTTGTGCTGCACTCAGATCTCGCTTGGAACTGGGTCTTTCATGCCATCTGGGCCATGACAGAGACCGAAGGAGATAAGAGAGGAACCACACGTTGGTATGCTGAGAAGCGTGGGCAGAGTCGTTGTCTCCTCAAACTCTGCTTGTTTTCTTCTTTTTGCATCGTCATTCATCACCTGTAAGCATTTGATGTCATCCCCCCCACCTTGTTGACTGGTGACCTGTCCAGGTTTGGACCCTGCCTTCAGCCCAAAGGCAAATCGCCAACATCCTTAGTAGAAAGTCAATAGACATTCCTCTATTAAGATTCAAAAAGACCTTGTGTAGCCAAAAGTGGTTCACTTCCTTTGGGGGTATTTTCTCAGATTCTCTTGTTGTGTGCTGATCTTGGTCTATTTTATGAACATGAACATACATTGAAACACTGAAAATGTGCTTTGATGTTCCACATCTTTTGAGTGTGAGTTTAATGCTGGAGGGTTATTTCCTTTTCTTTGGCAACAACATTGACTCTGCAACACTGGCTTGTCGAGTTTGCCTGAACATCTGGCAGGCTTAGAGGTTGGTCTCTGCTTGCTCCCTAACACAAGCTTGTTGTCACACAGACATGGCAGCAAACTGCATGCTTTGAGCTGATGCATGAGATGAGAGCAACTATTAATAATGGGTATTTCCTACCTGACTTCTGTATGAAAATGGATCATAAGTTGACTATGTAAACCACTAGTTACCTCTCACTTATTGATGGAGAGGAGCTTAGGAGACTTCTAAAGTTTCTTCATGATAAACATAACTGAGTGCGAAATGATGAGGAGAGATTTTTCTTTAACGTAATGCTATGATGATTATTCTTGACTTTAACTTATATTTATCTTCTTTTTAGACATCAAATAAATCTTTCTGGGCAGCAGTTACAAAAAGGTCCTACAAACAGGACCATCCAGTGGGAAGAGCTACCAAAGGTGACAACAAGAAAATGTCCGATGGAGGGGACCATTGAATGGGAGGAACTACCGAAGGCGATGACAGACGTTGCCACAGACAGATCAAAGAAGGAAATGGAGGCTATGGAAGAAGTGATTGGTCCTGTTCCATCGTACTCTGGTGCGACCAAGACAAAAAGTCACCCACCCCTGATATTGGACGCTGATGAGGAAACAGTGATGAAGACCAGAACAAGTTATCAATCACCAATAACAGCTAGCGGCACATTAAATTTGCCCCAGGACAGCTGGTATACCATGAAGAAGGATAATGAAATGTGCACTCTTCAGTTACAAGGACATGCTGACGATGTTGAGCAAAAGGGAAAAACAAAGCCATTCCAGTTTGTGCCTCCAGCTGAGTACAAACAGTCTACATTTTTGGAAACCTGCCCTCGTGTGATGAGCATCACTGGCATGCCATCCAAATTGGCCATAACTGACACCAAGTGGCTTCTAGATCAAAGGACAATTTGGGAGAAACATCCTAACATGCAGGAAATATTGTACCCCTCTGCATCAATGGAGTATGAAATGAATAAGGAGAAAATGGTTTTGCTGGTGCCTACTTGTCCCGGGGAGGCCAGGAGTTCAGGGTTCCCATCTGCACCACGACATAGTTTAATCCACACATCAGGTATGCAGGATATTTATCCATGTTGTCCAAATGTGTCCAGTATACCTGGTGTATTATCAATGAATGACCGAAATGACAAACTATGGGTATCTCAGAAGGCACCACTATTCGAGAGGACATCCAGGACCGACTTTGTTATCATGACAGCATTGCAGACAAAGAAAAATGAAGATCCCCTAATGGGAGCTTTGGTACCAACCTGCCCAAAACACTCTTGTGTACCTGGCTTCCCCTCAGTCCCCCAACCACCGAAGGCTCTTATTAGATCTGATATGATCAGCATTTTGAGCTCATGTCCTCAGAGCTCTTCTACAGAAGGTTTTCCATCATTAGTGACCCAATCGAGGAAAAGCTGGGAAACAGACAGACCACATCACACAGGAGTAATACTGACCAAACGCAACTTCGTCACAATTGAAGGAACACATCATAGTGATGAGATGAAAGCCAAATCATTTTTATTAGCCCCATCTTGTCCCAAAGAAGCATCCATCATTGGACTCCAATCTGCTCCAGCACTGAAATTGAACTATAATTCATGTAACGTCATCAAACTACTTCCAACTTGTCCATATGTTTGCAGCATTGCAGGTTTTCCATCTGTCCAGAAAACTGACAGCAAAGACTGGAACTCTGTCGGTCTTCAGCAGCATATATGGATGAAAGAAAAGAAAATGGGATCCATCCCTCTAAAAGAGACCGTTCTGGAGCACGAGCACATGAAAGGAGCCATTTTTCTCACACAAAGTTGCCCAAAGGAAGCTCGCCTCCTGGGCTTCCCGTCTGCTCCACACCCCAGAGCTATTTGTACTTTTGACATGCCAGAGATAATCAGTCTTGCACGGTCGTCCCCCCAGATATCGAGAATACCAGGGTTCCCATCATCTCGTGAATTCAAAGCATGGACAATCAGCAGGGAGATACTGTTTGAATCAAGAAGTTTTGAAAAGAAGATAACGCTGAGTGACGGATGCAAAAAAGATGAGACAACACGAAAAACGATGGTCTACCTGGTACCATCCTGTCCTAAACAGCCCCGCCTGTTAGGGTTCCCCTCTCATCCAGATCCACCAGCTGTACATTGTGCACCAAACATGATCAGTCTCTTTGCACTGTGCTCCCAAGCTCCCAGTATACCAGGATTCCCAGCAGTTGGTGGAAACTTGAGTTGGGTGATAGAACTGGGCCCATTTTTGAAGAGGCTTCCGAAGAAGGAGGTTATATATGAATCATCAAGTGACCTCCAAAATAGAATAAAGGATAAAGATATGGTTTCCCTGGTACCATCCTGTCCCAAAGCAGCAACCATACCCGGTTTTCCAGTTATTCCCAACCCCAAAGTTTTGTATTACAGTCTCAATGTAATTAGCCTACTCCCTTTGTGTGCCACGTTTTCCACCATAGCAGGAATGCCGTCACTTCAATCGCACAAGGAAGACGGATGGTCGCCCCAGTGGGATTTATTGATGCGCAGACCACAAAAAAATATCCAACTAAGGATTTCAGGCTCACTGGAGATCACAGACAAGACAAGCAACATGTTTGCTTTGGTTCCTTCCTGTGCAGGAGCATCAAAAATTCCAGGCTTCCCATCATCCCCCCGATACAACATCCTGAATCTTGTACCTGTTTGCCCCAAAGCATCTAGTTTTCCTGGATGTGCATCATATAAAGGGACCTGTAAACTTGCGTGGCTTCTTGAACCCTGCACTTTGTGTTGTAAGCTTCCTAAAGAGCCAGCCCATGTGATGGAATGGCCAAGCAAAGACCAAGGAGTGTTAGCCATGGCACCATCTTGCCCTCAGGCCTCCAGGATTCCAGGCTTTCCCTCAGCACCTCAAAGCAAATCCAAGTTTGAACCCAACATGATACACTTGGTGCCTTGCTGCCCTGGTGCTTCAAATGTCCCAGGATTCGCATCCGTGACTACAAGCCCCATTGCAAGGTGGCTAACAGACACTGAACATATTGTGCTAACGCCTCAGAGCAGAGGGGCTGAAAGCATGATGGCGCTTGTTAAACAGGAACAGCTACATGGCTTCAACATTCAGAGTATGGTGACACTGGTGCCATCCTGCCCAAAGCAGGCGCGACTGTGGGGTTTCCCCTCTGCTCAAGTTGCAAGCAGACCACCCAACATGGTAAACTCATACACATGTGCTCCATGTGTGTCAAGTGTCCCAGGATTTCCGTCAGCAAGGATGATAAGTTCAGATTGTAGAACAGGTGTGCCTCACAGCGAGCCATTGTTTGAGGTCCCGAAGATGGAGAACATTACCTCTGTCAGGCTCACAGAAAACTATCAACATAAGCAAGATGAAGCTCAGCGCATGTTGGCCCTGGTGCCTTTGTGTGCACACATGAGTCAAAGTCCGGGCTTCCCCAGCACGTCACAAGTGACTCTCACAGAGCAAGAAACATTGACTCATCCGTTGCCTTCTACCACAACACACAAACCGGCTGAAACAGCTTCACCTCAGGCAAATCTCCTTGAAGCTGGAATTCCTGGTGATCCCCTGGCACCTTCTGTTCAGCCTAGCACAGTACTTGGAGATGGTGAGACACCCATTTTTTGTCACCATTGTGGTCTTCCTTGCCCTGTTTCCTATTTCACCGTGTTTGTTTTTTATAGCAGATGGGAAAGTCAAAGAGGCTGCAAATCAGAGCTTAGAGCTTACTGTAGATCATGGGTAAGTTTAAGAGCTGCGGCCTTGTTTGCTGTGCGTTGCTGTGAGATTGCTTGACATGGACTGCCTGGACAACCAGCAGTAGTTTGAATCAGTTGACCATCCATTGCATGGCAAACACCGGTAACCCTTTGAGGGCAGTTTCTACATTTACATGGGTATTTTATAGCACGACTTCTGTTGATATCATTGTATGAAACCCCACATAATAAACACTTCATACTTTGGGTCCTCAGAAAATCGCAAATAGAGAAGCTAGCAGCAGAGGAAGCTCAAGCGACGGAGAAACCATTGGGCACATCAGATCCAATGGGAGTCTTAGGGTGGGAGGTACTGGAGGCAGAAGGAACAATAAGTGAGGCAAAAACCTCGCTGACAGCAAAGGAGTCCTCAGGATTAGTCAAAACCATTGTAGGTGTTTTCCACAAAGGGTAAGTTTGAAAGCAGTGTGCAGCATGAAATGTAGCATCTGTAGTTCATTGATGATCCTAAAGATGACACTACTGTGACATCTAAGGTCTCAGAATATCAGTAATGAATTCATTCCATTTTAAACAATCTCTCTCACTTCTTCTTGTGACACTCCATCCTGCTTTATTCACTTGATTTTACACCCTTGAACCAAAGCGAAAGGGAGGCTGCCTGGGTGTTTTACCAAACAAGAGCAGAGTGAATTTCCTTCATTAGCTGCGTGTTCATTGAAACCATTGTTTGATATGGTTTCACCCACTCATTCTCATATTCATCCCTCACAGTTATGAAACAGTGGCATCCATTTTGGGACCATCCAGCGCTGCTTTAGCTGAAGTTGATCACAAGCTCAAGGATGTTTCTGAAATGGACTCAGGAGACAAGATGTTGACGCCCTCAGAGGAGAGCATGCCGAGTTGTTTGGACAGAAGTGCCATGATAGAGGAGGCCAGTTTAGATGTTCAGTTTGGTCACATGGACAGAAAACGTAGCTCTGAATTCCAAGCAGACGCTGAGCCGTACATGTGGGATTTGTCAGGGAATCAAGCAGCATCTCCATCATCAACCACAGGCAGTGACAACGGAATTTTGGTTTACGCCAATATGAAGAAATGGCCACCACTGACAGAAGCAGATGTCAGCCAGATATCAGAGGCGTGTGGTGGAGAAGCAGAAGGGGAAGATTCTGTGCAACCATCCGAGCACACTGAAGGCTTGTTAGTGAAGGCCGGGAGCAGCGGCAAGCTGCTAGCGGTTAGCACAGAGTGGGCGTCGCCGCAGCTGCGCACAGGGTGAGTGTTTGTTGACAGGAGCAGTTGGTTGCACGGTGTGACGTTGTGTGTGTCTGTTGTTGTGATAGTAACACCATCTGTTGTTCTGCTTGTCAGCTGTTACTACTGCGGGGTTTGTCATGGTCAACTTAGCACCAACGATGGGCTTTGTGATTTGGCCAAATGGTAGTTTGACCTTTCTTGGGGCGTAATCTGGTGCTGCTGTAAGCTAAAGTTAGCTGAGGTCAGTTGTGATGGACAGTTTGCGAAAGGCCGCTGCCTGTTTGCTCTGGCAGATGAATGGTTGGTTGAGGTGGCAGCGTGAGTGCATGGCAAGGCTTTATGTCAATGTCAAGAATGGCAAATTCTGAAGCCTGTCCTTTCTCGTTTCTAAGACTCCGTCAAGCAAGCACTGAAGACATTTGTGAGACCAGCCTGCAGTCTGAATTAGACGAATCATTGACAGACGGCACCTCACACAGAGAGACACGCAGCCTCAAATCACCAGCTGATCTGGAAGCACAAGCTGGGATTGTTGTTCCTCAGAGGGGCAGAAAGCCAAAGAGAACAGTTTCAGAGCCTCAGCAGAAAGGGTGCGACCAACAAAAAGGGATGGTCCCACTGCGGCCGGTCAGAAGGAAGGATAGTTTGACGCCTGAACGTAAACAAAAGAGTGACACTCTGTCTGCGAACACCGTCCCTGAAGCGGCTTCACTGCGGTCTGGAAGGACAGAAGCTGCCACAGACCTTTCTGCCCCAAGTCGCCTGAGGGAAGGTGGCAGCCGTGCTCCTCCTCGTGGAGAGAGTGCAGGTCAACCTTGCTCAGGAGAAATAGAATTTGTGCAAATTTCCAAATATATCGTCCCTCCTCCTCCTCGTGTAAAAAAAAGAGATGGTAGTTTGCCTCCTGCGGTTCCACTCAAAGCTGCCCAATCTGAGCCCATGAGGAAGGAGGACCGTGTTAGTGCTCCTCAACCCTGTGAGAGAAGCTCTGACACCCCGAAACCCCGAGCAACCACAGAACGCCCCGAGGAGATTGACTCCGACTCTGGCAGGGGTTTGTCTCACATGGAGACAGGCCAGTCTAACCAAAGTTCCTCTGAAGGTGTTTCACCACAGACGTCTGAACCTGAACAAACTGCTTCCCTCTCAATCATCAAGCGGATCGGCCTCTCAAGATCACGCAACTTTCCCTCCAACAAATGTGGAAAATGGCACGGTGATCCCGACTTGAGCTCTGCACACCAGGAGGGTGTAAAACCGCTAAAAATGGACAACAGACTACAAGATGCTGCGGAGGAAGTCAAGCAGCCTGGTGTGGCTGCAGACTCTGACGTGACTCTGGACGCCGACCGAGACAAAGACGCCGTCTGTCCCGTCCCGAGGCCACGAGCCAAGAAACGCTACAGCGGCTCCTTCACGGACGACTTCACAGCCACAGAGAAAACCTCTCAGGCTCCGCCGGGAAGCAGGACCGAAGACGGCTCGGTGGGGCAGCCCACCGGGGCCCCTCCCCTCGGTGAGGTGGTCCGTTTACGCAGAAGCGGCGCGGCGGAGAGCTCGGCTCCAGCAGAGGCCTCGGCTCTGCCCGTCCCCAAACCGAGAGTAAAGAAGCGCCTCAGTCGTTCCTTCCCTGATGATGTCACTGCTTCTGGCTCCCCGCCCCCCCCCCCGCCAGAGCCAGTGAAGGACACTGGTCAAGAAACACTCCAGCAGAGCCAACCATCAGGCCTGCCAAGAAACGCCAAGAAACGTCTGAGCGGGACGTACTCAGAGCGCCCGGCCGCCCCAGATCAGGTCATCCCTGCAGAAGCAGAAGCAGAAGCAGGCGAGGTGAGGAGAAGTGTGGAGGTGAGAGGTGTGGAGGTGAGAGGTAATGAGGTGAGCAGAAGAGCTGAGGACTCGGACCCAGAGCCCAAGGAAGGGTCAGTGTCACTCGATTCCAGTGTGATCTCTGAAGGCGGCTTCGTCAAAGTCCACGGAGAGGAGGACGCTGCGTCCGAGTCGGAGCAGGAGGTGCTGGCAGGATTTCCTCTGCCACATTTGGTTGAAAATAGCGACACGCAGAAGGTGCTGGACGAGATGATCACAGACTGGACCTTCCCAGAAAAACACGCTGCTGCTGCTGCAGATGGTCTAGAGAGAGCCACCCGGGGAGCGTCCCAGAGCCCCGACCTGGAGAAGGTCCTGGAGGCCGAGCTCGACAGGTCTTTTGCGTCCTCTGCTGCGTCTGGCCAGGACGAGTGGCTACATGTGGAGCAGGAGGCCGAGGAGGTGCCTCCTCACAGGGAGGAGAGGGACGAGGAGCTGGACTTTGGCTTTGTGTCTCTGGGTGTCGCTGCTGCTTGTGTTGAAAACAACAGGTGAGACCGTGCAGGACGCGCGATGGTGCGCTCATAACTGTGAGCGACCCGTGTGTGTGTGTGTGTGTTTGCACCTCTAGATCATACAGGAACATACTTCTCTGAATGTTTTCATTATCCAACATTCAAGGTGTGATTTCATTTCACTCGTCTTTCTGACACATTACTGACAAGAAAAAAGGAACAATTACTTTGTGTGTGTGTGTGTGTGTGTGTGTGTGTCTGCAGTCAGGCGTCGCCAGCAGGAGAGCGCGTCAGTGATCCTCAAACAGGTGACAGCAGGTCAGGAGCAGCTGAAGTATCTTCACAGGTATGTTGAAACTCTTCACTCTTCTTCTACGTTGGCTCCAAGTCCAGTGTGTGTGTGTCCGTGTGTACGTGCATTTGTGTGTGTGTCTCGTTGGCCTCTGGGTGTGACGCCACCATGGGTGTGAAATGTCAGAGTGTTCCAGAGAGCCCGAGCCTGGTGACGTCCAGCCAGTCTCTGCTGGAGTGGTGTCAGAAGGTCACGCAGGGTCACAAAGGAGTGAAGATCACCAATTTCAGCACGTCTTGGAGGAACGGTCTGGCCTTCTGCGCCGTCTTACATCACTTCCACCCCGAGAAGATGTAAGAAACAGTGACAAACACGAAGCACTTGCATGACACTCCTGTGTTGGCTGAGTCCTCCTCTGCTCTGTGCAGGCGCTATGAGCTGCTGGACCCGTACGACATCAAAGTCAACAACAAGAAGGTGACCATGATGATGGACCTCCATGGAGAATAGCCTGCAGCAGCTGTAGCCGCCGCCAGCCCGTCCCTAAGCAGGTTCTAAGCAAGTGTGTGTGTGTGTGCGTGTCTGTTCCAGGCCTTCGATGGCTTTGCTGAGCTTGGCATCTCCAGGCTGATGGAGCCCTCAGACATGGTCATGCCGGCCGTCCCCGACCGCCTCATCGTCATGACCTACCTCAGCCAGATCCGCACGCACTTCCTGGGCCAGCAGCTCAGCGTGCTCCACCTGCAGCAGGGCGGCGCCGGCTACGCGCTGGCGGCCCAGCGGGACGTCCCAGAGGACCCGGATGCAAGTGTGCGCTACTGCGCCCAGAGGCTTCAGGAGGAGGCGTCACCTCTAGACACCAACAGCGGCGCACAGGACGCCAAGAGCAGGACTGTGATTCCGCCCCCCAGAAGCAAGCGGGCGCAGGGTTGTGGGGGGGGCGGGGCTCAGGCCCCGGTGGCTCCGCCAAGGACTCACTTCCTGGCAAGATCCGCCTTCTCTCACATGAGGGACGCAGACTTGCTGAGGAAGCGGCGCTCTCAGCGGAGGAGCGGCTCGCTGGACCAGGCAGAGGCATCGGCGGTGGGTTCCTCTCGCACACCATCAGGTCGCCGCATGTCACCAACTCTCTGTGTGTTTGCAGGTCATGGCGGGACACGCAGACGCCACGGCTCCACGCAGGAAGTCAGGGGATGGTAGGCCATTTTGAATTTACACAAAATGATTGGCTTTCAGGTTGTTTCTTTAAACGGGTGTAGTGCTGTCAGTCACTGAGAGGGGGCGTGGCCTCCCCTGGCTGTGTTTGTGTAGCAGAGACGACGGATGCTGAGGAG
The DNA here is from genome assembly GCA_903171835.1 of Mullus surmuletus. Taxonomy (NCBI): domain Eukaryota; kingdom Metazoa; phylum Chordata; class Actinopteri; order Syngnathiformes; family Mullidae; genus Mullus; species Mullus surmuletus. The sequence goes on along the minus strand of CAESWR010000555.1, from coordinate 164,547 downwards.
GGCGGGGCCGAGGGCCAGGTCAGTGTTGGCCAATCACATTTCGTCCACACACAGCAGCTCTGCTCAGACACCGGCCACCCTGGGAGTTTCCCAGAATGCATTTCTAATGTTCTAATGGCTGGCTGTGTGTGCGTGTGTGTGTGTGTGAGCAGTATGTGCTCAGTCAAATGGAAGCCCTGGAAGCAGAACAGACCCACAT
>CAESWR010000555.1:110449-123171 GCA_903171835.1 Mullus surmuletus | reverse complement strand
CACAACTACACAACCACACAGAACCACACAACCACACACAACCACACACAACCACGCACAACCACACAGAATCACACACAACAACCACACAACAACACACAACCACAGAAGCACACACAACCACACAACCACACAGAACCACACAGAACCACACAACCACACAGAATCACACACAACCACACAGAACCACACAACCACACAACCACACAGAACCACACACAACCACACACAACCACAAAGAACCACACAACCACACAGAATCACACAGAACCACACAACCACTGAACAAACAACCACAGAAACACAGAGAACCACAAAACCACACAGAACCACACAGAACCACACCGAACCACAGTATGACAGTATGACAAGTATGGTACTACTGGGACATACTGGGACTACTCCAATCAACACAGTGCTTCTGAAAAGCGGCTTTATTTGTGCCCGGTGTTGCATGTGAGGATTGTGGGTCAGAATGTCCAGCTGCACAAAGCAAAACCCATTTCGATGTAGCAGCCACCATCATCACCATCGTCATCATCACCGCCATCATCACTATCGTCATCATCACTATCGTCATCATCATCATTACCATCATCAACATTGTCATCATCATCACCATTATCACCATCGTCATTATCACCACCATCATCATCACCACCATCATCACCATCGTCATCATCATCTTCACCATCATCACCATAGTCATCATCACCACCATCGTCACCATCGTCATCATCACCATCATCATCACCATCATCACGATTGTCATCATCATGATCATCACTATCATCATCATCATCATCACCATCATCACTATTGTCATCATCATGATCATCACTATCATCACCATCGTCATTATCATCATCGTCGTCACCATTGTCACCATCACATCATCATCATCATCACCATTGTCACATCATCATCATCATCACATCATCATCATCACCATCTTCATCATCATCATTATCATCCTCATCATCACCATTGTCACCACCGTCACCATTACCATCGTCATCACCATCACCATCTTCGACATCATCACCATCATCACTATTGTCATCATCACCATTGTCATCATCCTCATCACCATCACATCATCACTATTGTCATCATCACCATCGTCATCATCACTCACTATCATCACCATTATCATCATCACTATGATCACCATCGTCATCATCACCATCATCAACCTCATCTTCATGATTACCATCACCATCACTATCATCACCATCATCACCGTTCTCACCATCATCATTGTCACCATCATCATCACCATCTTCGACATCATCCCCATCATCACTATTGTCATCATCACCATCACATCATCATCATCGCTATCATCACTATGATCACCATCATGACTATCATCATCACTATCGTCATCACCATTGTCATCATCAACATCATCTTCAGTCATCATCACCATCGTCATCCTCACCATTGTCATCACTATCACCATCACCATCATCTGGAGTCAGGCCAGAGACATGAGCAGCAGAGAGGAGACTCGTGGAGCCACTGAGTTCTAAGATGAAGGTCATGTGACTCGTTTCTACACCTGATTTGCATTGTGGAAGCGCAGTTATCCTGATCAGTTGACACAATATGGAGAGAGAGCTGAGTGGCAACCATCACCAGTCCTCTTTTTGACTAACTCATCACAGCTCCATCACAGAAGAAGTCGGCAATGCTTCTCCCAGGGCTCCTCTTACTCTGGACTCCCTGTTTTGGTCTTGTTAATAATAATAATAAAAATAGTAATAATAAAACATTTTATTTCATGGCGCCTTTCACTGATTGTTGAGATGTTTCCAGCTGCTGATTAGAAAGTGCTGGTACCAGCCATCAGGGAACCGTCTAAACTCCGGCTCTCTCTCTCTCACTGTCAGACACACACACACACACACACACAGATTAGGATCATCCAGACTCTCCTGACCTCAGGTAACCTTTCCTATGAGTCAGTGACCCACAGCATCTGCCCGTATCTTTCACCACTGTTTTTGGCGGGCGCCTGCTCAGATTGAGGCTTTGCTTCAGCTCGGGTGGATCTTTGCTCCATGGTTTGACCTGACTGAGATCTCCAGCATTCATGATGTGACAATCAAACCCACCATCAGTTACACTTACTGGCCTGTGAAGCACCACCATGGCCTGCTGGGACCATCCTGGAGACCCAAGTCAGCTGTAGGTCTTTGGAGCCATAACTGTCATGTGACTGCTGCTTCTGAGGGAGCAGTCATTCTGGTGAGAGGTTCCGTTTACCTCCAAAGCATCCAATCACTGAGCAGCGTCCACTGACAGTCTACTGCTGAAATGTGTGTCAAGAAACATGAAGATCAGAGCTGTGCACCTCACTGCTGCCCTCACATAACATCTGACTGGAGTTGAGACTCATTTCCTCAGCTCTGTCAGTCTTCAGCTGCTCCATCCTCCACCGGTGCAGCTCTCCGTGCTGCTGAGCTGCTCTCCTCTCCAGGACGGAAGGTGAGGTCTGACCGCTTGATGTGACAGTGAACCTTCACAAACACCTGAGGGTCTCTGGCTGTTGATGCTGTCACATCTGGAGCAGCGGCGGTTGCTTGTTGTTTAACATCAGCTGACGTTCCATGTTTATGTGTGCAGATGATGAGGATCTGCACAGCTGCCAGCTGCGCTCAGACACTTGAGCACTCTCATGGTGGCAGCAACATGGTCAACGGGCATCATCACTACAACACCACTGGATCTTCCTGTTCAGCAGCTCTACCATCTCAGCTCCACTGCCTTCACCTGCCTCAGCCATCAGCACCAGCACAAACCAGTTGAATAAAAACAGCCGTCTGACTGTGCAGCCGCAGAGCCATTAGCATGTTAGCATGTTAGCACGTCAGCACGTTAGCATCAGGCGGCGCTGCTCCTGATTCCTGACTGCACTCTGTGGGGCCCAGAGTGACACACAGCTGAGAGGAGGCTGGCTGTGCTGCTGCTGCTGCGCTGCAGCCTGAAGGCAGCGTGGGCCTCCGCAGCCTGTGACGCCGGCCAGCAGAGCCGCCTCCACCACACAAGGTCAGGGAAGGTCACGCAGCTGTCGCTCTGGCCGTGTTTTATGAGAATCCACTGATCACGCCGATCGTTTCTGTCTCCTGTTGTCTGATTGCAGTATGTGGCTGTGGAACCTTTCCTGGAGAAACCCGGTCCAGACTGGACCATGAAGACAGAAGGTGTGTGTTTGTCTGTGGCCCCACCATGGTGGATCCTGGCCACAATGCATTCCACCATGAGGTCGCTCCCCAAAGCTCAACAGCAAACTTATGGAGCTTCAGAGTGTCACGCTGGAATCGGTGATATTACATGTCAAAATAACATTTCAGCATCAAATCAATTGATGATACTACTTATCAATAATTGACTGTAAAGATAAGACGCAGCAGTACGACAGCGCGGCGGCGGCGGCGGCGGCGGCGGCGTCTGAGCCAGAGTTGTGTGGCCCTGCCGGCACATCTCGTCTCCCTGTTCTGTGGCCAAATGATCCCACAGCCGGAGTTCTGGGTCGAGGCTCTGCGTCGGCTCGGCATCAGGACGCAGCTGCTCCGCCCTTCTCCTCCCGCCCGCTGCCCTCCGCCGCCACCCGTCCGTGTGGAGCTCGCTGATTGGCTGCAGCCGTCGGCGCCATCCTCACTAGAAACAGTGAATGAAGATGAAGATGTGGTGACACCTGCGGATCATGCCGCGTTGTGACGCCGGCACCACTCCATCCGAGCTGCAGGCCGGCAGCGTGCTAATGTTCAGGCCGGCGTGGAGCCTCGGCCGGCGGTGGAGAGTGAGGCTCCTCCCTGCTGGACGACACCTGAAACTGCGTGTGTAACAGTAGAGTGAGGCAGGAAATCCTCAGAGATGGTTTTGGAGTTTCAGGGGGGCGGAGCTCCGTCCTCCAGACATCAGCTGTGCTCCCCCGTCAGTCAGGAGCCGTGCGTACTGATGACATCACAGGATGTGACGACGTGGTCTCAGCAGAGTCCTGCTACTCTGGACTCTGACGTCAGGACGCCTCCTTCTCTCACTCGCCATCAGCACCTTCATGCTCTGCAGCCAGAACTTCTCTTTGAGCTCCTGAGAAACACTGCGGCCTCGGTGGGCCGAGACCTGCAGCCTCAGACGCATCCTCCCAACATGCACCATCACTGCAACACCAGCAGCTCCCAGTAGCTCCCAGCAGATCACAAATATGAGTCATTACACACACACACACACACACACACCTGCACCTGGAAACAGGGAGACGTTGAAGTCGATGTAGGAGAGAAATTCGATCTGGAAGCCCGAAGGAGGATTCAAACATGGCCTCTCTCCTGTGTGGAGTCTTTATTATTGCTGCTGCTCTGTGTGTGTGTGTGTGTGTGTGTGGATTGCAGTGGATTGCGTCTTGCATGGTCTCTGTAGCCTGTCATGATGATGATCAGTAACCTGCGTGGATGATGAGGGTGTAAACACCCCCCCACACACACACACACACACACACCACCCCCTCCTTTAGCGACACAAACAGCTATGCCGCCACAAGCAGGCCGGCTTCGTACACAGGGGATTCCACAACACACACACACACACACACCCACAGCAGAGCATACACACCCTCCGTACACACACGCGCGCGCGCTCACACACACACGCACACACACGGCAGCAATGATGTACAGGTAAATAAGAGCGAGGCGGCTCACACACCTTCTGCATTCCCATCAGTGAATGTACCTCATCACGACTCACACGCGCACACGCGCGCACACACACACACACGGGGGTGGGGATGGGGACTAACAGATAAACAGGCCTGTACCCGCTGATGTTTGCCAATGGAGCTCCGAACCAGACCCGGATCTGCGCCTGATTCCTCCGATCGCTCCGTTACCGTGTCCGTTACCGTTACCGTTTCGGTGTCGGTGTCCTGTCAGTCTCCGTGCGGCCTGGGCAGCCTGAGGAGGAGGAGGATGGATGAGGAAGAACAAGCAGGGGGAAGCAGCGGCGGCGGCATCGCCTCCCTCCGTTCACGTTACACCGGAGACTGAGAGGCACGTTCACTCCTCCTCCCTGTAACACACACACACACAAGCAGACGCACGCACGCACGCGCGCTCTCTCGCTCTCTCTCTCTCTCTCCAATGTTCGTATATGTGACAGAGTTGTGTATGCCTGCGTGTGTGTGCGCGCGCGCAGAATCTGTAGCGTAAATGCCGTGTTGCCTTCAAGGGGCGCTGGAAAAAGTGGCTTCACTGTATCTCACGTTTCCCTTGTAGTCCCAGACACACACACATACACACACACACACACACACACACACGTAACTACCAATAATCAATAATCCCGATTTGATGGGCTGTTGTAACTTTCACAAAGAATTTCCCCCAGGGAATCAATAAGGTATCTATCTATCTATCTAGGGGTGTGATGATTTCCTGTGTGTGAGCTGAGCAAACCCTGAGAAGACACCAGCAGGTCTGCACCGCTCTGACCGCTCAAGATCTGTGGACCTATCACCGAGCCAATCACCGGGAATCACCATGAACATCACCATCATCATGAACCATCCCCATCCCAATCACCATGAACCATCACCATCACCATGAACCATCACTATGAACCATCACCATGAACCATCACCATCACCATCACCATCACCATGAACCATCACCATCACCATGAACCATGAACCATGAACCATGAACCATCACCATGAACCATCACCATCACCATGAACATCACCATCACCATGAACCATCACCATCACCATGAACCATCACCATCACCATGAACCATCACCATGAATCATCACCATGAATCATCACCATGAACCAACACCATCACCATGACCATGGTGATCCATGACCATCTGCTCCCTGCAGAGGTGATACTGGAGGAGACGTGGCTGTAACTTTACAAACAGTCAACAACCTTCTTCATAGCAAACACGGACTGGAAACAACATCAAGTCCACCAGTGTGAGGTCACAGGAAGCAGCATGACTGAAGACAAAGGGAGAGTGACATAAACAAAGAGTCTCAGAGTCTCAGGCCCACAGAGTCTCAGACCCTCAGAGTCAGACCCTCAGAGCCTCAGAGCCTTAGACCCTTAGAGTCTAAGACCCTCAGAGTCTGAAACCCTCAGAGTCTCAGAACCTCAGAGTCTCAGAACCTCCAAGTCTCAGACCCTCAGAGTCTCAGACACTCAGAGCCCCGTACCAGCTCTGTAGGTGAGGACTTTGACCTTAGAACTGATTCTAGATCAGCAGGGAGCCTCAGACCCTCAGAGTCTCAGATCCTCAGAGCCCCGTACCAGCTCTGTAGGTGAGGACTTTAACCTTAGAACTGATTCTAGATCAGCAGGGAGCCTCAGACCCTCAGTCTCAGACCCTCAGAGCCCCGTACCAGCTCTGTAGGTGAGGAATTTAACCTTAGAACTGATTCTACATCAGCAGGGAGCCTCAGACCCTCAGAGTCAGACCCTCAGAGCCCCATACCAGCTCTGTAGGTGAGGACTTTAACCTTAGAACTGATTCTAGATCAGCAGGGAGCCTCAGACCCTCAGTCTCAGACCCTCAGTCTCAGAGCCCTGTACCAGTTCTAGGTGAGGACTTTAACCTTAGAACTGATTCTAGATCATCAGGGAGCCTCAGACCCTCAGTCTCAGACCCTCAGTCTCAGAGCCCCGTACCAGCTCTGTTGTTGAGGACTTTAACCTTAGAACTGATTCTAGATCAGCAGGGAGCCTCAGACCCTCAGAGTCTCGGGGCCCCGTACCAGCTCTGTAGTTGAGGACTTTAACCTTAGAACTGATTCTAGATCAGCAGGGAGCCTCAGACCCTCAGTCTCAGACCCTCAGTCTCAGAGCCCCGTACCAGCTCTGTAGTGAGGACTTTAACCTTAGAACTGATTCTAGATCAGCAGGGAGCCAGAGCAGGGAGGCTTAGATCAGGGTGAAGACCAGTGCCAGGATGGTTCTGGTGGGATCAGACCAGTATGGACTTCAGCCTGGAGATTGAAGAAGAAGGTTTAACTGTGTGGTTGATGTGGGTTTCAAATGAGAGGTGGGGGTCAAAGGTTAGCCCCATGTTCTTGGCGGTCTCTTGATCTTTCCTGATGCGGGGGTCTCAGGTTGGGGGGCTGGGGGGGCTGATCAGCAGGATTTGGGATTTGGAAGTGTTGAACTGAAGGTGATTTTGGTCCATCCTGGAGCTGGTGTCGGCGAGGTCGTCTGTGACGTCAGCGAGGCTTCAGAGCTCCTCAGCTTCATCTGAGGCCCGTCTGCACCGCAGTCAGCTGGCGGCGGACGGAGAAGAACACAGACAGCTGCTGCTCCTCTCAGTTCCCTCCAGCAGCTGGAGGCCTCAGAGTGGGTGAGGGTCATCAGTCAGGAAGCTGCGTGACCTACAAAACATCACAACCACAAACCTGCACGTTCCTCCGCACAGCATCAGCTGGGCCTCCTCACCACGTCTGAACAAACCAAACACACACACAGTCGCTTATTTTTCCAGGCAGCTGGATGCGACTCCAGATGGCAGACTTGTCCTTCCTCTCACGAGTGCACGCGACCGCGCACAGCCAGCGCGCTCCTGGCTGAGCAGGCTGAGGAGGCTTCTTTCTATCATGATTGGCATGTTGATGTGGCTGGTTGTGAGGTCCACAGACGCCCCTCAGAACATCACCTACTCTATCAGACGGAGGAAGCCACAGATAAGAAAAGCGGAGAAAAGAGAAGTCAAAGTTGAATAAATAATGGAATAAAGGGGGGCAGTGAGGGGCTTTCAGCAAGGTCAGCTCGTCCACTGCCTACAAAATTTCACTGCAGTTTTACATTTCAAAGACAACAAAAATGGCGTAGTTTTTTAAACGACAAACACAGAAACGAGCTCTTCATTTCATCGATCATGGTTGTTTTTTAGGAGACCGAGAATGATGAGTGTGGATATTGGCGGCCACCAGGGGGCGCCGCTGCGCGCGCAGGGCTGTAAGCGACCGAAGAGCGCAGAAGAAGAAAGTGTTTGATGACGTGTTTCTCCCGCGCCGCTCCGCAGGCCGATGTTGTTGTGGCTTCTCCCCGGTTAGCAGCTGCAGCGGCCCCGCGGTGCGGCTCCGCTCCGCTCCGCTTCGGTGTCAGCGTCCCGGCGTCCCGGCGTCCCGGTGTCCCGGCGTCCCGGCGCGATGGCGGAGCCGGTGTCGGTGTCGGTGTCTGTGTCTGTGTCGGAGCCGCAGCCCCAGGGTGTGTGCGGGCTGTCGGTGCTGTGCTGCCTGCTGCTCGCCTGCTCCTACGTCGGCAGCCTGTACGTGTGGAGGAGCGACCTGCCCAGGTAGGACCGAGCGCTCCCGGTGCAGCGGGCCGCCGTCTCCGCCGCTCAGCCTCCTCGCTGAGAACCACAGCAGTCCTCGGAGAACCAGTCTGACCAGTAACCGCCACTGGTCAGACTGGTTCCTCAGCGGGCTCCTCAGCGGGCCGCCGGCGTTAGTCTCCGTCCCGGTTAGAAGCGTGTCGGTGCTCGCTGCGCGCCTCCGCCTCACTTCCAAGAACTCCCATTAGCTGAAGAAACCATAGCGATAATCCCAGTGATGATGAGGACCAGCATCGCCTCACACCTCATCAACCTGCTCTCACACTCCCTGTTACAGTAACAATCGTTGTTTTTGAATGGATATTCTGTGGAAAATGTGAAATTCCCAGTTTGGGGGTCCCAGCCATGCTTGGTTACCATGACAACTGTCATTCTTCCCTAACAATTCAGTGGGAAAGAGTCTTGTTTTGTTATTTTGAAGCTGCTGCTGTAGCTTCAGATCCCAGTAAAGCTGCAGATTTCCTGCTCTGGGCCGTGGTGCTGACACTGAGTGTGACTGGCTGTGGTTCTGACAAACTGCCTTACTGGTTTACTGGTTTACTGGTTTGCTGGCTGTGTGTGCTCCGTGCTCAGGGACCACCCTGCTGTGATCAAGAGGCGCTTCACCAGCGTGCTGATCGTGTCGGGCCTGTCGCCTCTCTTTGTGTGGGCCTGGAGAGAGTTCACGGGTGTCCAGGTGAGTCCACGCTCAGCCCCCCCCCCCACACACACACACACAGTGACAGTTGAATGTGTGTTTTTGTGTGTCAGACTGTCCCATCGCTACTGGCTCTAATGGGGATCCGATTTGAAGGCCTCATTCCTGCGATCCTGCTTCCTCTGCTTCTTACCATGGTAAAATACACACACACACACAATGATTATGAAGCCAGTCAGTCTCTTCAAGTACAGTGTCAGGCTCATGGCCGGACCAGTGGTCACCATAGCAACGATGCAAAGTCTGTGGCGTGACTCTCCTCTGGATGGTGTCAGTGAGGCATCAGCGGAGCTTTGGAGGAGCAGCTCAGCAGCTTGTTGGTGTCTTCATGTTGGGGGGGAGGGGCGGGGGATCAAGCAGCGGCCCCCTAAATGTCTGCTCAGATTTGTATAAATCCATGTCGAATTTTTGCAGCATTCTTACAGTTTTGATGGGGTTCTGTGCTCTCCAGTGACCTCTGGTGGTCTTTCTGGGGGCATTGGGAGGGAGGCTGCCGCTGCATCATCTACTCTTTGCGATGGCCTGAGGAGCAGGCTGCCTCTGAAGACCTCAGCTGATCAGTATGGTCTATGATTGTGCTGCAGGTTCTGTTTCTGGGCCCCCTGATGCAGCTGGCCATGGACTGTCCCTGGAGCTTCATGGACGGACTACGGGTGGCCTTTGGTGAGATGGATGGTTGGATGGATCAAAGATGGATGTATGAATGAATGGATGGATGGATGAATGAATGAATAGATGGATGGATAGATGAATAGATGGATACATAGATGGATGATGGATGGATGGATGATGATGAGATGGATGGATGGATGAATAATTGGAAGGATGGATGAATGAATGAATGATAGATGGATAAATGGATGAAGAGATGGATGGATGAATGAATGGATGATTATTAGATGGATGGATGGATGAATGATAGATGGATAAATGAATGGATCAATAGATGATGGATACATAGATTGATGATGGATGGATGGATGAATGGATGATGATTGGATGGATGGATGATGGATGGATGAATAATGATGGATACATAGATGGATGATGGATGGATGGATGGATGGATGATGATGAGATGGATGGATGGATGAATAGATGGAAGGATGGATGAATGAATGAATGATAGATGGATAAATGGATGAAGAGATGGATGGATGAATGGATGGATGATTATTAGATGGATGGATGGATGGATGGATGAATGATAGATGGATAAATGAATGGATCAATAGATGATGGATACATAGATTGATGATAGATGGATGGATGGATGAATGGATGATGATTGGATGGATGGATGATGGATGAATAATGATGGATGATGGATGGATGGATGATGAATAGATGGATGAGTGATGGGTCAATGAATAGATGGAAGGATGGATGGATGGATGAATGAATGAATAGATGGATGGATACATAGATGGGTGATGGATGGATGATAGATGGATGTATGGATAGATGTATGAATGAATGAGTAGATGGATGGATACATAGATGGGTGATGGATGGATGATAGATGGATGTATGGATAGATGTATGAATAGATGGATGGATGGATGGATGAATGAATGGAAGGTGGATGTATGAATGGATGGATGGATGGATCCTATGAGGAAATGGGCTGTGCTCTTTTAGAACTTTTCACTGCCCAAACTTTACATTGTACATAACACACACACACACTGAAACACTGTGTGTGTGTGTGTGTGTGCGTGTGCGTGTGCGCAGACCCGTGGTTCTGGATGCTGTGTTTCAGTGACATGCGCTGGCTGAGGAACCAGGTGGTGGCGCCGCTGACGGAGGAGCTGGTGTTCCGTGCCTGCATGCTGCCCATGCTGGTGCCCTGCACGGGGCCGGCCTCCGCCATCTTCACCTGCCCGCTCTTCTTCGGAGTGGGTGAGTGCTGCTGAGCTCAGCCTGGACGCTCTGGCAGCTCGGCCAGCATGGATGTCCGTGTCAGCCTCTCACTCTGTCTGCAGCTCACTTCCACCACGTGATCGAGCTGCTGCGCTTCAGGCAGGGGACGCTCTCTGGGATCTTCCTCTCTGCAGGTTAGCACTCTCACAAAGTCCTCTCCAGCAGACACTCCAGCTGCTGCTGCTGCTGCTGATTGTGTGTGTGTGTGTGTGTGTGTGTGTGTGTGTGTGTGTGTGTGTGTGTGTGTGTGTGTGTGTGTGTGTGTGTGTGTGTGTGTGTGTGTGTGTGTGTGTGTGTGTGTGTGTGTGTGTGTGTGTGACCTGCCTCAGTGTTCCAGTTCTCCTACACAGCTGTGTTTGGGGCCTACACAGCCTTCATCTTCATCAGAACAGGTGACTTCTTTCACTTCCTCCCTACACTCTCATTGTTTTAATAAATTAAGGCTGCTTCAAACTGTGTGTGTGTGTGTGTGTGTGTTGCAGGTCACCTGGTTGGCCCAGTGCTCTGCCACTCCTTCTGTAACTACATGGGTTTCCCAGCAGTCAGTGCGGCTCTGGACCACCCACACCGCCTCAGCGTGCTCTCCTCCTACCTTCTGGGTGTAGTGCTCTTCCTCCTCCTCCTCTTCCCCTTCACTGACCCCGCCTACTACGGCCTCCCGACGCCCGTCTGCACCCTCAGCCCCGCCCCCTCCCCCCTCTGTCTGTCCTGATGAAAGCAGTCCAGCTGTTGCTTTGTTTCTCTTTGCCAAGTTAGAGTTCAGGTCCGGTCCGCTTTGGGCCACACTGATGAGAGCCATGTAGAGACGCGAGTGGCTGCTCTGTGTGTGTGTGTGTGTGTGTGTGCGTGCGTGCGTGCGTGCGTGCGTGCGTGCGTGCGTGCGTGCGTGCGTGCGTGCGTGCGTGTGCTCAGTTTGAGGCACCATACTTCAGCTAATGCACACTGACGGACACTTAGTGGTTTAGTGAAGACGCATGGATCAAGACATACCTCATCTTCACTTCATCTTCATCTATGACATGTGAGAGCTGATGACATCATCAGTGGATCACAGCGGACACTTCAAGCACCTGCCCTTGGTGTGACTGACGAAGGTCGCTCCCTCACCTTGGAGGAGCCAACAAGCCAGCAGACTGAGAGTCCTTCACAAACATGGCCCGGCCTCCCCGTGTAGATGCTGATGTTGGCTCCTCCCCCCCTTCAGGACTGAGGCTGCAGCTCTTTGTGGTGCTCACTCTCAGCCCTACTTTCAAACCTGTAGCTCTACTCGAACATCTGCTTGTGTGTGTGTGTGTGTGTGTGTGTGTGTGTGTGTGTGTGTGTGTGTGTGTGTGTGTGTGTGTGTGTGTGTGTGTGTGTGTGTGCGCGTGTGTGTGTGTGATCCAATCACAGGAGGCGGAGCGCCGACCGCCACAAAGATGCTCAGATCTATGCAAACCTAATCTAGGGCAACACGCCGTGCTCACTAATGACTGAGAGTTGCACTTGGTCGGGGGGGCGTGGCGGGGCGGGGCTGGGCCAGTCAGATTCCATGAGTGCAGAGTTCCTTGGTGAGGCTGCAGTGCATTGTGGGTCCTCAGATCAGTCGTTGCATGATGACCTTCATCCTGTGTTGACGTTGATGGTATTCTTCAGTTTTTAACCACCTCACTGAGCTGTGACATCCCTGGCGGACTGAGTGAAGGTCGAGTCGGAACACACACACACACACTCACACGCACTCACACACAC
>CAESWR010000555.1:85350-96518 GCA_903171835.1 Mullus surmuletus | reverse complement strand
ACACACACACACACACATGCACACACACACACACAAACCCCTCCTGACTGGCGCAGAGGCAGACTTTACTAAACACCACGGCTGAATTCCTGCATGTTGGTCTGGGTGACTTATCTCCTGCAGCTCCTCATGTCCACACACACCCACACACCCACACACACCCCACACACACACACACACGCACACACACCCCCCCACCCCCACACACACACAGACACACACACACACACACCCACACACACACCCACACACCCAAACACAAAAACGCCAAACTAAGTCCTGTTGTACCAAACAGGACGTTATGCCGTTATAAGGGTAGGCTGAACTCGGGTGCTGACTGGATGCCGGTGACCAGGCTGTGATTTAAAGGGGGTGGGAGGAGCTTGATAGGAGGAGCCTGTTTGATTGGCCATAAATGAAGTCGGTTGTGACCACGCCCACAGCAGCAGCATAACTATGGTTATAGTTCCACAACTACAACCATAGTGGAGGACGACATCATTCGAGTCACTTTCAGAGCGATTTGATGAACGATAGAAATACTGACAGCCAATCAGAATCCATCTGAAATGACACGTGGAGATGTTTAACACGTCACTGCGTCACTCAGACTCCTCTGTGAAGTTAAATAATATCCGCCCCTCTTTGATAAACGTAATCAACTTTATAAAGATGCGACTGTCTGCCTTTATGGCCAGCAGATGAACGCCTTCATCCAGTCACAGTTTAATCTTAGTTACCTTTGTCCTAATGAGGCTCGTGGAAGCTCATCACTGTGTTAGAACATTGTTATTTGATGAGCATGGAAGAGCAGACTCGGGAAATATGAGGAGCTGGAATCAGGATGAAGGAGGGACTACTTGTGTGTCTAACTAGTGAATGAGCAAAGCTGGCGAGCTAATTGCTAACAGAAGCCCTTACAACATCACTCACAGCAGCTCCCACTTCAGCTGCATCATGGGAAGGACAATGAGAAGATGTGTCACAGGAACTCTGCTGACTGGATTTATGTTGACAGAAGATGCTCCACCTCCATGCAGAGTTCTGCCATAATTGCCTTTCGTGTTAGCTTCAGGGTGAGATGTTCAGTGTCTTGCTTAAGGGCACTGCTGCTTGACAGGGTGAACCATCACCTGTGGTGGCAGCGCCTCTGGAGAAGTCCAGGGATGGCCCTCGACTTCGGCTCCCTCAGGGCTCAATCCTGGGGCCCCTGTTCTTCTTAATCGACATGCCCCCAGTTGGTAACAAACTGTGAAGTCAGCACAGATCAGCACTGACCCACATCTACCTCTTCATCTACAAGATGACATGACATCAAACCTGCTGCAGCTAAACAGCAGAAGAGCGAAGCCGTCACCATCAGCAGAGATAAAGAGCCTGTCAAACGTCTTCCTTCCACCTGAGGAACGTTTCAACCTGAAGACCTTGCTTTGCTGAAAGGCTGGTCTGGGTCTCGGCCAGCTCTCGACCACTGCAGTGCTCTGCTGGCAGGCCGCCCCTCCGCAGCTGGGACCACCAAAACCACCGGTCACACCACTGGCTGACAGTAAACCAGCAATGAACTAACGCTATTTACTGTTTTGTGCTTTTATTACTTATCTATGTGCTCAATAATTCTATAATAGTGGATTATTGATTATTATTGACCCCCCCCCCAGTCACACACATACGGACACTTTCCCTCGTCTGGAAACACAGGACTCCATTTCAGTGCTTTGGCCTTGTTTTCACAGCAAACCAAGAGGCCCTCGACAGCTTCCCCACTTCCCGACCCCAATCTGAGATGATTAGCATGAAGGAAAGCTCTGTCTCTCTCGAGCGCAGGAGCTGCTTTGGTTCTCCCGGCCCACGGGCTTGTGTTGTTAGTGTGAAGCTCCAGATGTCGGACAGCACGTGTGATGAGGGTTTCCGTTGTCATCAGGAAACTCATCACAGACGTCCTGTGGAAGATGCATTAAGCTGAATGCAGATTTCAGTGCACTGAAGATTCTCAAAGTAAATATCTAGTTAGAGCTAGTAGTAAAGAGCTAGTTTGAAATGTTACCCAAAACAAAGGAAGCAGCTGAAAGGAAAAACACTGTAGGAGGTCAGGATCTCCGTGACCTGACTCATACTGAACATAACAACAGAGAGAAATTCACCAAGAGAGATGGAGAAGTTTCAAGGAGAGAAAAGAGCAGAGACAATGACTGATGGATTCTTTCAGCAGACTTTTTTATGTTTGTTCAAATAAACATTCAGTCTCATTTGTGTTGCTGAAGATAAGACAACCTTCTAACCCTCACAATTTCATGCATTTGAATCTGTGTGTGTGTGTGTGTGTGTGTGTACCAAACTATGTCCATGAGCAGGGCTTATGAAAACCATATGACAAAGCAAAGCAATGCGGCGTTGGCTGCCCCTCCCCCACTCAGGCTGACATTCCCCCCCCATCCCACCCACCCCTTAAAAAACATACATTTTTTTCCTCAACTCCCACCCTCTCTCCTCCTCTGCCGACCCTCCTCCTTGCCCCCCCATCCCTCCCTCAGATCGTGGGACAGTCTGCAGCTCTCGGCTTCAGTGCAGATGTGTTTCAGCAGAGCAGCGTGAGGAGGAGGAGCAGGCAGAGCTCAGATGAAGGAAGACAGACAAAAAAGAAAAGCGGCTCATAGAAAAAGCCTCAGCTGAAATAAAACTTTCAAAGACGGGGAGAGGAGAGTGTGTGAGGGACCGACAAGGAGGAGCGTGGAGGTTAGTTCGGGATGGGCCGCGCAGTGAGCAGTGCTGCCGCTCTGCTCCTCTCCTCCCTGCTGGCTCTGCTCTTTGGAGCTTCATCAGTGGTGGGCCAGGACCCCACTGAGAGGGACGCGCTCTGCACTCAGGACGGATGCATCGTGGTCTACTTCCAGCGTAAGACCTTCCTGGACGCCTGGCGAGCCTGCAAAGATAAAGGCGGTGATCTGGCCACCGTCAAGCGTGCCGCAGAAGCCGACGCCATCAGAAGGCTCTTCTCCACGCTGGACCTGCGCCACTCTCGCTCCAAAGTTCAGACGTGGATCGGCCTGCTGAGGCAGCCTCGCCAGTGCAGCTCCACACAGCCGCTGCGGGGCTTCTCTTGGACCACTGGGGACCAGGACACCGACTACACCAACTGGCGGAGCGAGTTCTCGCCCAGCACCTGCTCGGTGCCGCGCTGCGTGGCGATGGGCTACGACACGCTGAAGCAGGAGCACAACTTCAAATGGCAGGACGGCGCCTGTTCCGTCCCTGTGGAAGCCTATCTTTGTCGTTACACCTACAAGGGAATGTGCCGGGCCTTGTGGAGCGAAGGCACAGGCCATGCCCTCTACAACACACCTTTTAACCTCTTAAGCACACTTTTAACCCATGTGCCCTTGGAGTCTGTGGCCACGGTCCCCTGCCCGGGAGGCAGCGACCAGGAACAGTCGGTTGTGTGTGTGCTGAAGGAGGACGGCTCAGTGGGCTGGTCCAGAGACCCCCCTCTCTGCCCCGATCGCCCGCTACCACACCACTGGTGCCAGCAGGATAACGGGGGGTGTCAGCATTTCTGCAGGCCGGCCGCAGGTCACTTCTACTGTGAGTGTGGAGAAGGATATGAGCTGGGAGAGGACGGGCGGAGCTGCCAGGCGTCCAGGGTTTGTGAGGGGGTGCCCTGCGAGTTTGAGTGCTTGCCCCTCTCGGACGGGTTCCGCTGCGCCTGTCCTGAGGGCTACATGCTGGCAGCAGATGGACTGGGCTGCCTGGATGTGGACGAGTGTCTTCAGAGTCCCTGTGAGCAGCAGTGCCTGAACGCTCCCGGCACGTTTGAGTGTCAGGACGGGTCCAAGATGGATGGCTGGGAAGGACGTCAGGACGGTCAGTGTCAGGACGGTTACCAGGCCGATGGTGGGGGGGCCTGCAAGGACATCGATGAGTGCATCAAGAATCCGTGTGAAGACGCCTGTGAGAACACGGAGGGGTCTTACATGTGCCACTGCCGTCTGGGTTTCTCCCTGCTGCCTGAGGACCAGACCCACTGCCAGGACATTGACGAGTGCCAGATTGCCGGGACTTGCGAGCAGATGTGTGTGAATTATGAGGGAGGGTTCGAGTGCTACTGTCGGGAAGGTTACGAGCTTCTAAATGACAACTTCTCGTGCGGTAAGATCAATGACAGATCTGCCGCCACCACTCCGTTTGACTGGGACCCACAGGACTATGACTGGAACTCCCGGCAGGGGCACACCGACTGGCCCTCAGAGGGGGGGCAGCCTCTGGACTGGCTGAGCGACCCCACCACTGTGGCGAATCCTGATGTCATTTGGGTCACGACTGCTCCTCAGGAGGAATCGCAGACCGGTCGGGGAGTGGAGCCTCCAACCCAAGAGACCAACAAACAGGGAAACACGGATCCTGGAGATGCTGATCGGGTGAAGCAGACAACAAAACTGCAGTTTTGGTTGACCACCATCCCCAGTACACCCCTCCCCACCATCAGCTCCAGCACTGTTGCGGACCGGTATGAGGAGGAGGAGGAGGAGGAGGAGGAGGAGGAGGAGGAGGAGACCACTGCTCCTCCTACCCATGTTTCCACCTCTACAATCTCCGGGGGTGCTTGGAATTGGTGGGCGGGACTCGCCACCACCAGCCAGAAACCAGGACATCCAGAGGGCCACATGACCACTGATTCCAGCAACCCAGAGCAGGAGTTGGGGGGGGGGGGGGACTACACGGTGGTCACAACCCCCCAAGACACAGCCACTCCCACCCAGCACATTTCTTCCCAGCCATCCATCTTGCACCCGGGCCAGGAGGACAGGGAGCAGAACCAGAGCATCACCTGGCTCCTGGTGGGCCTGTTGGTGCCCATCTCCATCTTCATCGTGGTGATGGTTGCCCTGGCCATCGTCTACTGCAGCCGCTGCTCGGTGCAGCAACGCAACAAGAACACCAGTGACTGCTACCACTGGATCTCTGGTGCTCACGACAAACAAGGGGCTGCTCAGCCCTCAGCCGGGGTCAAAGGCCACGTTTAGACACAGAGAGAGGACCTGACACTCCCACACACACTCTGTCTCAGAGGTAAGCACCAGAGACCAGCCGGGACTGCACATGTTTCACCAGTGACTGTGGAAATGCCCACTCCACAGACATCACCTACAGGCGGGGGATGGGGGCTGGGGGGCGTGTGTGTGTGTGTGGGGGGTCAGGCTGCTGGCTGGTCCAAACTGCTTCCCTGTTGCAAACATTGACCACGCAGCTTCACACCTGATGGCCAAATAATTGCACTAGATGACATAAAGCAGTTAAAGTTTTTTTTTTTAAAGAAAACTCAGAACATAAATCGTAGTCACATGTTGTTTCAGCATTTCACTGCTGGAGACAGATCCTGCTAAGCACTGTGGAGGTCAAGGTTGTGATGCTGAGACTGTGAAGCCCTCAGGCTGTGAGAGCAGTGCTGCAGACAACCTTCATGTCAGCTATGTGCCAGGGATGGAGATGCAGTGGACGAGGACTAAATTCCTCTCACAAAAAGACATTGTGCTGTCACATCCTATGAAGTCGCTGTGCTGGTGGAGAGCAGATCTGTCTGTGTAGATACTGAATTGGTTTGTATTTATGCTCTTTTATTGTCACAAGTTTTGTTTTTTTGAAATGTAACATGCGTTGCCTTCTTCTATAATGAGAATTATAATGAATGAGCAGAATGTCCCACTGTGAGAGGACTTTCCCTCTCCGTGGCTGCAGATGTTGCGGCCCCTGACGTTGTTCTCCCCTCACCGTTGCCGCCTGTCTAGGTGGAGCCGCCCTTACGTGGAGCCGCCTCCTCCAATCCCATCCAGCTGTGTGACGCTGCAGTAAGTGCGCCACCTAGCAGCTGCTGGTGCAACTTCTGATTCTTCACAACTCAAGCAGATCCTTCAAAACATTGAAAGTAACACTGGAGAAGATCACAGCTTTGAGAATTGTGGTAAAGTTCTCGTCAGATCGCAGATCTGAAACCTCTGCAGATGCTGACTGATAGAAAAAGCACAGGATACAGCTGATATTAGAGGAACGACTTTTTAAAACCTGTGAAAATAATCCAGCCCCTGGATCTCTCCGCTCCTCTGTGACTGTCATTTTCTCTGTTTTACATTTTCAATTCCACATTAAAAACATTGAAATAAGCGTGAAGTTTCTGAAGGTCATTTCTGTCTGTCTGAAGCTGTCGGTCAGCGCCGTGGTCGGGGGAGGAGCTCCGGCCGGCGGAGCCACAACGCTCTGACTGCTGCATGAGAGCACGCAGGAGAGTTTGTTTTTATGTTTGCAGTGTAAACAGAAGAGTCCACGCCCCCCCCCCCAGCCCCCCCGCTGCCAGCTGACGCATGGAATGCACTGATCAAAACCAGGTTGAGGCTCTCAGAAGGGGTCTTCGAGGGGGTCTCACGCTCCCTCTCACTCTCTCTCTCCCCTGTCTGTCTCCACCTCTCTCGATCTCCCACTCTGACCTATTTTTGTCATCCAGTGCTCCAGCTCCCAGTATGCAGACAAATTCCAGTTCCCAGTAAGATGAGGTGGTCTCCTGTCTTCTTTAACATGAATAAAACATGACACAGAAACTCTGACTCTGCTTTGCTGCACTGTGGCCTCATGTAGCAACATTCACCGAAATTGTCTTTGTTTGTGAAGAGACAAAATAGGAGGAATCAACCATGGAGGCAGCAAACATCCTCACCAGATGGGTCTAAGCACCCAGGTCTGACCATAACCGCTCAGGTCTAACCATAACCACCCAGGTCTAACCATAACCACCCAGGTCTAACCATAACCACCCAGGTCTAACCACCCAGGTCTAACCACCCAGGTCTAACCACCCAGATCTAACCACCCAGGTCTAACCATAACCACTCAGGTCTAACGACCCAGGTCAAAGCACCCAGGTCTAACCATAACCGCTCAGGTCTAACCATAACCGCTCAGGTCTTAGCACCCAGGTCTAACCATAACCGCTCAGGTCTAACCACCCAGGTCTAACCATAACCACCCAGGTCTTACCATAACAGCTCAGGTCTAACCACCCAGGTCTAACCACAACCACCCAGGTCTAACCATAACCACCCAGGTCTAACCATAACCACCCAGGTCTAACCATAACCGCTCAGGGCTAACCACCCAGGTCTAACCACAACCACTAAGGTCTTACCACCCAGGTCTAACCACCCAGGTCTTACCATAACCGCTCAGGTCTAACCACCCAGGTCTAACCACCCAGGTCTAACTATAACCGCTCAGGTCTAACCACCCAGGTCTAACCACCCAGGTCTAACCATAACCGCTCAGGGCTAACCACCCAGGTCTAACCATAACTGCTCAGGTCTAACCACCCAGGTCTAACCATAACTTCTCAGGTCTAACCACCCAGGTCTAACCACCCAGGTCTTACCATAACCGCTCAGGTCTAACCACCCGGGTCTAACCACCCAGGTATAACCACCCAGGTCTAACCATAACTGCTCAGGTCTAACCACACAGGTCTAACTATAACCGCTCAGGTCTAACCACCCAGGTCTAGCCATAACCGCTCAGGTCTAACCACCCAGGTCTAACCATAACCACCCAGGTCTAGGTCAGCAGGTGGACTGAACGCTGAATCCCACCTAATGATAAATGAACTGGAAACTGAAAAAATGTACTTCCACTATTCAAAGGGCTAGTTGATGTTTTTCTTCATGAAGATGTATGAGCTCCTCATTATCAGTGAGCTTCATCAGCAGTGACTTTTCCTCCACTGCGTCCCGTGAGCCGAGTTCCAGCCCGGTTTCTCTGTTGCAGAAAGGCAAGGCAAGGCAAGGCAAGTTTATCTATATAGCACAATTCAAGACAAGGTCACTCAAAGGGCCTTACATAAACATTAAAATCAGAAAGACACAAATTAAAACGTTAAAAACAGTCAATAAAAAAAAAAAAAAAATGGAAATAGAAATGAAAACACACGATGCAGGACAAGAAGAGAGGTAAGATAATTAAAGCACACGTCAAACAGAGTCCAATAGAGTGCAGCATGCAAGTGTTTAAGAATATGCTGCAGTAAACAATAGTGTTTTAAGCCCTGATTTAAAGGAGCCGACAGTCTGAGCACCTCAGATCTCCAGGTAGTTTGTTCCACAAGTGAGGAGCATCGTAACCGAATGCTGCCTCCCCCTGCTTGGTTCTTGTTCTTGGAACACACAGCAAACCAGTTCCAGATGACCTAAGAGGTCTTGATGCTTCGTACGGATCCAGCAGATCGAACATGTATTTTGGTCCGAGACCGTTCAGTGTTTCGTAGACCAGCAGTAAGATTTTAAAAAGTAGTTCCGTCTAGTTGCTGGAGTCACACGGATAAAGAGTTTGTGTTCAAAGGGGTAACACATTTGCATCACCAATTCTTGGCCGTGAAAAAGTCAGACCTCGCAATCACCCGGTACTATTTTTCCCTCCCTTCGTATCACTGCGCGCACCATCATAAGCTGTTTCATATGGTGGCCCCGTTGTGCAAATCACAACAAAAAAAGAAACAATAACAGCAAAAGAGGAATGACAACACCAAAGTACTAAAAACAACAACGAAAGCGAAACTACAACAAAAAAAGAGAAACAGCTGCTGATGGTGCGCGCAGTGATACGAATGGAGGGAAAATAGTGCCGGGTGATTGCGAGGTCTGACTTTTTCACGGCCAACAATTGGTGATGCAAATGTGTTACTCTTTTGAAAGCATGTTGTTGTTTTTTTTTTTAGCAAAACGCTTAATCTGTGTGACCCCAGCCACTAGACAGGCACACACACACACACACACACACACAGCACCATCACCTGCCCTCACCGTGAGCCGGGTCTGAAGTCCTCCTCCACCACGTCTCCTGCACACGTCCTCAGCCAGCGCCAGGCCAGTCAGCTGTCCTCCACCAGCACAGAGTGAATGAAGGTCCACAATTGACGGAGGATGTTTGAACTGGGGACCATCGTGAATATTTGTGTCTCTGTTGTCAGAGTCACTTTAAGTGGATGAACTCTGAGTTACTTTATTATTGTTGGACCTATTTCAAAAGTTCTGTTTTCAACAAGTGTGTTGAGCCTCAACAAGAGTCACAATGAGCTTCCTTCCTTCCTCTTTTATCCTTCTTAACTTTGTGTAAGGGACATTTTGCTGATGCCGCTCAGGTGCTAATTGCTTTTAAAGGCCCAGTGTTTCTCGTTCTCTGCACTTTAACAAAGTCACTCACAGGAACATAATTGTCTGAATGTTCCTGCTTTGACAGGATAAATGTGTCTCGGCCCAAACAAAGGCAGTGCCTTGATTTTCATTGTGGAAGAAAATAAAACTGAGAAAGCAGAAATAGCTCCAATAAAAAATTATCACCCATAATTTCAGTGCAAAACAGGCAGAAACACAACCTGTTTACAACCTGAAATATGGCTGCTTTGTGAATGGCACTGGGGGGGCGGCGGAACCTTGAGCTATCAAGCTCCTCCCCTGTGGCTCCAGAAGGCGGAGCCTTCTCTCTGTGCTGAGCAGACCTCAGACCTTGCAGTGTGATGCAGCTGAGTGGAGACTCAGGGACATTAGACATGCTGCTGTAGGCCGGGACTAGCTGGGGAGCTCCCATGATGCACTGGGCTCCTCTCCTTCTGCCTTGCTTACGCTCTCCCATCACGTCACATTGTTGTGACTTCTCCTTCTGCCTGCTTCTGCCTGTAGTGCCGGGTCCTACCAAAGGTGCGGGAACCTACCAAGGGTGCCGGGTCCTACCAAAGGTGCTGGACCCTACCAAGGGTGCCGGGTCCTACTAAAGGTGCTAGGCCCTACCAAAGGTTCCGGTTCCTACCAAGGGTGCCGGGCCCTACCAAGGGTTCCGGTTCCTACCAAAGGTTCCGGTTCCTACCAAAGGTTCCGGTTCCTACCAAGGGTGCCGGGTCCTACCAAAGGTGCCGGGTCCTACCAAGGGTTCTGGTTCCTACCAAAGGTGCCGGTTCCTACCAAAGTTGCGGGTTCCTACCACGGATGCTGGGTCCTACCAAGAGGGAGATGTCTGTGTGTTGTTCCTGACCTGCCACCCATGCAGACGTCTGCAAATGGTGACTGGCTGAGCTTCAAACAGTTTCCCTCCCTTACTGCACCACATTCGCCACACACCAAAATGTGTGTTTTAGCAAGTGGGCATTATATTTTTCTTGAGTTTTTTCAGGTTCTGTCTTCATGTTTTAAATGTTATATTGACTGAAAATATGATGACATGAAACCATAATCCCGCAACCATTCCCACAATGTCAGCATTCCTCCTTCTGTGGCTGTTATCCACGTGTGTATGTGTGTGTGCATGTGTGCATGGGTGTGTTTGTGTGCGTGCGTGTGTGCATGCATGTGTGTGTGCATGCTTGTGTGTGCGTGCATGTGTGTGTGTACGTGTGCATGTGTGTGTGTGTGTGTGTGTTGCATCAGAGCTGACTTAGAATTCTGGAAGAATTCTTAGAACTCCAAGAAAACTAACTAGGACACTGAAGTGTCTCCACACTGGTGTAGTTCAGGTAGAACGTTTTCATGATTAATGATGAAACCAGACTGGTGGGGACGTAAAGAAAAAAAGAGCCAAAAGGATAAATGTGGTTCAGTTCCATCCACGTAGGTTTCCTGTTTTTATCCAGGACAGATTCATCAGATTCATCTGGATAAAAGATGAAAAAGTCACACTGGGAACATTTTGTATTTGAGCAGCAGCAGTTTTCTTCATCAGACCTTCAGAGCTGCAGCTCATTCTCAGATGAGCTCAGCAGAGTCACGAGGAGAGCCACAGGTTCATGTCAAGGCTGTGTGTGTGTGTGTGTGTGTGTGTGTGTGTGTGTGTGTCCACACCACATGCTTATCATTTGCGATGCACCTCCATCTCAGCTGTGGCGCTCTGCAGAAGATACACAGGGCTTTTATCTTGCCGGTCAGTCCCTCAGCCTTCATCAGCTTTGATGGACAGTTCAGTTGCTGAATGGATAATTTAATAAATCCATTTATTCAATGAGTCAGAGGGTTTGATGACCATCGTACACGTATTTCTGAATGAAACACGTCTGACATCCACCTCACCTGTCTGAGTTCAGCATCTGTCTGCCTGTACCTGATCACATCCAGCAAAGTCACCTTAGACCAGCTGCGCTCGCTGAGCTGATGGTT
>CAESWR010000555.1:67640-83892 GCA_903171835.1 Mullus surmuletus | reverse complement strand
GCCATCACCAACATTTATACCATCACCCTCACCACTGCTATCACACACACCACTACCATCACACTCACCACTGCTATCACCAAAACCACTACCATCACAAACAACACTACTATCACCAACACCTATACTGTCACCAACACCACGCCGATCACCAACACCTATACTATCAACAGCACCATTGCCATCAACAACACCTATCCTATCACCAACACCACTGCCATCACAACTACCTATACTATCACCAACACCACTGCTAAAGTACATTTTTCCAAATTTGCCCCAACATCGCTCTACCAAACTATCACCAACATAACTGCTGTCACCCACACCACTGCCATCACCAACACCTATACAGCTATCACCAACACCACTACCATCACCATCACCACTACCATCACCAAGACCACAACCATCACCCTCATCACTGCTATCACCAACACCACTACTATCACCCTCACCACTGCTATCACCAACACCACTACCATATCCCTCACCACTGCTATCACCACCACTACCACCACCCTCACCACTGCTATCACCAACACCACTGCAATCACCAACACCACTACCATCACCCTCACCACTGCCATCACCAACACCACTGACCATCAACAACACCTATACTATCACCAACACCACTGCCATGACAAACATCACTACCATCACAAACACCACTACCATCACCAACACCACTACCATCACTAACACCTCTGCTATAACAAACTCCACTACATCACCATCACCAAGACCACAACCATCATCAACACCACTGCCATAACAAACACCACTACATCACCATCACCACTACCATCACCAAGACCACAACCATCACCCTGACCACTGCTATCACCAACACTATTGCCATCACCAACACCACTACCATCAACAACACCTATACTAACACCAACACCTATGCCGTCAGCAACACCTATACCGTCAGCAACACCTATACCGTCAGCAACACCACTGCGATCACCAACACCACTTCCATCACCAACACCTATGCTATAACCAACACCACTGCCATCACCAACACCTATACTATCACCAACACCACTGCCATCACCCTCACCACTGCTAGCACCATCACTACCATCAGCCTCAATACTGCTATCACCAACACCACTGCCATCACCAACACCACTACCATCACCCTCACCACTGCCATCACCAACACCACTACCATCACCAACACCACTACCATCAACAACACCTATACTATCACCAACACCACTGCAATGACCAACATCACTACCATCACCAACACCATTACCATCACCAACACGCTGCCATAACAAACACCACTACATCACCATCACCACTACCATCACCAGGACCACAACCATCACCAACACCACTGCCATAACAAACGCCACTACATCACCATCACCACTACCATCACCAAGACCACAACCATCACCAACACCAACACCACTGCCATAACAAACACCACTACATCACCATCTCCACTACCATCACCAAGACCACAACCATCACCCTGACCACTGCTATCACCAACACTACTGCCCTCACCAACACCACTACCATCAACAACACCTATACTAACACCAACACCTATACCGTCAGCAACACCACTGCGATCACCAACACCACTTCCATCACCAACACCTATGCTATAACCAACACCACTGCCATCACCAACACCTATACTATCACCAACGCCACTGCCATCACCCTCACCACTGCTATCACCATCACTACCATCAGCCTCAATACTGCTATCACCAACACCACTGCCATCACCAACACCACTACCATCACCAACACCACTACCATCAACAGCACCTATACTATCACCAACACCACTGCAATGACCAACATCACTACCATCACCAACACCACTACCATCACCAACACCGCTGCCATAACAAACGCCACTACCATCACCAAGACCACAACCATCACCAACACTACTGCCATCACCAACACCACTACCATCAACAACACCTATACCGTCAGCAACACCACTGCGATCACCAAAACCACTTCCATCACCAACACCTATACTATCACCAATGTTGGGCCGACCACGTGTGGAAAACAGAGGCCCCACAAGAACAAAGGGACCCCCCACCGCGGAGTGCCGCCAAAACCCCAAATCCAACCCCAAAACTCAATTTCCCAGCATCCTTTGCGCGCCTGCCTCACAGCCAATCACAACCGCCAATTTGGCTGTG
Source organism: Mullus surmuletus (assembly GCA_903171835.1). Lineage (NCBI taxonomy): Eukaryota > Metazoa > Chordata > Actinopteri > Syngnathiformes > Mullidae > Mullus > Mullus surmuletus. Next base: position 81,694 of record CAESWR010000555.1, on the reverse strand, counting down.
ACGCCCCGCAATCAGCAGGGAATCCCCGTACATCAACGTCAGGTATAAAAGACCGAAGCTACCTCCGAACGACGCTCTCCGATAAATTTCAAGGTACTGTAACTGCCGTGAGGATCATCATCAAGAATCCGCCATTTCTTGCTCCACATGTCCTGCTGCAGGAGCAGAACCGCGTCGCAAGGAAGTATTCAAGTACGCACTGAACCGGCCGAAATCCCTACCTCACGGAACGAGACGGGATTCCCCTGTCCCGGGCGAAGAGCGCTAAGCCTCCCGCACTGCGCTGAGAAGAAGCGCCGTTTCCCTCCTTTACTTCGCCTCTCCGTTGGAGCGACCAAACTCCGGCAGGAGGACGAAAACCGAGATCCCGAACCGAGATCCTCCGTCGGCAAGGACGAAGATCCGCCGCACCTCGCAAGTAAGCAAAGCAACTGTCTCCTCCAACCCGCGAAGCCGGTCCGAGAGAGAAAAGCCCCTTTCTGCTCCCGCAAGCAAAGCGAGACCAGTAGCTGTGTTCCGCCTGGAGGTGAAGAAGCGGGCTCCACCGCTCCACCCGAACCGGACAACGAGCTCCCCCGTTTTTGTTGCTTCAGCCGCTGCTCTGACTGTTGTCCCTTCGTGCTGGAAGTGAGGACATTGCGCTCTATCTGAGAGAAACCAGTGATCTCAGAGGCAGATCCACGTCTGTCCTGTATCACTGCGAGATAAAGCGTAATCACTTCTTCGCCACGACTCCATCGCCGAGCCAGCGACTCTCTGGTTCTTCCCTTCTCTCTCTCTCTCTCTTTCCCTCTTTCTAACTCACACACACGTGTGAACGCCATCTTTCATTCAAGATCTCGCTGCCGCACGGACGAGACTTCCTTCCACATTCAAATCTCGCCGCAGCGAGACCCCACCTCCAAAAGGGGGGCGGTACAGAAGAGACACCTTCTATCACGCTCCTCCCCTTCACACACACACACACACGTGCTGCCCTGAGCCTTGTTGGGACCCGTCATGCACGCACGCACACACACACACACACACACACACTTCCCTTGCTTTGAATGATTGTTGATTGTTTGTTATTGTAGACTAGATTGTGGAATTCAGGGATATTGAAGGTGTGTTGATTAACTTGATTGTGCCTATTAATAAACCTGCTCTTTACATTAAGAAGTTGTCCTGTCGTGTGTACATTCGTCATAACAAGCTGGTGAAAGAGGGTCTGTGCACCAATTCATCCTTCAAGATAAACGAGATTGATAAAATTAATTGATAGTTCCCAGTTTTGGGGTGGTGCCCCGTCGCACCTTTAAGGTGCATTTATTGATTGTATATTAATTAATTAAGTGATGATGTCCCGATTTTTTATTTTGATAATAAATATCGATCATTTTTTTCAATTTTTAATAATTAATAAATCACCAACACCTATACTATCACCAACACCACTGCCATCACCAACAACTATTCTATCACCAACACCACGGCCATCACCAACACCTATTCTATCACTTACACCATTGCTTTCACCAACACCACTGCCATCACTAACACCACTACCATCTCCATCACCACTGCTATCACCAACACCATTACCATCACCCTCCCCACTGCTATCACCAACACCACTACCATCACCCATCGTTGCTATTCAAACTTGTTCTCACAGCTGAGAAAATGTGTGATTCCCATGATCAGACGTGAATTCTTTCATCGCTTATTGTTCACTGTCAAATGAAAGTGGCCTCGGAGGAGGAGCCAAGGTCCAGCTGAGGTCCAGCTAAGGGCACTACCAGATCAGCCGTGCATTTCTGCTCCTTGTCGGCAGAATGCGGCGCTGGAAGTGGTCGGGGTCCAGGCGCAGCCCCGGGGAAGGTAGTGGTGTTTCCCCGGACTGTGAATGTCTTGAGGCTCCAGCGGACATCCAGATGCTGCGGCGTCACCACGGAGGATGATGTGACAGACATCCAGGCGTTTGTATCACATGTCTGCATGAAGAAACGCTGCCTCCTTCGACATGCTAATTTCAGTGTTATTGTGATGTGACGCACAATAAAGTATTTTTAATCTTGAATGATTAGGTGTCGGATTCAAACAAACATGCCGTGGCTGTGTGGGACTTATTCTAAGTGTCTGAGACACATAAAACGCGAGCTGTTTTGTAGCTGGTGGAGCATCATTGATGTTTCACCCTGCATCTCTGCCCTGCAGTTTGAGAAGACCTTTGTTGATACTCAGTAAACAGTCCATAAGTAGGCTATATACAGTAAATAAACAACCGATTTAAAAAGACATTGCTCCCTCATTTGATCATATTGGTGATCGGTGATCAGTTTATTTGAACACCAATTGGTGATCGGCCCCAAAAATCCTGATTGTTTAAAGCCTATTTTTCATTTTGCTTATACTGTTGGCCCACTGTTATGTGGTAATTTTTCTGAATAAAAATGTCTCTCAAAATTATCCCCCCTCTGTTTTTTTCAAGAATTGCGCCCTGGTCACAACCAACTTCACACTACCGCCAACACCGCCACCGTCACCAACACTAGCAACGTCATCATCCTTACCAACTCCACCACCGTCGCCATCACCACCACTGTTAAAACCAACCCCGACACTGTCACCGACGCCACTACCCCTACCAACATCAACACTGCCACGTTATCAACATCAGCACCCCACCAACATCGACATTGCCACTTCATCAACAACATCAACACCCCTACCAACATCAACTCTGCCACATCATCAACATCAACAGCTCTACCAGCATCAACCCTGCCACGACATCAACAACATCAACACCCCACCAACATCAACACTGCCACGTCATCAGCAACATCAACACCCCACCAACACCACCACCGTCACCAATTCCACCAACATCAACAAAACCACCATGTCACCCAATCCACCCCCATCATCAGCACTGTGGTGGAGCAGCTGTCTTGTAATAGGATAGCCGCTCAGATTGCTTTGCCTGGAGAGTTCCAGTTGAAGTATCCTTGAGCAGGACTCTGAGCCCCAGGGCGGAGTGAGGTTCTGCCAGTGATGCAGAGCCCTCCGCAGGCTGCTGACATGCTTCTTCGGTTGTGCTCTCCATATTCAGCCTTTTTGTTTGCTTTCTTCCACTCGGGACCTCAGGACCTTCAGCAAAAACCAGAGTAGTCTAAGACTACTTACACTTCTGAGTATTCTACTGGGAGTGAAGTGGCCAGGATGGAGCATGAAGTCTGACTTCCTCTGCGCTCCCATGGGATTCTCATTCAGTTCATGTAGGTTCAAGTAGATGGTTTCCATGGTGGAGTGCAGGAGGTGAAGCATGGCCCTGTTGACCTGCTGAGGTCCCTGTTGACCTCCAGTCCATTTCCCTCTCGTCGTCTAACATCCATAAGCTTGAACAGCAGCAGACAGTGGAGTCACCATTCCTCCTGTGGGTGATGGAGGAAGGTCTCAGATATTCTACAGTAACCATGGAAACACTTTCGTGATTAGTTCATTACACCTCGCACTCATCTTTTGTCCAATACCAGCCGGGGTTACCTTCCAAAAAAATGGAATTCTGTTCCAAATGACAACAAAGGGGAAAAAAAGCACAATAGCAGCAGTGTGTGTGTGTGTGTGTGTGTGTGTGTGTGTGTGTGTGTGTGTGTGTTCAGAGCTGTTGTGGATGTAAACCACACACATCTGGCTTCAATCAGTCTCTGTGGGACGTTCAGATAGCAGATAGCAGACGAGCAGATAAAACAGATGTGTGTGTGCTCCTGTGTGCGTGTGTGTGTGTGTGTGTGACTTTGTCCCCTCCTGGCTCCAGTTGCAGCAGTCTCCTCAGATGTCTGCAGCAGATGGACAGCGTGGTGACAGGATCCCATCTGTTGAATTATGAGTCGTCGCTGTACCAACACAGTTCAGAGGTGGTTTGATACCTCCTGAATGGTCTGAACCTCCCACACAACTATTTTATTTCTTTAACAGAAGAAAAGACGGCCCAGACAGTACAAAGACCGGCACTTCTCACTGGACCTCTGTGGAGCTGCAAGTGGCGGGCACTCGACGTGAGATCCAGTACTAAAGTTCTGATTGTATCTGGATGTACAAATAAAAACAGGCCCCTCCCTCAGATCGCATCACGTCTCACACATTAAGGTCACATTTGAACATTTGAAACAGGTTATTTTCTTCCTAACTCGTTTGACACGAACGGCTTTGAGCAGAATTGTGACAGGCTGCACCACAACCGATTTGTGTTTGAAAATGTTCTGATTCTCTTGGTTTTACAATAACACGGCAGGAAGCGCAGTGACAGCTGGTGGTGTGGAGACACAGACCAACCGTGTAAGCTAAGGGTGGGACTCGACTAAAGAAATCCATCCAATTAATCAGATGCTTGCCAAAAAAGCACAATTTTTCAATTCAAATTGGTTTATGACTCAATCTAATCATAGACACATACATAGATTTAAACAACAATATATTGTTTATCTGCAGCACACCTTCTAACCCCTTAGTTTCTCCTCTGCCTTGTGTCGGTTCTGAGTGAGGCGCCGAGTGTCACGGCAAGTTGGAGACTCTACAAGTGGATATTTGGCAACTGTGGAAGCTCCTAACCTGCTCAGGAAGAATCGATCGGCAGCACGTGAGCATCAGAGCAGCCTGATCAATGGTTGTTGTTAGCCTCCGACTCTGATGCATCTGTGCGTCAGTGTGATCGCTGGAGCAGGAACTCACGCACAGACAAACGCCCCTGCTGTCTGGAGTACAAACTGCCATTAACTGCGTTCAGGTTTTTTACGCTTTCATTTTTTGTGCTCTGTTCCTCTGAGGGAGCGCAGCCTCCTCAGGAAGTTGTAAAATAAAATAAAATAAAATAAAATGAAAGGCGTTGGATCACTTTGGCTACGGGGTGATTGTTGGAGGGTGCATCTCAAAGTCTTACCCCGATCGTGGATGACGGCGTTGCATGGAAAGCAAGCCGTGACACACAGCCTGAGCTACTCCCCCCCCCCCCTTGCACTGGTTTCCAGCTCCTTTGTCTTCACTGTGTTGAACAGCAGCTGCTTTGTGAGCAAAGTCCCTCAGCAGGCGCCGCTACTCCTCCTCTCTGCTCTCCCTCACACAGGAGTGGGCCCAGCACCGTCCCCTGGGGTGCTCCTGTGCTGCTCCTGTGCTGCTGATCACAGTGATCTCCCTCAGCCTGACATCCTGTGTGTCAGTCAGCTGGCCTGAGATGCAGTCAGCCTGGCAGCGCTCCGCGTGCATCCGGCTCAGTTGTTCCTGGAAGAAATGGGTGCTGTATTGTCGCCGCCCAGGGTGGCATCACATGGGGGCGGCTCTGACGATGGAGCGGTAGGAGCGTCGGAACTCCGACAGCCCCGCTCCAAAGGGGATCTCGCCCAGGGTGTTATTCAATGTAGAACTGCTGCTGGCCTCTGTATTGCCCTCTAATGTGATGTCACAGGTGGGGGTATTATTTTTTTTTTAAGTATCTGAAAGGTTCACATTTTCAACTTTGGCGACCTGTGCGATGCGACCTGGGCGACCGTCGCAGGTCACGCAGGTCACGCAGGTCACGCAGGTCACTCAGGTCTTCACACGTCCTCCACACCGACACCTGCCCGGGACGCAGACTGCAGCTGGTCCTTCCAGGGGGGCGGACGCCTTCCAGAGGGCGGACGGAGTTCGAGCACACGTTGCAGCGGCTCTCTCACTTCAGCAGCACAGGCGGCACGCCTGGCTGAGCCGGCCGCCTTCCTGGAGCAGAGCGTCCTCCGCTGTCTCCGAGCACCCGTCTGTCGCCACGGCTCCGTTAGCGTCCACTGACTGCATGTGACTGTGTGTGTGTGTGAGGGAGAATCAGTGAGTGGATGAAGAAGCACCAACACTGATGGAGGTGACTGACTTTAGTAAAAAGTTTCATCAACTGACTCAAGGATTCAAAGTGTTTATTATCATGTGCACAGAAACATTGCCCTGTACAATGCTTGATGTGTTTGATTTGATGTCAGAGTGCACGCATGTGGGGGGGGGGTTGGCCAAAGACACACGCGTGCACAAACATACACACACAAACAAACACACACATGACTCTTCACTAGGGATGGGAAGTTCGGATCTTTTCAAGGATTCGGCTCTTGTGGCTCGGCTCCCAAATGGCTCTTCATTTATTAACACCTCCGAGCCTTCGATTTTAGCCTAGTTTGCAATTATGAATCGTGGTTAGCAATTTCAGCCTTATTTTTTGCCATTTTACTTAAAAAATAAATGACAAAATTACAAATATTTAACATTTTAATCAAAAACAACTACTGAGCACAGAACCACAGCAAACAAATCAAATAAATAAAACCAACATCACGACACTAAGTTTTTGGTGCAGGTTGCCGTCTCCAATGATGTTGAAATGCAGCCAGATGCTGCTTGTCTTTCTCTCTTGGTGGTCTCGGCCTCCCCCCGTCTCTCTGTCTCTCTGTGTGACCGAGGCCTGGACCACCACACCAGCTGTCTGTGGAGCGTCTGCCCCCCTTCCTTCTTTCATATCATGGTAGGATCCTAGCCTGTCCCGCATGTGACTGGCCGCATTGTCTGTCAATCAAAATAAAGTAGCCTGCAGGGAGGCGGGGCGCCTACTCTCCTCATCACTACTCTCCTCATCACTACTTTCCTCATCACTACTCTCCAAATCACTACTCTCCACATCACTACTCTCCACAGTCTGATGTGATTGCACATCACAACAGGTCACATCAGGTGGTTGGTGGCCTGTGCAGGAACACCTTCTCCTCTTCATGCGCTCTTATGATGTCACGTCTTTTAGCTCCCTTGAAAGGGGCTTGGAGATGCATCAGCAACATTAATGTGGGAGCAGTCACACACATTTTCTCTTCTTTTTCTGGCAGGATGTTCCACTGAAACTCATGTTGCAAAGACACTTCAGGACTAATGAACATCTGACTACAGCAAGTACACAAACACACACACACAATGACACCTTTGAACCTTTGAGAAAAGACACACTTTTGATCTTTCTCTTCATCTGAGGCTCGTTGTACTCACTTTTGAAAGCACACAGTTGTGCCCGTATCTTGTCATGTTGGAAAGAGTACAAATACAAAATATCTGCTGTAACATGTATTTTGCGATTGTACATCATTACCTGCCATTGGCCTTACTAAAATCATCTGCTCGTAGTTCCACATCCAGAACCTACTTGCTGTTTGATTTAGTTCAATTCTTCTTTTTCAGAGCAGACACATCATTCTAACTTCAAACTTCCTCATCCAAACAAAGCAACCACAGCACCAGAGATTCATCTGCTCACAGTCGCCTCCTGTTACGTGTGCAGTTACTTCATCGAAGTTAGATGTTGGTTGTAACATTAAGCAGCTTCTGTTCATGTCCACTCGTTCAACGTGACGTCACCATAGTTAGAGGCAGCGCAAGGCATGATGGGAGGTGACTGGGTTTCCTCCGTGAGTGCAGCAGCAGGTCAGAGGAGCTGAAACCCGATGGTGAGTTCCATCACTTTGGAGTAGCAGGAGGAGCAGGTGGATCTCCTCGCTGACGCCTGCCATCTACAAAACCCCTCTAAGGGCCTGTGAGTACTTCCTTGGAGACAGACAACTGTGCACACCGTTGGTTTGCGGATGCACAGCTGCCTCTCATCAGGGGCTTGGATTCACAAAACATCCTTGAGTCTTTGAAAGAAGCTGTCACCATCTGTTGGGAATCCAAAGGTTTCACTGATTTCCCCAAACTTTGTGCAGCTGCACGACCCCGGGACGTGATGTGTGACGGTCACACTGTGGTCGTGCGTGAAGTGTATGTTCCATTGCGAAACACGACATCAGAGGCCATGCAGTCCTTGGGGAAGGCCAGCGGCCCACACGTTGCTGGTCTCTTCAGGCTGCCGGCGCAGTAATCCACCTGCTCGGCATCCAGCCCGGACTCCAGCCAACGGAAACACACAATGCGCTGGAAGGAACGCCGGAAATTGTCCGACACAAAGCCGTACAGGATGGGATTGGCGCCGCTGTTGGCGTAGCTGAGGATGACAAACAGCTGAGTGACCATGGGGTCCGGCGGCCGGTGGAAGACGCTGACTAGCTGGACGATGTAGAAGGGCATCCAGCAGACGACAAACACAGCCACCACCAGCAGCACCATGCGTGTGATCTTCTTCTCAGAGCGCCGGCGCTGAAGCCAGCCCGCCTTCAGCCCCACTGCTCGCATCCTGGCCACCATCAGGCAGTAGCACAAGCAAATGGCTCCAACAGGGAGGAGAAAGCCCAGCAGGAAGGTGTAGACCACGAAGGCCTCTGACCAGGCCGCCTCAGGCCACAGGAAGTTACAGTCCACGGCGCCGTCCTGCGCCGGCACCGTGTCAGCGAAAATGATGATGGGCAGGATGACGAGGAGCGACAGCCCCCACACACACACGTTGACCACCTTAGCCACGGTAGGCCGGCGGTAGCGGGCGGCTTTGATGGGGTGGACCACCGCCACGTAACGGTCCACGCTCAGCACAGTCAGGCAGAAGATGGAGGTGAACATGTTGATGCCGTCCACGCTCAGAACCAAGCGGCACATCAGCGATCCGAAGGGCCAGTGGCGGACGGCCGCCGAGGTGGCCAGAAAAGGGACACTCAGCATGAAGAGCTCGTCTGCGATGGCCAAGTTCAGGATGTAGATGTTGGTGGCTGTTTTCATCTTGGCGTACTTCAAGATGACGTAGATGACCATGGCATTGCCGGTGACACCTACGCAGCAGACCAGAGCGTAGATGGATGGAATGATGATTTTACCTGCATCGGGTTCTTGGTAATAGTCTTCGTAGTCTGTGCTGGAGTTGTAGGGAGACCCTGTTGGATCGAAGTCTTGGCTCCTGTTGAAATCCATGACAGCTTTGGCCACGTAAAACAATGAATCACTTTCAGCTTGATCACTCCAAAGTCCCAAACTCCTTGGATCTTTGAGTCTTTGTTACAGAAAAGCACACTGCAGCAGGACCAAGAAGAGGTCAGTGCGTGAGCTAACACTGAGTTGGCGACAGCCGTGGGCACTCCCAGTACTCCATGCCTCAGATGCTGGGCGGCCTCTGCGCTCGTGGTGTCTCCTGGATGGACATTCGAAGCTGTCTCCTCCAGTCACATGATGCGTCTGTCTTCCTTTACTTCAGAGCCTGAAACCAAACAAAGAGCCATCAGGAAATTCCACCAGACACCATGCAGACATACATCCCAGCCTATCACGACCATGGGGGGGGGGGCTGCTTTGGAGGCCAGTCAACTCTGACTCTCCACAATGCTCTGATAACAGAGTCATGAAAACAAGGGTGAGGACTGTCTGTGTGTGTGTGTTGCATGCTGAGAAATCAGTAAGTGGAAGATGGAGCCTCAGTTCTGATCATTGTAATTCATCTGAAACAAAAGGATCAAAGGCCACATGACTTGTTAACTTGTTGTTGTTCTATTATCTAAGGCAAGGGAGTCCAAACGTTTTGCAAAGAGGGCCAGATCGGATGAGGTGAAGATGTCCAACGTCATAATTATCTGTGGCAATGTAACCAAATATAAACCACTCTGACATCAACAACTGGAAAATTGCAATTCAGCCTCTCATTCATACGTGGGGAGTCAGATAATATTGTAACACCTCAAATGTCCTTCAGTTTGAGTTTAAAATAAGTGGATTCTGCTCTGGTCCTTTTTTTCTTTCTTTTCTTATTACTTCTATTATTTTTCTGTCATCTCAAAAGCCCCCTGTGGACATGTGTTGTGAATAAGCGCATGTGCTAGAACACTCAAAAAATGTGTTTTTTCAATGTAATTGTGATGTCCACATCAAATAAACAACAAACAATAAACTAAAATAACATAACAATAATAAAAAAAGAGAGATTTGTGTCCCATCTACAGGAACACAACGTCAACAGCTATAATCAAATCATATTTAAGGAATTTCATTTGAAAAAACTCGCTGACACTGATGAGGTGGCCGACACTGAGATCTGGTTTGAAGGCAGTGCTTGACATGTGTCAAATGTCACGTAAGTGGGTGTCACTTATGGCGCTTTTCCACCACACACCACCAACTCTCTCAGGGTCCCTGGCGTGTCTCCCCTGCAGGATGGTCCCCTCTGAATTAGGAGTGTGAATAAATATTGATATGGCAATGTATCGTGATACTTCTGATATAACATCGATTTTTAATGTCTTAATATCGATATATTTATTCTTTAAGAAAAAGACATGCAGTCCTTCCTCAGCCTCCTCTGTGCCTCCATCTGCATTCTCCTCCCCTCTGCTGGTGGAGAGCGTTGGCATTCAAGCTCCATTTTCATCTAATTTTATAGGACACAGGCGGCGGTCCAGGGTTTGATTGAAGCACCGCCACCATCACTACCATCACCACCATCACCACCAATGTCATCGCCACCATCACTAGCATCACGACCTCCACCACCATCATCACCACCATCACCACCACTGTCATCGGCACCATCACTACTATCATGACCACCACCATCTCCATCACCACCATCACACCATCATCACCACCACCAGCACCACCAATGTCATCGGCAATATCACCACCATCACAACCATCAGTACCAATGTCATCACCACCATCACTACCATCACCAACATCACCACCACCACTATTATCACCATCACCACCATTGTCATTGCCACTATCACCTCCATAACCACCATCACCACAAACATCACCTCCATCACCATCATCACCTCCATCACCACCATCATCCATGTCATTGCCAAAATCACTACCATCACGACCACCACCACCTCCACCTCTATCACCACCATCGGCATCACCACCACCAATATTACCTCCATCACCACCTCCGTCACTACCATCGGCATCATCACCATCACTCCCATCACCACCATCACCCACCATCGTCATCACAACAATCACCACCACCACTATTACCACCATCACCACCATCACTGCGATCACCACCAACGTCATCGCCACCATCACTACTATCATGACCTCCACCACCTCCATCACCACCCATCACTACCATCACCACCACCACCATCACGACCATCGTCATCATCACCATTACAACCATCACCACCACCACTATTACCACCATCACCACATCACTGCCATCACCACCGTCATCGCCACCATCACTACTATCATGACCTCCACCACCTCCATCACCTCCATCACACCATCGTCATTACCACCATCACCACCATCACCACCACCATCATCACAACCATCACCACCAATGTCATCGCCACCATCACAACAATCACGACCACCACCACCACCATCATCACAATCACCACCATCATCACCACCACCATCACCACCAATGTCATTGCTACCATCACTACCATCATGACCTTCACCAACACCACCTCCATCAACACCGTCACCACCATCACCACCAATGTCATTGTCACTATCACCACCATCATGACCTTCACCAACACCACCTCCATCATCACCGTCACCACCATTATCATCGCCACCATCACCTCCATCACCACCATCTCAACCATCACCACCATCATCCCCACCATCACTCCCATCCCCACCATCACCCACCATCGTCATTACCACAATCACGACCATCACCACCACCACTATTACCACCATCACCACTATCACTGCGATCACCACCAACGTCATTGCCACCATCACTACTATCATGACCTCCATCACCACCCATCACTACCATCACCACCACCACCATCACCACCATCACCACCATCGTCATCATCACCATCACAACCATCACCACCACCACTATTACCACCATCACCACATCACCACCATCACCACCGTCATCGCCAGCATCACTACTATCATGACTTCCACCACCTCCATCACCACCATCACTAACATCACCACCAATGTCATCGCTACCATCACAACTATCACGACCACCACCACCACCATCATCAGAATCAACACCATCATCACCACCACCATCACCACCAATGTCATTGCTACTGTCACTATCATCATGACCTTCACCAATACCACCTCCATCACCACCGTCACCACCATTGTCATTGCCACCATCACCACCATCACCACCAATGTCATTGTCACCATCACTACCATCATGACCTTCACCAACACCACCTCCATCACCACCGTCACCACCATTGTCATCGCCACCATCACGTCCATCACCACCATCACCACCACCATCATCACCTCCATCACTACCATCTTCATCACCACCATCACTACCATCAACACCATTGTCATCGCCACCATCACTACCATCACCACCACCAATATTATAACCATCACTACCATCGTCACCACCACCATCACCTCCATAACCACCATCACCACCACCATCATCACCTCCATCACTACCATCTTCATCACCACTTCATGACCTCCATCATCACCATTGTCATCGCCACTATCACTATCATCACGACCTCCACCACCTCCATCACCACTATTGTCATTGCCATCATCACTATCACCATCACCACCATCACTACCATTACCATCACCACCATCACCACCATCACTACCATTACCATCACCACCATCACTACCATTACCATTACCATCACCATCATCATCATCACCACCATCATCATCACCACCATCACTACCATCTCCACCATCCCCACATCACTACAATCGCCACCATGACCACCATTACTACCATTACATCACCACAATTATCATCACCACCATCACCATACCACCACCATCATCATCATCACCATCACCATCACCATAATCATCATCACCATCACCATCACCATCACCATCACCATCATCATCATCATCTCTACCATCGCCACCATCAGAACCATCTCCACCATGCCCACATCACACATCACTACAATCACCCCACCGGCACTAACATCACCACTATTACTACCATCACCACCATCAGCTCCATCACAATCATCACTACCATCATCAGCATCATCATCAGCAGCATCATAATCATCTCCATCATCACCATCACCATGACTGTGCTGTGCTGTTTTTAATTCAACTTGTAACGCGTCTTTGAGTTTTGGAAAAGCAGTCTGTAAATAACAAGTATTATCATTATAATTACTACAAGCATGCACGCATGCAGGCTCACACACACTCACACTCACACTCACATACACAGTGGAGACCTGAACCCCCTGATGATGATGGGTTTTAGACACCAAGGTGCTCAGCAGCTTCCAGGATGCTTCTCCAGGAGAGGATTGGTACTTGATTGGTCAGTGATTTGTCAGTGGTTGGTCCTATCATTTTGATCCCTGTTCAAAGATGCAAACATAACCTGCTTCAGAGCAGAGTTGCCATGGTAACAGCCTGCTGTGAAGGAAGCAGATTCGTGATCCGCAAATTAAGGGTTAATTAATGCTCTAGTTAGCAGACTGACGTGGAGCGGCCCAGTCCATGGTCCTGAGAGGCCACCAGCTCATGGTCAGGAGAGCTGCAGCACATCTGGGCAGAGTGGAAGGACTGAGAGGGAGGAGCCTCTGCCAAGACCTGGTCCAGGACTGGCTGATGATCCTGCACAGCTGAGACCGTGTCATGGCAGGAAGCCGCAGAACTGCAGTAAGTGGGGCTGAAGCTGCTGATGAAGCTGTTCCTCATGTGTCCTCAGAGACGAGCATCTGTCACCCTCCTCAGCAGACAAACGCACACACACACACACACACACGTGATTGGGGTCGAACCTCTCTGCTGATGATGAAGAATCCTTCTCTGTCTGTGCGGCTGCAGACGTCCTCCGGTCCTACGGTCTTTCCGTCCTCTCATCCTCCGATCCTTCGGTCCTCTTGTCCCTCGGTGCCATGGTCTTTTCCTCCTCCTGTCCCCTCGTCTTCAGGTCCTTCAGTCCTCTCGTCCTCCCATCCTGATCCTGATGATGGGAGTGACGCACCTCGTCCTCCCGATCAAGAGAATGTGTGTTTTCTCTCTTTCAGCCTGTGTGTCAGCATCCGTCGTCATCTGAGCTGCTCAACGCTGCTTCTTCTCTCGACAGCTTCCACCGCCCCCCCCCCCACCCCCGACACACACACACCCACACACACACATAC
>CAESWR010000555.1:17097-28408 GCA_903171835.1 Mullus surmuletus | reverse complement strand
ACTCACTCTCTCAAACTCACTCACTCACTCACTCGTTCACTCACTTGTTCACTCACTCGCACATTCATACACTCACTCAGTCACTCTCTCACTCACTCACTCACTCGTTCACTCACTCGCACATTCACACACTCACTCACTCTCAAACTCACTCACTCACTCACTCGTTCACTCACTTGTTCACTCACTCGCACATTCATACACTCACTCACTCTCACTCACTCGTTCACTCACTCGCACATTCACACACTCACTCTCTCAAACTCACTCACTCACTCGCACATTCACACACTCACTCACTCTCTCGTTCACTCGTTCACTCACTCGCACATTCACACACTCACTCACTCACTCGCACATTCACGCACTCACTCTCTCAAACTCACTCACTCACTCGCACATTCACTCACTCACTCACTAACTCAGTCTCTCACTCACTCGTTCACTCACTCGCACATTCACTCACTCACTCACTAACTCAGTCTCTCACTCACTCGTTCACTCACTCGCACATTCACACTCACATTCACACACTCACATTCACTCCCTCACAGCTGCAGCTGTGATCTTCCACCAACCTCAGCTGTGCTGCTGCTCTGTTTGCATCAGATGTGCATATTCAATCACCATGGAAACCGGGCCATGCAAAGCTTGGAGAGGTTTGAGCAGGCGAGCTGAGCTAACTGACCCTGCTGAAGTGACTGACTGAAGAAGAGAACGTGTGTGGGCTGGACGCTGTGATGATGATGATGATGATGTGGTTGTTGATGAAGGACACCGGGCAGATGTTGGTGAGCTGTGACTCAGAGCGTCCTGGCGTGCAGGACGAGATGTTTTTTTCTCAGACTCTCGGGTGCTCCGTCTTTCCTGTCCTCTTGCTGCAGTCTCGCACGCAGTGTAAGCTAGGCTTAAGGTGGCGTGTTCTTCCCCCGGGTGGTCAGTGCTGAGCCACGTCTTCATAGTGAGTGGAACCCAACACCTGACCACACCCACACGCTCCACTCACGCCCTGAGTCACAGCAGCGCCCGGCCGCCTGACTTCATCTGCAGCCTCTGTTACGAAGGTGTGAAGAAGAAGAAGAGCTCACTTCCTAAGCAGCAGAATCCACACGCCTGATTTCAGAATGTGAGTATAAGCCAAGATGCAACACGTGTGCCTGAGAAGAACTGTATCTGCTGTTGGAATCTTGGCTCTCCAACATTCCTAGAGAAACACTCCCACTCCATCAGGTCTTTGTCAGGGTCATTTCATTACGAAATCATCATTTGAATTGTCATTTCTCTCAGTCTAAATATGAGTTTGAATAGATTATGGAAGGGGATGTTTTTCAAGTAATAAATGGGTTACATGAGGACTATTTATTCAAGAACGGCACTTATGGTGTTTCCTCTTTGAATACTTTTGCATTGAGAGTTGATGTGGTCTGCAGGCAGGAGAGTGGAGTTCTACACACTCGCTGGTCCTCACTGTTCTTATTCTGACTCTTCTGACCAACTTGAAGGCCAGATGAACCCTGATCGAGTTGTAAGAAACAAAAAAGGTTCCAATAAATGAAACAATGAAATCATCCTAAAACATGACTAACACAGAGTGCAGAGAGTAAAGCTCGTGGCAACTAGATCTGACAGATTGTGTTGCACCTTCTGCTACTTTCAGTAGTTTGAAGAACTTTGTTGTCTGTTTTCCTCCTTTCAGCAGGAAAATCAAGAGGATGGCCGGCTACCTGGTGCTAACCCCCCTCCTCTTCTCCGGTAAGCTCGAGAGATTTATCCAAATCATTGTGGGTTTTGCATTGCATTAGGAAGCAAATAAATTAGCATGAGGAAGCAAATAAATTAGCATGAGGAAGCAAATAAATTAGCATTAGGAACACAATAAATTAGCATGAGGAACAAAATGAATTAGCATTAGGAACTAAATAAATTAGCATTAGGAAGCAAATAAAGCAGCAAACAATCAACAGTGTAGCAGAGAGTGAGCCTGAGTGTGTCTGAAACACACTGATCGCTCCGCACTAGTTTAGCGCCAACATCATGACGGAGCTGTGGATGGAATCAAGTGTAGGACGATGGATTGTGGTGATGATTCTGAGAATGATTCAGTGTGTGTAGATCTTCCAGTCCGGTGTGTGACCAAACCAACCTGCATCAATTCAGGGTGGTGTGACATCGGCAAGTGTTTTGCTCCCTCGAAAAAAAAAGAAAAAATTCATTAAAGCTGCAGTATGTAGTTAAGACAGAAAATTCAAACGTCAAACTTCCAAGTCCCTCCTCCTTCTGCCGTGCACCCGCAATCTCTCTTTTCTTAGGCGTTTTTCCTCGTCAGTCTTCTTCATTCTCTTTGACGAGGGCAATGGCACGACCAATCGGATCGCTCGGCGGCCGTGGTGTCATTTCCCCACATTGCCCCGTGGCCTGAGTCTACTTACGCGTGCAAGTAGGGCGGACTCTCTGCTTCTGCTCCCTGGGTTCTTGCAAAAAGGCATTAGGACCACCGAGGATTGTTTCACAGTTGACCTGTATCATGTTATACTGAGCCAATAGAAGCCAATAGAACAAACAAAATGTTTACATACTGCAGCTTTAAAGTTGTATAACATCGCCTCCACTAACAGAGGAAGGAACCTTTCAGAACAGATCATTTCAGATGAAGAAAGATTCGGCTACTGGAGCAGAATGGATCGTCAGTAAGACCTCAAAGCACCGGTTCAACCCCAACAACAACAACGGACATTATAATCAGAAAAAAAGAGTGCTAAACCAGTACCGTCATGCTTGTTTTCCACAGGGGTCAAAGTTCACACCCTCATGCTCACAGATCATGACTGAATGCGTGCTTTAGTGTGAAAGTTCCTGTTAGAAATTAGGTGAAACTTCTTCGGGGCTCCGGAGGCGATAGTTCGCAGATGCGATGAGAAGAAATCAATCAATCAGAAGCGAGGAGCGACTGATCTGAATGATGGCTGTCAACACAGGGGGAGTTGGTGGTTTTGGTCTCGGGTTGCTAATCTTATGGCCTGGGGGTTTCCCAAAGTTTTAGCTGACAATACAGACGTTTTTTTAAGGGTTTGAGTTCAATGTGTAACAAGCACGGGTGCAGATGGTCAGGAGCTCCTCCAACACACGGCCAAACCAAAGTCACCTGGACTCAGCTTTTCCAAAACTCCCACTTCTTTCCCTTCTTTTCTTGTGCTTTGTCATGACATCTCATGGGGACATTTCTCATTTGTTTCTTTCTAAGGTTGCTCCAACTCCTCTTCCTCACTCTCACTATTTTCACTCGTCCACTCAGTTTCCCCTCAAACGCGTCATCATAACTGCTGCCACTCCTCTGATCCACTCACGGAGCTCAACTGCCGTCAAAACATTTCTCCTCTCAATTCAAATTTTCAGCAAAATACCATCATTCGTTCACTTTTTTACGTCCAGCTGATTCCACGCTGCCATTTCTCGGAATACGCCTTTCTTCCACTTATGAGATTTTCAAAATAAAATTCATCTACTGCCTTTTGAACCAAATTAACACTACACCAATTTCTTTTCACATTTAGGAGCATCTATTTCTAACTATTTAACCTTTTTAACTCTTTATACCACATCATGAATTTCTAATCAATGAACATTTATATGAGCTGGCTCACAGTTGTCAGCTATCAAAGCCGACCGGAATGGTGTGGACCGGAATGGCGTGGACCGGAATGGCGTGTGGGGGAAGGGAGCGCGGCATCACGTGGTAGCATTTTGCTGCGCAGCCACAAACAATCATCACACGTGTGAGCTGGTACTTTGTTTATTTTGTTTATTTTTGTTTATTTAAAAGGATCCCCATTAGCTTATGCCGTAGCAGTTTGCTAATCTTCCTGGGGTCCACGTAATCAACAATGAAACATATATAACAATAATACAATGGTAAATACAACACAATAAGACAGAAGTAGATACAATTAACAAAAGTGCAAACATTTGTTAATCCAATAAAAAAACCAAATATAGTTTAACCTAAGTGAAAAATAGAATACAATCAACAGGAATAACGAAATAAAGTAAAATAAACACATGAATAAAGCAAAAAAAAAAAACAAGAATAAAGCAACAACCTGAAGGAGCCATTTAAGAAGTGTAACTAACGTAATTGATTCCAAAGTGAACCACCTCTGCAGAGCAGTGTTCTCTTTAAAAAGTTAGTTCTTTCGAACGGCGAGTACAATATCACCATTGGCAGCCTTCCTGGTATTATGACGATGCATGGAATTACAAAGAATGATTTGATTGAGCGAGAACTCGGGTTTACGTGTTGGCAGTGAATTGCTGAAGGGTGGCTCTGTGCTTGCAGCTCTTCTCTTCTCCACACTGAGCCACAATAATGAGACTGCATTTTGTGAATGCTCGTTCCAGAGGAGCAACCTAGAACAAACCTTTCAGCTCTATTCTGAGCAACGTTTAATCTAGCTATTTCTCCTTTTGAGGCTGAGGCCCAAACCACTGAACAATATCCAGGTGGGATGAAATGAGAGATTTACAAACTGGCTCCAGGATATAAATTGGTACACACTGTCTCGTCGTATGAATGCCTACACCCATTTTTTGAATGATTCTGTTCATGTGCTCTGACAAATAGTTATCAGTGACCAAACCAAGCAAATTTACCTTCTCCACTTGTTCAATGGGTTCATTGTTTTTGCGTAGAGATAATTTTGGCATTGAAGCCAGTTTGTGCTTAGACCCAAAAACTATACTCAAGAGTTTGGGTTACATTCAAAACAAGCTTGTTTAAAATGATCCATTCATGAACATTTTGTAATTCCTTTGATATAACTCAATTGAGATTGTTATGCATATTTGCTGCCTATCACATTGTAGAGTTATCAACATAGATCACAATAGTAGTTTTTTTTATCGCAGAAGGCAAATTGTTAGTGAAAGTAGAGAAGAGACGTTTGATAAGCTACCACTGTAGTAAACTCTCTGTGTTCTAATAAAGAAATAGCTCTTAATAAAATCAATGGCATGAGGTGTCAAACCACTACCTTTGAGTTATCCATTTCTTTTAACCAGTCGTCTGTCATCTGCGTAAGCGCAGTGCAGGAGGTGAATGACCTTGTCTGTAGGCATGTGGGTATTTGGTTGCTTGTCCCTTTAAAGTGAAATGGCCCTGAATCAGAACATACATAATCCTTTACAAAACTCTACTGAGAACAGGAAGGATACTTATAGGGTCCACTGAAAGATGTTCTACTATCCTTAGGCAATGGTATCATTTTGCCCTCTTTCCAGAGTCCAGAATACCTCTTAATAAACATCTAATCAGTATATGACATATTGGTCCAGAAATGTGATGAGCAGCTTCAATCTTCAATATCTTACTGTCGAGATTGTCAGTACCCGCCATAAGCATAACTATAAGCAGGGAGGGACTCCAACAGCCTTCTGACCTCCTCAGCATCAACACATTGGAATTCAACTGTATAGTTCTTAGTCCTCGTCCGAAGTGTCTGCCAACGTTGTTTGAAAAAAAGTCATTAAAGTCATTAGCAACGTCCAGTGGCTTTGTTAGGAATTTCCCATTGGCCTCTTTAAAGGAAGCACACTCTTTTTTCTTTCTTCCCATGATTTAATTCATAGTATTCAGAAGTTGTTTACCATCATGTCCAACATCACTTATTCTCTGCTTGTAATATTCAGTCATCTGATGAACAAGATGTTGCTAGCACCCTCTTAGCTTCATCCCTCTGTTTCATTAAACATTTCATCTCTTCATCAATCCAAGAGGCAACGTTCTTTCTCTGTGCAGTCCTTCATTGTAGCATGTCTATTAACTAGTTCCATATAAACATTCATGAAGAATTCAATGAATCCTCTGGGTCATCAGCTTTATACATGTCACTCCAATCAACGTTTCCAAGATCATCTATAAACTTATGTTCAATAAATCACTTGTATGACCTTTTGGAATCTTTGATTTCCTTGCAGTAGCCACCATGTTGTCAGAGACATTGGTGTCTATATGATCGATGCATGCTGACGAAGTATGTGAGAGACTCTTGTTGGTATAAGACTATTTCTCACATATTGCAAGCACTTATTAAAGATGACAACTTTTTCTTCAAGGAACAGTGACTGGCTAGCCACTCCACATTCATATCTCCAAGCAAGTAAATGTCATTCTTTGTATCCACTCTGTCACTCATATCACATGCATCATTGAGATAGCGAGAGTCAGCTCCCGGGGGCTGCAGCAGCATCCCACCAATGTTAGTTTCCAGTGAGGTAGATGTACTGGACATACAGTGCTTCTAAACGATTACACATGAATTTGAGTGATACCACTGAGTCTTGAATGGTGGAATCTAGATGAGTCTCAGACAATGCCAGTATTTGAATAATAATAATAATAATGATAATAACATTTATTTGTAGAGCACTTTTCAAAACAAGGTTACAAAATGCTTTACATGGACATATGCAAGTATAGAGCCATGACACAGAAAACAGAGGCACATATAGAACAAGAACCCAACCTATCCCACCAAAGTGACTGGAGCAAGGAAAAACTCCCTATTGGGAAGAAATCTTGGGCAGATCCATGACTCGTGGTGGGCGGAGCCATCTGCTTAGACCGCTCAGGTTAGCAGACAAACAGTTACAGAAACACTGCAGGTGGAGGACAGGAGACACATAAACACAGTCACACTGGGAAGTCAAAGGTCAGATGATAGTGGTGAGTTTTTAGCAATGATTTAAGGGAGGACAGTGAGTTCTCCAGTCTGAGCTCCTCGTCCAGATGATTCCACAGACGAGGAGCTCGGACAGCGAAGGTCACCCCGGCTCCTCAACCTTGATTTGGGGACGGCCAGCAGGTTCCTGCTGGAGGAGCTCAGGCTGCCAGCAGACACTTATGGGGTTAATAACTCTACGATGTAAATTAGGGCGAGACCATGAAGTGCTTTGAATGTTGTCAGTAGAATTTTAAAGTCTATTGTGAAAGTGACTGGCAGCCAGTGGAGGGAGGCTGAGATGGGAGTGATGTTCTCCCTTCTCCTTGATCCAGTTAGCAGCCTGGCAGCTGCAATTGGACCAACTGGAGTCTACTGAGGGATTTCTGTGAGAGACACGTCAAAACACCATTACAATCATCAAGACGGGATGCTTGGACCTTATTGTGGAGAGATTCCTGAGGTGGTAGAAGCAGGTCTGGACCAGCCTGCTGACGTGGTTCTCAAAGGTCACGTTAGAAGCAAATAGAACACCAAGGTTCCTGGAGACAGGTTTGACGTTATCAAATAGAGGGACCAGAGACGACTCCATCCGAGAGCGCAGGTGTTCAGGGCCGATGAGAAGAATTTCTGTTTTGTCGGAGTTCAGCTGGAGGAGATGTTTTGACATCCATGTTGTGATGTCAGTCAGACAGTCAGCGAGGGGGGACGACTCAGTCAGGTTCTTAGGTTTCACTGGCAGATACAGCTGAGTGTCGTTTGCATAGCAATGAAAGGAGATGCCATGTTTGTGGATAGTGTTGCCTAATGGCAGCATATAGATGGAAAAAAGCATGGGGCCTCAAGTTGAGCCTTGGGGCACGCCACAGCTCAGGGGGAAAGGAGGGGAGCTATGTTCACCCATGGATACATAGTTAGATGGGTTTGTCAGGCAGGATGGGAAGCACTGAAGGCCGTCCCAGACACACCACACCACCACCGGAGTCTGCTGGTCACCATGTTCTGGTCAACTGTGTCCAAAGCTGCAGTTA
Source organism: Mullus surmuletus (assembly GCA_903171835.1). Classification (NCBI taxonomy): domain Eukaryota; kingdom Metazoa; phylum Chordata; class Actinopteri; order Syngnathiformes; family Mullidae; genus Mullus; species Mullus surmuletus. The sequence continues at coordinate 20,664 of CAESWR010000555.1, read as the reverse complement.
AGTCCAGTAAGACAAGAACAGAGACATCACCAACATCTGCATTCATCTACAGCTCATTGGTGACCTTCAACAAGGCAGTCTCAGTGCTGTGATGTTTACGGAACCCAGATTGAAACTTTTCAAACAGCTGATTATCATTGAAGGCTGCCAGGAGCTGTAGAGAGACTGACCTTTCTAGAACTTTGGAAATAAATGGGAGTTTGGAGATTGGCCTGGAGTTGCTACAGGATGAAGGATCAAGACCAGGTTTTTGAAGAAAGGGGTGAATGCAGGCAATCTTGAATGAGTCAGGGACACGACCAGAGGACAGAGAGCAGTTAATTATGGACAGAAGATGAGGAGCAACAACATCAAACACTTGAATGAGGAATGTGGCTGCATTCCATCATCAGGACAGAAGGAGGCTTCATGTGAGACACAACATCCATAAGATCACTAGCAGAAACAGGCATGAAATGATCTAAGATGGAGTGAGAACAGAGCACGTCCTCATCACACGTTGAGGACGCAGCATTGCTTCTGTTGGACTTGATGAGCTCAGAGAAACATTTACTTCTTGCCTCCCGAACTGTCTTATCATAAGACTTTAGTAGTGCCAGGTAGACTTGCCGCCCTGTCTTTTTCCACTTGCGTTCAGTTTTCCTGCACTCTCTTTTAAAGCTGCGAATGTCCCTTAACCAAGGGGACGACGCAGCTTTAGACTTCACTCTGGTTTTAGTTAGAGCGATAGTGTCTAAGGTGGAGGTGCAGAGCTGGTTAAAGTCAATCTCTAAGATGTCAAGATCGGAAATATTAGGGAGAGAAGAATGTAATTGGAATAAAGAGGAAAATCGTGAGAGTTTCCTTGTTTAAGAAACGGGAGGTTACAGATCACGTTCTGGTTTCAGTTGAATGATTAAGGATGGTATTAAATACTACACACAGATGGTCTGACACACCAGGATTAATTAGGTTTACAGGTCGAGAGTCAAGACCAGTCGTAAAGACCAGGGGCCTCATGTATCAACGCCGTTTACGCAAGAAAAACGTGCGTATGCAAGGATCGGAGCTGACGATGGGATGTATCAATCCTGAAAAGTGCGTCGATTCTTGCGTCTGCCACGGCAGCTTCGGAGGTGCCGTGGAAATGTGCGTAAATCCAGATTCTTGCGTGAGCGGCACTTTGGTCCGTTGGTGACACTGTGTGGCGAAGTTTGGTGACCAATGCTGGACTGGAACAAGGAAATGGCTCGGGAAATTGACGAGCAGACCGGCTCGCTCAGTTGGGGGGGGGGCAGCTTGCAACGTCGGACCGGGCATGGGGGGGGGGTGCTTGTAACATGAGGGGTCACATTGCGTTACGCGCGATGATGAACGTAGGGGAAACAGCGCTGTGTTGGATGCGACACAAACAACTGTACCGCAAGTGTTTTTTCTCCTGTGCCCACTGAGCCACCGGCCCACTGCAGCCTGCTCTATGGTCCGGAGAAGGTGGATCGCATTGTGACGGCATGTGGCGTCCTTCACAATGTGGCCAACCTGCATGGCATCCCTCTGGCCGAGCAGCATGTCCCCCCGTGAGACCACCCACCCACATGCCGGAGGGATGGACGTCGATCCCCGGCCGGGCAGCCGTCCTCGCCGCATGGCCACAATGTGAATGAGGAAGAAGCACACGATTACAAGATTCATGAAGCCATATAATGGATTTATTTTGTTCAACTAAACGTTGAAGAACGTTAATCATGCGCTCCATCCGTAATTGATGCCTGAGACTCCACGTACAATCTCCTCTTGTGACTGAAGGACTGCCTCTGCAAGGACCCTCCCGCTGCCTTCGGGTGGGCAGGAGGATGCGCCGCCGAGTCCGGGTGGGCTGCCGGCGCCACACACACTGGCCGACACATCCATTTCTGCTGATCATTAAAAATGTGGGTTTATTTAAATGCCTGATTGTGTTTTATTCTTGCATTTACATCGATAGCAAGCATGCGGGGATGTTGCAGTAAGAATTGGACCCCCCACTTACCCTCCAGGCTCTGGGAGTCAGCGCGGGGGGCGGCGTGTGTGAGCTCCTCTCTCTGACCCCCACCTGTCTGGCCGCTGGACGTCCCGCCACTTTGATGTGGCTCTGAACCCACCGCGTTCACTCTCTGTCAAACCTTCTCCTCACATTGTTTGTATTTTTTATACTGACGAAGGTTGCCGAACAAAACCCTTTGTTTCTCCTCCACCTTCCCGACCAGCACCTCCAGCGTACACGCCGTCAACTTCTTCTTCCACATTTTTTTGCGAGCGTGGACAGGAGAGACCCTGTTTAGATAGAATTGCATATAGGTGGGCGGTAATGAGGGCAGGCCCGGCCACGCGTTCATTTCCACCCAGTGGGATGTATGGAGGAAAGGTGCGCGGATCCTGGCGCACGCACTTATTGATACATCCGGAATTTTTTTCCGGGGATTCTTGCGTACGCTGGCCTTTAGTGTGAAATCCACGTAGTTGTTAGTACATGAGGCCCCAGGTCTAGGGTATGACCTTGAGTATGTGTGGGGAGCAAGACATGCTGCTGTAAGGCAAAAGACTTGGTGAGATTAATAAAGTCAGTGGCAGCAAGACGAGCAGCATTGTCAGTGTGAAGATTAAATCACCGAACATTACAACTCTGCCATAGGTCAGAAACATTGAGGCGAGTAAATCTGAAAGATCCGCTTGAGCTACTATCTTTGGTTAACTTAGAAATGAGTAAATTAAAGCTATGATTTATAATGAATAAGTTATCATTCAATCTGAGCAAAACAAAAATGATGTTATTCGGGAAGAGCAGAAAGATTGCACGAAATTGATGGACAATGAAAGGGTAACAGAAGCCAAATTCCTTGGAGTAATAATTGATGAAAATATTAAATGGAAACCTAACATAAAACATGTACACTCCAAAGTCTCAAAAACAATTGCTGTATTAAAAAAACCAAAACAGGTTCTGGATAATGGATCATTTTCTATTCTGTACAGTTCTCTAGTTTCACCATACTTTACCTTTCATTTCCTTCTGTAGTTATTTATTTATCTATTCCTTTATTTTTCCCGGATTCCAATTTGTGAAATGATATAAGTACAATTTTGTTTATTTTGTGATTATTTTCATTAGCAGGAAGTGGGTAAATTATTGACTGCTTGTGTAAGATGAAGAGTTGGGACTAGATAAGTTCCGACTTCCTTCTACTCTTTTTTGAACATGAAAATGATATATTGAATATTGAATGATATAATGAAATGAATATTTGGTGCCTTGGTTGTTGTGGTTGTTTTTTGGTTGTTGTTTTCTTTTCTCCTCCATTTATGTTGTTTATGTTTACTTTGTGCTGTGATTAATGATTTGTTCATGTTCAAAATAAATGAGAAAGAAAAGACAGAAAGGGATAATAAATAGTGACTGCAGTTGTTGAAAAGTTATTAGTACATGTTGGAGAAAATTTTGGAGCAAAAAACCGAAGTGAAGGCATGGCCTTCAATTAAGCGCCTGCTCCTTCTCCTGCGTGTTCTATCGCTCTTAGAATTAAGCCAGGAATCATTCTTTGCCATTCGGAG
>CAESWR010000554.1:62039-74001 GCA_903171835.1 Mullus surmuletus | reverse complement strand
ACACACACTCACTCCCTCCCCCAACGCATCTCCTGTCTCCATGACAACCACTGCTATCTGCTATGTTACACAGTGCTGCAAGAAACTGACTCAATTTGCTGAAAAGATTGTGGTTTTCCTGCAAATTTCAATATCTGATATTTTCTTTTTTTTTTGGCAAATTAACCCTTTAAATGCATTTCTGTCTTGACCACAACACCTTTTACAGTCGGATATCTTTGATATTCCATGTAAACCTGACATGGGTGTCTCTACTATCCTTACTATGGTGCTTGGTTTTATGAATAAAAACACAATTCACATGAGAAATTGTTATTTTCTTGGTAATTTAACCCTTAAGAGTTCCTGGGAACGTTTCTGACCATTTAGATGGTCAAAATCCCCCCAATTTATTTTATATTGCATATGTATCAGGCTGAAGCAGATTAACAAGACTTCTTCAATTATAAATATATATGTATATATATATATTTGAGGCTGAAATTGATTTAAAAGACCGACTCATTTAAAGTAGAAAAAAAGTTAGTTATTTATACAGCAGTTTTTAGGGAGGGGATGTTTTCTGTCCCCAGGAGCTAATAAAAGAATTCCTAGAAAAATCTGTGACTGCAGAAAAAATAAGAATGCCTCAAATTCAATGTTGTTGTTACTACATTGACCCATCTGATGCTCTAATAAAAATAATAATCTAATCCTTTTTGAATTGCATTTTATGGAAAAAAAAAAGTTTTAGATTAAAATACTGTGGAGTTACGTATACAAATTTGTAATAATTTGATATATATATTTCAGGCTGAAGTTGATTTAAAAGACTGACTCATTTAATGTAGAAAAAATGTTAATATATGTTATTTTTACAGCAAATTTTAGGGAGGGGATGTTTTTTGTTCTGAGGGACGACTGAGAACGTTTTTTGAAGGAACTCTTGAGGGTTAATGATCATCAGTTAACGAGTGATGAGGCTCAGTTGCAGCCCTGGTGGAGGTGGAGGCTCTTGTCTTCCAAAAGCCTCCAAACCTGACGTGAACTACGGGAGATCTGCTCTGAAAGGCTGGAGGAGGGAACTTGATTGCTGCATCCGTTTACACAGATCTTTATCTTATCGCACCATAATGATCAATTAGTGCCGTCCTGCAGCACAAATCGCCCTCGTTACGTCTGCAATGGTTTCTCACGATTTTATCAAAAGCTCTTTTGCATGCACATCTGCACGGGGGGGGGGGGGGGGGGAGGGAGGCATCAACATCTTTTAGATGTGGGCGGTTCCAGGTTTTCTTGAAAATGTAAAAAGAGCACATACATTCAGACGCTCCGGCGTGAGCGGAGGTCCCTCAAGAAACCTTGATTTGTGTGTATTGCCTCGTATACACACACACCGTCAGTCCAAAGAAAAAGGAAGCATTCTCACGGAGAACTGCGACTGCATGCAGTCATGACAGTGTCACATTCAGCTTCTTTTTGTTTTAGGGGGATGAAGGGTGCCAGAAGCGTCAGTTACTGTCTACAAAAACCAAACAAACCCAAAACCTCATTAAAACCTGAAGCCATTGCACTCTGACCATGCTGGAAATCCTCCGCACAATGGTTCTGTAATGTACCTGCTTTTTAAACAGTGTCATGCGGAAATTGAACCTTCGCAGGTGTGTGTGTGTGTGTGTGTGAAGCCTGCTTCTCCCTTTAACTGCGGTGTAAGTTCAGCCCTGGAGCACATGATGGAGGGAGAAGGGGAGAGAAGGTGGAGGAGGGAGGAGGAGAGACGGTGGAGGTGAAATGGCAAAAGGTGTAAAAAAGCACCTCTGAAAAGGGAGGCGATTAACAAGGGCAGAGGAAGGGAGGAGATGAGGGAAGGAGACCAGTGAAGGAAGGGAGGAGGTGTACGTCTTACCGTGGGGAGTCATGCTGTGGAGGGTGCAGCAGTGGAGTGATTCTTTTAATTAACTTGCCGTGACAAACCTAACAGACAGGTGGCGTCATGGTATTTGTTTCACTTTGACGCAATCTTTCATTATTTAAATGAGGTTACTTTTGCGGTAAATGGAACTTTGAGAGGAACTCCCAACTGCACAAATTTCTCCGCAAAGCAAACTTTGTCCTGTTAATTCTCTAAAAACCTGCCTGGAAAATGTTTGGAACTGCATATAGTGAGTTTTAGCAGGGTGTTGTTTAGCTAAGTTATGCTAGTTTTGAAATGCCTTAAAATACGGCGTGACCAAGCGACTTTGTAGCCGCCCACAGGCTGTTGTTTATGCTTTGATGCTGTTAGCATGTAAGCATTTCTGTCGTGTCAAAACAACAACAGCAGGGTAGCGGCTACATGTGTGTCACTTTAAACAACAGCAGTTACCAAAGCTGTACTAGTTTATGACTTCAACTAATTAACTTACAATTCCACAAGTATACGCCTCTAAACTAGCTTGAGATAGGAGCTAGCAGGTTTGTTAGCATTTCCTCCAACAGTTGGAGAACTAGAATTAGTCCACTGAGAACTAAAGCTTTCAATGTAAACAACAGCAGTCACCAGCATTGAACCACTTTATCTATTGAACCAATTAAACTACAATCCCAAAAGTACACACCCCTAACCTAATCTGAACTAGGGTCTGAAAGGGTTGTTAGCAGTGAACGAACTAGAATGAGTCCACTGAGAACCGGTGAGGAATGTTCCATCAAAGTGATCCATCACCTGAGGCTCATGCCACCTTAGTTCTGAAACTTGTTCTTGTATGTGCACCTTCCCTATTCTAAGTTTAGCTAAGTTATGCTAGTTTTCCATGTTTTTGTGTGCTTATTGGAGTGCGATGGGAAATGTTTCATCAACATGCGGAATGACTCAGCAACTTTGTAGCCGCTCACATTTGGCTGTTGTTTTAGCTTTGATGCTGCTAGCATGAAAGCATCTCTGTCATGTGAAACAACAACAGCAGCGGGGTAGCGGCTACATGTGAATCAAGCTAACAGTAGCTGTCATTCAAAGCTAACGCTAGCTGTCAATTTAGACAAAAGCAGTCACCAGCGCTGTACTAGGTTACATATTTAAATAATCAACCTATGATTCCAAAAGTACACACCCCTAAACTAACAGCAATAGGAGCTAAAAGGGCTGTTAGCACTTCCTCCAATTCAACTGGAATTAGTCCACTGAGAACCAGTGAGGAATGTTCCACCAAAGTGATCAGCTGAGGTAATTCTGAAATCTGTTCTTGTATGTGCACCTTCCCCATTCTGTTTGCTAGCAACTGCATTACTGCCTTTTGGTGTTTTTTTTATGTTGCGTGACGAGCAACCCAAAACCATACACACAGCGATGAATGGAGAGCAACGAGTGAACCAGCAGAACACTGGCTGGGGTTTCTAGTTGCTGAACACACAGCGACCATGACATGTGACAGAAGAGTCTTGGCATATATTTCCTCGTCTCTGCAGTGTTGTATGTTCAGATTTAATGTAAAGTGAATTTGGTCCAGCAGATGTGTTTTCCCCTCAGAAAACTATCCATATAGGGTAAGATAAGGTGAACCATCTTCAAACGGTTTCTATTAGGTTTGTCCCGATACGATACCGATATTGCAGTCTTGAGTATTGGCCGATACCGATCCGATACAATATCACGCCTACTTTTAATACTTATTTTGTAGTATGGAATGTTAGAAAAGGCTTGATCAAGTGATATTACTCAAACAGAGAACAATAGTCAGCAACAGTCACTATGATGAAAACTGACTATTATTAACTGATTATTAACCAATGGCTCACATACATTTGAACCTTAAACAGAAGAATATTCTACATAGAAGAGTCTGGAATGGACTGCTTGTATCGGAGTGCTTATATCAGAGATTTTAGATGCAGGCCGATATAATCCCAAACTTTTATTTTTTTGCGGATATCAGACCGATATCCAATATTAATATTGGATCGGGACACTGCTAGTTTCTATATACAGACCAGGATCAGTTTCCTGTATTTTCCAGTTCACTTGGTTGCATTAGAATAAGATTAAAACAATATACATCTTTAATGCTATGTGCTACAGAAGATTATACACAAAATAATAATCAAAAAGTAATATCCCTTACTAGCCAACAAGTTATTGACGCTAGCTGGTTTTATAGGACAGGACTTCCCAAAAAACAGGACGCCGAATTTGGACAATGAGCATGACACAGATACTGTTAAAAGCATAAATTGCTAGTCTTTGTGAGTGCTAACAAGTGGCAAACAGTGGTATCCAGAGCTGTAGCATCGCTAGCTTGTCCTGAAGGCTATGAGCTAAGGGTATGTCTGTGCACCGGCGCCACCTGTAAAATTGGCTTTGCATTCAATCTGAACACACGCTCACCATGGAGAACCGTCTGGGATCCGTCGCTCGGATCAGACTGAACACTACCAAAGTGTCCGTGATGCCGCCGTCCCGGGTTGCGGGGTCGGACATCACAGGCTCATGCGGCCGCCGAGGCAAACATGCACAGAGCTGAGGAGGATGCACACACAAGCTCTCCGTCTCTACTCACGTCTGGCTTTCCCGTCGCACGCCAACACGCACTCCTCCCCGCTCAGGTGCGTCATACATATTTCAGTCATATGTATTAATCTGCGAGCCTCGGCATCACCACCAATCATTCCACCCGCCACACCCCGCTCCCAGCATGCCTCCCTGCTTCCCTCCCACGCTCTGACTTCCCGGGGTCGTGCAGAGGAAGGAGAGTTAAATACCTGTGCGCCTCCTGGTGGGATAACATGGCCGTGATGAGTGTGTGTGTTTGTTTTTTCGAGTGTGTGTCAAGAGAAAGAGAGACAGAGGGAGGGGACGGGGGACGAGGTGACGTTGCCCTTGGCGGCGTTGCTCCACGTGGCGGATGGATAGCCTGGGCACTTAAAGGGTTAAAGGTGTCTGGGGCGCCCTCACCGCCACGGACTGACCGACTTAGACCTCCAGCCCGGAGGACGGAGGGAGGATGAAGAGGCGGGAGGAGGAATGAGGGAGGGGCTTGTCAGAGGGGAAGTAGCAGTGATGATTGTTGGAGTGAGAGAGAGGTAAGGGGGCGGGATCATGTGGTGGTTACTCTCAGACAAGAGGGCGGAGTCAAGACTGGATGGGGTCACGAACATACAGCAACCAAAATCTAAGTGACGGACGAATAGAGATCGTCCAATTGCGACATTTGTAGTCTAATTCCACAAGTTAATGAGCCAATAAGGACACTTTGTTGCACCGTTTGTAAGTTGTGCTTCATTCACATTTGCAGTTAGAAGCGAGAAACAAAGGCTACGTTTCCATGTAGTCAATAAGCCTTTTCTAAGCAGAATATTAGCAGTAACACGGTTGTGTGTGGCCATGAAAACACCAATAACCCATTGGAATAACAGGAATATGCTCAACACCTCTAATCTTCCCCCTGGTTCCTCCTTCTCTAAGGTGAACATGTGATGATGTCTCCTCCTATCAGGATCTCCACATCAAAAGGAAGATGAATTAGTGTTGTGTTCATGTTCTATCAGCAAGGATTCTTGGTCTTTGGAGTCCAGGAACTCCTTGTAAACATGGCCAAAGGCGAGAGCAACACCACGCCACACTTTTGGAGTGAGGAGGAAACCAATCACTTCATCAGTGTGATGAAAGACACAAACATCCTGGCATTTGGAGACGCTAGAAAGTAGCGGGATAGAAGATCCACAAAAAGGGGAGCGCAGAGTTACGCAAAGCAGGGTTTGTAGCAGACCTTCTCCGTGCGTGGCTGCTTTGATCGCCATGTCACCATTGATTACAGTCACCATGGAGACAGGAACAACCCTGTTTGAGCACCATGGAAACGCCTTATTCACAATGTTCCACTAACCGGAATATGGACCTTAACCCCAATATTGACTGAGTGGAAACGTAGCCATCGTTGTTTTCTTTTTAAATGAACAGCTTTGCCAACACTATCATAAAGTCTTTCTGGCTTTTGGTATATTCTATTAATCCTCTGTTGAAAAGACTCATGTTTTCATAGTACAGAGTTCTGTAAAAGTACCACTCTGAGGAAGAACACCGCTTTCTTTGCTGTATGTTCGGAAAAAGAAGAATGAGTGAGATGATTCAGCAAGAGGTGCAAATTTTATTTATGAGAGTTAAAGGGAGGCAGTCCGGTAAGTGAAGGGACTGGAGGTGGGTTGTCATAGCAACCAAAGCACAGGTTGGGTTGGGGTGATGTAAGAAAGCAAAGGGTTGGGGGGAGGTGAGGGGGGTCCGGTCAGGGGCTTTTAGATGCAAGTAGAGAGGAAGGGATGACTCACGGCCTAGTTGGTGGAAATATCAGAGCGGCATGGTCACAGGGAGGGGGGGGGGGGAGAAATTTTGAGAATGAGCAGGTGGAATTGTTGCTAAGGTCAAACACTTATGGAGGGTCATGGTCGGAATCTGGAGGTGACGCAAGCAAAGGTTAGGAGGAGACAGAATGAAGGTCGGATGGTGGAGATGTTCCTACACTCTGGGAGATCCCGCTTTTTTAAAAATCATTTTTTAGAGTGTAGCGTGCTGATGGTGGTTAGTGGTTGGACCAGGGAGGGGAAATGGTCATTCTGGTTGTTCTGGAGGGTTGACGGTGAAGCACAGAGAAAGACCTGTTGATTCAAGGGCATGTGTGATGGCGACCCATGGAGGGGGCGGAGACAGGAAGTGGGCTGGCCCCGCAGGGGGAAAGAGACAGGAAGTGAGGTGAGAAGAGGCGAGAGGCGAGAGGGAGGACAGAAGAAGATGTTGTTGGAGGACGGCAGGCTGAGCAGTGACAGATCAACAGTGTCCGGCATTTCGGACGGCGACCAGTCTTTCTGTGGATGGTGGATATTTTTCTTTTTTTTTTTTTGTAGTGTGAAGATGAAGATGAAGATGGTGGTGGTGGGAAGGAGGGGGGGTATGGCGTGGTGGTGGTGTGGGGAGGGGGGGGGGGGCGACTTACGTGAAGGCGAAGGCCACCAGAGCACCACTAACCACTATAAAGTCCAGAATGTTCCACAAGTCGCGGAAGTAGGAGCCCTGGTGGAGAAACAAGCCCAGCACCACCATCTGGAAGAGACGGAGTGTGCTCAGTACAAACGTGACTCACACACACACAGACGCACGCACACACACACACACACACACACACACACACACACACACACACACACACACACACACACACACACACGCACACACACACACTATGCCCACACACACACACACTCACACCAACTGGGACGTATAAAAAAAGCATCAACACACACAGAGAAAAGACACAATCATGCAAAAACAAAAGGCAGCGGGAAAAAAAAATAGGCAGCACACCCACGAACACACACACACACACACACACACATTCCAGCGGCACAAACACACACTCACACACACTCCACCAACACACACACACAGGCGCACGCGCGGTGATACTTTTGTTACCTTGATCAACATTTCAAAAGTGAAGACACCTGTGAAGACGTAGTCGAAATAACGCAGCACCTGCAGAGCGACACAACGCGGTGAGATTTAATTATCGCCGGGCAGATTAAAGCAGAGGCAGGAGAGAAAAGATACAAGAAATAAATGAATAGATAAGCCGACAAACCAGACCGGAATCATTCCGCATCTAAACTCTTCTTTTTTCTCTTTTTTTTTGAATGCATCTAAAGAATCAGAGCTGAAGCTGTAACGGCATCCCTGCCTGAGGCGGCTTTTTTACGAAAAACTGCTCCTAAACTCATTCAAATCAGCTGACTCTCAGACATCAGATGTTCAGGAATCGAGCAAAGGCTGAGTGTTGGATATTTGAGGTATTTTTGTGGTATTGTGTGAAACAAACAATTAGAAATAAGACATTAAGCTGGAATTAAATTGTTGAAAAAAAAGATAATAATGATTTTCTTTTGGATTCATTTAGTCTGGATGGAGTTTTTTATGCCACCGGTCGTAGCGAGTCTTTATCGGCTGTGTTATGACGCGACTGCTGCCTCACGTTGTTTCTGGGCGAGTCCGGGGACACGGGGTCTTCAGCGGCGAGCGCGATGCTGCTCATGGCGATGACGGACAGGATGCTGAACTCAAAATACTTCAGGGTTAGGATGTAGTGGCAGCACTTTCGGAACCTGGGAGAAAAACAAACAGGTATTTGGAAAGGGAGAGGAGCGGGAGGGTCCTGATGGCAGCGGCGCGGCATGGCGGCGGCATGGCGGCATGGCGGCGCTCACGGGTTGGTGGTGGACATGATGAAGCAGGAGCTGTAAGGGGGCATCGGCTTCGGCCCGTCCTCGTCCCCGCCCTCATCCTCCTCCTCCTTCTTCTCCTCGCTCTTCTTCTGGTCGGTGTTGGCGTTCTTGTTGACTGTGCGAGAGGCGGAGACAGAAGGAGGTCAGCGGCGCCCGAGCGAGGCGGCAAACAACAAAACCCAGAGTGAAATGGGAGCGGTTTCGGCAAACAAGGCCAAGTGCGTCAATTCCAGCCGTCAGCGGCGCGAGGAGAGAAACGCCTGCACAGAGCAGACGCTTCATTTATTCCGTGTCAATTCTGAAAGTAAAAACAGCATCAGAACGTGGACGTCGGAGCCGAACGGAGGCTTCGCATTTGCAACTCTGAGTTTGACAGATGTGCATATTTACTCCGGCGGGACGGTCTGATAAGCAGCCGCGGTCGCTGTCAAGTTGCATTATGGGAAGTGTAGGATAAAGAGTCCATGTGGAGACTCGGAGTCCTGGTATGAAAGACTTCAATCTTCAATCTTTTATACTCTTTTTATCATTATTTTATTCTCTGGTTTGATCATGTTTTATTGTGTTTTTTACTGTTACTGCAGTTTCCATTGATGTTCATTCATTCATTAGTTGTTCTGATTAATTAGTTTATTATTTCTGATCCTCTTTTTTGCCTGTAAATTGTCCTTGAGTGTTTGAAAGGCGCTTACACATACAAACAATTATTCTCATTAATATGACTTGCACGCTGTCCCAGCTGTTAGCTTAGCAAATGAGCTAAACTGGAAGGTGAAGAATATAAATAAGCACATTAGCAATTCTTTTACAGATCAACCTGATTTATAAACAGTACTGGTTACTGGAGCTTTATGTTCTAGCAAGTTTGGTGGATCCGGGCCGCAGCACAGAAACCTAGACCTCCAGGTTGGGTGGACGTCCAATTCCATTCATAACTCAAACTGTAATTACCCCTTAAGACTTCCTGTTTTACTCTCTTTTCTGTATTTTATTTGTGCAATTCCATGTATTTACCATTTTATTCACACTCGTTCAGCACTTGTCAATGTCTGTTGTTTCAAATGTGCTTTACAAACAAATTTAATAAAAATAAATAAATCCTCCTTGAATTGCATTTTAAGGAAATTATTGGGAGTTTTTGTTTTTTGATTAAAATACTGTGGAGTTAAGTAAACAATCTGGCATTTGGAGGGTTAAAATACCCCCAAATAATTGATATATATTTCAGGCTGATGTTGATCAAAAAGACTGACTCATTTAAAGTGGAAAAATTACTAATATATGTCCTTTTTACAGCACTTTTTAAGGAGGGGACATTTTTGTCCTGAGGGACGATTGAGGTTTTTTTTTCAGGAGATCTTCAGGGTTAACCCTCGGAATCACGTACAGCATGAATTGACCGTCCTGCCTCTTGTCCGCGGCGTGCACTGTGGATGAAGCTGGTTGCCGCGGCGCTCACCTTGTAGGATGGCGTTGGTGGAGGGGTAGGGGTAGACGGGCGGCATGTCGATGCTGGTGTAGTCGGGCTTGGCCATGCTGCTGAGGATCAGGCTGTCCATGCTGTGCAGCAGTGTGTGGGTGTCGGCGTCGCAGCAGTTCAGCAGGTTGTTGACGTGGTCTGGGTGGTCCGGGTGGTCCGGCGGCAGGGCGTAGGTGCGCTCCTGGGCGCTGGCCAGCTTGCTGTTGTTGCGGAAGTTGTCCAGGTCCTCGTTGTACTGCTGGATGGGCCGCGTGGTGGAGAGGCTGGGCCCGGTGCTGTGGTGCTCCCTGGTGGGGGGGGGCAACAACACCAGATGTAGCAACCGTATGTCACGAGACCCCCGGACCCGCCGCCAGCACAGGCACAACACTCCTTAAACTATTAATTAGCGCTCAAAGAGACTTTTTTGCATCACCTTGAACTCGATTTTAGCAAAAATTGTGGCGGCTCATCCAGAACCCACCATCAGACCGTGGTAACAGCACCCGTACGGGGGTCTCGGACCCTCAACAACACATTAGAGCTAGACGATATTAAAATATATCGATATTTTTTTAAAACGAGATGTAGAATGAGACCATATCTTTTCTATCTACTATAGACCGATATTGTATATTGCTATAAAGGAGAAGAGAATCTGTGGTTTGTAATTTTAATAAGCCATTCAGTACTTTTCTTATATTTATTCAAGAAAAAGATGAGCCTATCTTATTTTAGGGGTTATTTTCATGTAAGATATTTTTTGTGTGTGCACCTTACATGGAGCTTTATCATTTCAAAAGAGTTACTCCTGTTGTGATGAAGTATTTGTTATGTTTGAATTGTTATTTGAACAGTTTGAAGCAGGTGAAGACACCCATTTCTTTTGTTTTTGCAACTGTTCACTGAAGTAGCTGCTTTCAATAAAACTACTTGTGACGTAACATTTGACTTTGACTGAACTTTGTGGGAAGAAATATTGGGATATATTTCTTATATGGATATTCAGCGTAAATATATCAGGTTGTGAGTTTTGGTGCACATCTCGCAGCTCGTTCCCACTCACATCCGTCAGTATTTACCTGCTTCACAGAATTTCACAGCAAATATTGTGACCGGCTGCTTCTACAAAGCAGGCGGCCGCGGCTCCAGTCACTCACTTTCTCGAGCGATGCCCTCTGCTTCTCTCCTGGTTTCCATGGCGATGCCTTCTGCTCTTCCTCCCCTCGCCTTCCTCAGCCTTCTCGCCCTCCCCCTCCACTCCCCTGGACCGGTGCCGGCGGCCCGGCTCGCCCTCCCTGCCGGCCCGCCGGTGCTGTCTGGACCTCCTGTGCTCGTGGTTCCCGCCCGCCGCCGCCACCGCCGCCGCCTCGCCGTTGCGTGGCGACATGCTGCGGGTCTCCCGGCCGTCCCGGTTGCGGTGCCGGTGGCCGCGGTGGCTCCTGTGGACGTGCCTGTCCTCCCCCTGCTGGGCCTCCGCGTTGCCCAGCGACGTGCAGCTGACGCCGCGCTCGATGCGCGTCTCGGCCAGCTCGCCGTCGCCCCCGCTGGCTCTCTGGTGGTGGTGGTGGTGGTGGTGGTGGGAGTAGTGGCCGGCGCGGCGGTGGTGGTCCGCGTCCTGCCGCCGGTACTGCTGGTCCAGAGGCAGCTCTCCGGGTTGGGTCCGGTTGGTGTTGTTGTTGCGGTTGTCTTGCGGGTTGACCACCAGGGGGCGGTCCAGGTGGGTCTTCATGTCGCCGCGTGGTTTCCGTGGGTACGACACCTGGATGGGGGGGGGGGGGGGGGGGGNGGGGGGGGGGGGGGGGGGGGGGGGGCAGACGAGCAGAGGGGATGAGACGTCGCTGATGGAGCCTCACAGAGCGACCGAGGCCTCAGCGGCTGGGATTTGAAAAACTAAACAGAGTGTGAGTGCTGCTGCGCTGGAGGATCCACACACACAAACACACACACACACACACACACACACAAAACTTTCTGCTTTAGATGGTCGCTCTATTCCGCCTCGTGGATTATCCAGAGTAAAGGGAACAATGTTTCAGGAAAATATGTCACTCTCAAGTGTTTAAATGGGATTTTTCACTTCTTTGAGCACCACAAACTCACTTCAAATGTATTAAGGTTAAGTCTGAGACCCCAGAGGGTTTTTATTTTAAAGCTGGGGAAATAAGACCACAACTGAATGGATAAATATGCCCGAGGATAAGGGGGAATAAATACATTTTCATTTTGGACTGACTTTTTTGACTTTGGGCTGATTAATAATATAATATAATATAATATAAT
>CAESWR010000553.1:117675-128057 GCA_903171835.1 Mullus surmuletus | reverse complement strand
CCCCCCCCCCCCCCCCACACACACACACACACACACACACACCTTCACCGTCAGCTTTCAAATGCCAGGAATGCTGTAAAGGTGAGTCGGCTTCTGCTGGGATTTACAGTTAAACCAATCAGCTGTCGGGTCGCAGGAGGCCGCCAGCTTTGACTGATTACTGATAAACCAGCGCAACACGACCGATCTCACACACACACACACACACACACACACACACACACTTCTCACAGTCTCTGATTTAGACAATCACATGAACTCGGAGCACCTTTTTAAAGTCAAACGGAGCAGATTCAGATAAGAATATTTTAAAGAAACAATAATAATGGAAGCAGCTGTATTGATTCCTGTGAGCTGTTTGTGGCCTCCAGCTGTTAATGATTGATAGCCCTCGCTGATAGTTCCCATCAGGCCTCCTGGTAGGTGGACTCTGCCCCGGCTGAAGCTTGGAGATGGTGGAGAAAACTTCCAGAGAGCTTCTTCCATAAGGGAGGAGTTTTCATTCTAACAGTGACAACAGACTTTGGTGTTTGTGTGTTGAATAAGCCAGTCGTTCTCCAACTGTTTGGCTTTGGCCTCCCAGCATTCACAATCATATATATACAGACTATAGACTCATCAGACACACACACACACACACACACACACATTAAACACACAGAGCAGCTCCTCTGTTACTGGTCTTGATGGGAACCATCACCTCTTTCTGGGTTTGTGGTTCTGAAATACAAACGACGCCGCGTTGTCGTGCGCCATCTAAACTAACCTGTTAATTACTGCAAGACGTCGCGAGTCTCGTTCACTCCGTCTGCTGGACGCGGTGGGTGATGGCGGTGACGGACCGGCAGGGACCTCGCCACGGACCGCGGCCGGTCCGCCGCCCATAGTTTGAGAAACGCCTCAAAAAGCGCCCGTCACGTCTCATATTCAACTGCTTATATTTTTAGCTGCGTGTCAAAGTGGCCGAGCAGCGGAAACACCCAAACCGCCGCTGCTCAGGTGCTCGCGGGTAACGACGCGCTGAGACTGTTTTGGCGAGCGGCACGATGGTGACGTTTGCACGGCTGCGCTCAGAGGTCAGGGGGGCGGAGCCACCGCGTGTGGCGCGTCCAACACAAAAACACAGGGGAAGAAAAAAACGCAGCTGGGAGCGCTCGGCCTCTCAACAGAGGTGTCAGAAGTACTCGCATTCATTACTCAGGTACAAGTATTTCAAAGTACAGATACTAGGGTTTAAAAAGACTATTGTAGAAGATGAAGTATCAACTCAGGCTTTTTACGTGTAAGTAAAAGTGTAAAAGTACTGGTTTCAAAACTACTTAAAGTATAAAAGTAAAAGTAACGAAAGGGGGAACAAAATGCCATTAAGGAGCGAAGCTTAGGGTCCCACAGTGCACGAGCCCACCTCCCCAAACACACAGGTTTCTAAAGGCCGTCATGACGATCGTGTGATGTTTTTGTGACCACAGACGAGCCGGAATGAAAACAAGCCTAAATGAAATAGGAGAAACAAGGCTACGAAAATATGAAAGGACTAGAAGTAAAAAGTCCTCTGAAAAAAAATTACTCCATTGAAGTATGGATACCCAAAATTTATAGGTGAAAAAGTATTTGTACTTTGTTACTTGACACCTCGGCCTCTCAGTGAGCTTCATGAAAACAGAGAAAACAAAGTGGCGCTTTAGAGATAAAAGCCGCCACCCGACGCCGCCGCGTCCCGTCAGACGGCGGCCTGGTTTGCGTGCGGCGAGTCGAGGCCCTGCGCTCACAAACAGCACATGCATAATGCAGCTTCTTCTTTCTGACAGCAGACGTGCGCCGCCGCCGCCGCCGCCGCCGCCGCCGCCTGCTGTCTCTCACCTCTCAGGCCGTAATTGGAGGTTTTGAGTTACACGTTTGTGTCGGAGCAGCAGCACCAACACACCAGCTGCAGGAAGCGGCTTTGTTTTCCCCGGCCGGCTGTTTTCCCTGTGACGCCAGGACAGGTGTGTTTGTTGTGAGGGTGTGAGTGCAAACTCACACACATATTCGCTTAAGTCCCTTTTGGGGTATTTAGGCGTTCACCCCCAGGTCATCACCCCCTATTTTCACAGCTGCTGAACACACTGGGCTTGGTCCTAAGTCTCAAAGAGCCTCCAGTTCTGAGATACGCATGTTCAGATGATCACATTTGGGTTCTATCTCCAGAACGCCAGGTCGTAGGAGCTCAGGACCCAGCTCGTTCAACTCCGGGTGCCCAAAAACCTATGGGTAGAACTTGGCCCCATGTCTCTACGACCTTCTGTTCTCTGAACCCTAACCCTTGCTGGGCCAACCCTAACCCTAACCCAAGAATTAAGGCTGGTCTTTGACTGACCGTAGCTCCTGGCCAGAAAATGCCAGAAGCCTGGAAACAGTGCCCTTTCCCAGGTTTTAGGACGTGCTGAATGTGCTGGTATCTGTCCCGAGTCTCTACGACGCTCCATTGCGGACATGACCTTTGACCCCCTGTCATTGCAGCTATGGTAACCCTAACTTGGGAATACTTGCCATAACTGCTGATGTAAATATGGTAATGACACCAAACCAGGACATCACCCCCTATTTTCACAGCTGCTGAACACACTGGGCTTGGTCCTAAGTTTCTAAGAGCCTCCAGTTCTGAGATACGCATGTTCAGATGATCACATTTGGGCTGTATCTCCAGAACGCCAGGTCGTAGGAGCTCAGGACGCAGCTCGTTCAACTCAAGGTGCCCAAAAACCTGAAGGTAGAACTTGGCCCCATGTCTCTACGACCTTCCGTTCTCTGAACCCTAACCTCAACCTTATCCTAACCTTAACCTAACTCTAACCACTGACCCCAAATCAACCTTTTAACAATTGGGGACATGGACTTTGTCCCCAATCAACTGGTCTTAAGTCGAGTGAAGAAACAGAAGAAGAATTAACTATTACCATCAGTTATTACAAGGAAAAACAGCACTATGAAGACAAAGCTTGGAAAAACATAAACACATTTATAAGAAGTAAATGTGGGAGGAGGGAGGATGGCCGGTAGGTGGATGGACAGATGGATGGACGGACGGATGGGTACATAGATAGGTGGGGCACGGTGAACGGATAGATGATGGATAGATGGTTGGGTGGATGGACGGACGGGTGGGTAGATAGATAGATAGATAGATAGATAGATAGATAGATAGATAGATAGATAGATAGAGTTGTGGACTCCTTACCTTCAACCTGGCGAGTGCAGACACTCCCCTGAGTGCGCCGGCGGTTGGTGGCTCTCAGATGGAGGTGTCTATTTTTAGTGGGATACTTCTCACAGACAGTTCCCCATTACCTCTTTAGCGACACGTTGAGCGGCTCCTAAATAGCCGTCAGAGCGTCTGATTGAGCAGGAAATGAATACGTGCTGACTGGCCATATTGTGCGTGAATAATTCAGGCTTTCATTTGGGGAGACCGCTGGCAATCGATCAGCAGCAGCACGAAGGGACGTTCCTATGATCCTACGCTCACACTCGGGCCCAAGGAACTTGAACTGGTGTTTGCAGCAGGTGGGACGAGTTCGCCAACATCGACCCAAACAAGAGTTCCTGGGGACATTTTTGTCCAGGACATCTTTCATTTTTTTGGAAGGGAGCTTGCTATAAAAATCTGTCACTGGAGGAAAAATCTAAATGCCTCAAATCCAATGTTGCTACTAATCATTGACCATCTGAGGCTCTAACAACAACAATAATAATAATAATAATTGCATCCTCCTTGAATGGAAATTTTTTATGGAAATTATTTGAGTGTTGACTGTTACATAAACAGACTGGAGTTTAGAGGGTTAAAATCCCTCCAAATATTTAATATTGGACATATATATATTTCAGGCTGAAGTTGATTTAAAAAAGATTGACTCATTTAAAGTTTTTTTAATCTAGGTTATTTTTACAGCAGTTATTAGGGAGGGGACGTTTTTTCTAAGGAACTCTTTAGAGTTAGAAAGTACAGCAGCCCTAATTAAAAATATGAAAGAAATTCCCCTCCATGCTTACTGCCGCCTCCGTCCCCATGAAATAACTGTGCCAAGCTTTGTGCTTCCTGGTCAGCGAGCAGACGAACACGCTCGCCTCATTAGGATGCGAGTGGGTCTGGGGTCCCTGATGGAGGAGGGGGCCTTTGTTTGCGCCTGAGCCCGAGTGGGACCCATTTGTCCTGCTGTCTCAGCCGGGACACGCACAGGGTTTAATAGCTGGAGGTTGACCTACTTGTCTCACTCCACTCTGAAAGTGAAAGAGGGAAAAGTGGAGGGGAAAAGGGGAGAGGAATTGGGGAATGTCGCCCCCCCCCTGCCCCCC
The DNA here is from genome assembly GCA_903171835.1 of Mullus surmuletus. Lineage (NCBI taxonomy): Eukaryota > Metazoa > Chordata > Actinopteri > Syngnathiformes > Mullidae > Mullus > Mullus surmuletus. The sequence continues at coordinate 123,722 of CAESWR010000553.1, read as the reverse complement.
CGTCCCCCCGTCCGTGAGTGATGAGACAGCTGAGGGCGAATGTGTGGCAGCAAAACAAACCCGCATATTCTCACTCCTCTGTGCGCAGAAATAGAACACGCATGTGGAGCAACTGGGGCTCTCGGGGACAGATGCTCCTCGCTGCATGTTAGCGCGTGTAAGCCCCGCCCCTCTGCGGCGACTGACGGCATGACTGAATGCTAACGTGGAGGGGATGCTAACGCTGCATAGCTCCACAAAGCTCAGCATTCGGCGGAAAGAGACTTTTCAAAGTCTGATCCAACTGAGAAAACTCCTGCAACTGCTAAGGCTAAAGCTTCACGGAAGCGTCAGAGTTTCGCGTGTCATCCAGGTGCGACGACCTTTGCAGTGGAAACGCTGAGACATCATTAATCAACACACCGCGGCGGTAACAAGCTCTGAACATTAAAAGACCAAAGGTGTTTGAAAATATCAGATATTGGCAAAAACGCATTAGTATGGATCAACCAGCAAAGAGTCGTCATCACAGTGGCTTCAGCGACCTGAGATTTGACCTCAAGAGGATTCCAGAGGAGGTCATGACCTGCTGACTAAAGCCACCAGCTGAAGAATCCCAGCAGCCTCCACCTTCCCTCTGAGTTCTGTCCCCTCAGCCTCCCGCCGGGGTCGCATCAAGTTCATTACTTTCACTCCCAACTTTTCATGCTGGCTCCCCGTCCCTCCGCTACCAGCCCCCCGCTCCCCACTCCCCACCCGCCGCCCGCCGGGACTTCTGGCAGAGCTCGCCAGCACCTCTCAAACCTACATGTCAAAGAGGGGCTTTAGCCCGAATCTAAAGCAGCCTTATCAGCGTGAGAGGCGGCAGACAAAGGCAGGCGATGGAGGCGATGGAGGCGGAGGAGGAGGAGGAGATGGAGGCGGAGGAGGCAGAGGAGGCCTCCTGTCAGCCGGCTCAGACTGCGGAGCTGCAGGCGACGAGCAGGAAGCCCTCAAAACGTCAGTCCCACCATCATGGCACCAAATGCTGAGCAAAATCGCGTAGGCAGCGTCGCCGAGCAGAGGAATCGCTGAAATGCAGATGTCGACAATGGCCGATGAGGGATTGTTCCTCTGCCCACGTGTGTGTGTGAGTGTGTGTGTTTTCCAGCTGCGTGTGTGTGTGCAGCGCCTGCAGCATTGACTTCCTACAGGACCAGGATGCACCTGCTCCGGTCCGACAGGTCTGCTCTCGCTAACGTGTGTGTGTGTGTGTGTGTGTGGGGGGAGTCAGTCCCCGCCCAGCCGGGGAGGCTTTGTACGAAAAGCTGCTGAACTTGTAGAACGCTGGGCGACCAACACGGCCGCACATTGTTCTGCTCGGGTGTCAGTGTTTGCGTTTGGTGTGTGTGTGTGTGTGTGTGTGTGAGCTGCAGTTCACCAGGAACATCCACTCCACTTTCAGCTCACGTGCTCATATTCATTCTCTGTCACTTCTATTACTGTTGTTTTTTCCTCATTTGCAACAGCTTGCACTGCCTCAAAATAGCAGCAGCCACACAGACTATTCTCAAGGCCTTTCAAAGTTCTTATTTTTCTTATTGTTGATATATTTTGATCGTCTTTCTTTTTCGATTTTGAAATTGTAGAGAAGGAAACACTGTTTGTTGCACAGACTTGGTGAGAAAAGGTGATTCTGATTCAAAAAGACTATATGGGGGAAAGGAGGTTTAGACTACAATTACTCAAGATTACACCATTACATTTCCTGCTAATTATTTATATATTATATATATATATATAACTTTAACCCTTGAGAGTTCCTGGGACGTTTCTGGGCAGACCATTTTAAGCCATTTTTTTTTTTGCAGAAAAAATAAGAATGCCTCAAATTTAATGTTGCTGCTAATTACTGACCCATCTGAGGTTCTAATAATAATAATGATAATAATAAAAAACTCCCTTAATTACATGTTTTGGAAGTTATTGGAGTTTCTGTAAATACTGTGGAGTTACGTAAACAAACTAGGTTAAAATCCCCCCAAATAATTAATATTTGATAAATATATTTCAGGCTGAAGTTCGTTAAAAAGATTGACTCATTTAAAGAAGGAAAAATACTAATATATGTTATTTTTGCGGCAGTATTTAGGAGGAGGGTTTTTTTTAAGGAACTCTAAAGTGTTAATTCATATGGAAATGAAGCTGGTATCTTAAAGAATGACATGGTGACGTTACCTTGAGGCACTGCAGTGATGCTACTTTCAGGCTTTATTGTCAGGATGTAAAAGCTCTTTCTGAGCCGAGTTCACTTTCACTATATTTCAATTCAATTCAACTGAAATGTTTTTACGCAGCTCAAAACCCACCTGTTCCAAACAGCCTTCGACCTGTGACCTGTCTCTTTTATTGTGTTTTATTGTGTATTGTTTTAACCTATTCGTTTATTTCACTGTCACCTTTTTTTTGTAAAGTGTCTTTGAGTTTTAAGAAAAGCGCTCTATAAATAAAATGTATTATTACTTTTATTAAACCTAGAACAGAACCAGCGCTCAGTTTGTGAGAGAAAGAGAGCATAGAAGAAGAAATGCGGAGATGATTTGAATTTTTGATGTTTTTCTGAATATGCCGCATTCAGAATCTTCCTACTTATTCAAACATCCCATAATACTGTGGCTGCTCTGCATCATCACACCATGAATTCATCCGTCACGTTCACGCTAAAAGCTTTGAATGAAGACGTGTCAAACAGGAATAAGATGCCTGGGCTTTTTTTCAGGCTCCTTCCCTGCAGAGGTCGATAATCAGAGCGATTTGCTGCTTTGTTCCGTTTCATTCATCCTCATCAGCCAATCAGCTTTCAGAGTGAAGCCGTCACACTGATTGCTAAGAGCTGACACCAAAACGCCACAAAGGAGCTCGGCAGTTTTGAAGTTATTTGCACTGGTGGTCTTGTTTCCAAAGACCAAAGACGTCGGACAAAGACGGCGCCTCCATCCGAACCTCTGACTCGCGGCTCCCTCAGCTGTTCAGTGGGTGCGACTTCGGCCCGCTTTGCATCATGGGTAAATGTTGGAGATAGCTGAGAGGTCTGGATCCAAAGGCTGTGTCTGAAATCGTTCACTCATTCACCCACAACAGCCGCCCAACAATGTGCCTCCTCTATATATAGGACTATATGGTGAGCTCACTCACAACAGCTTTTGGACACGACACGCTGTCGCAGCATCACGATGTGTCAGACTGCCGCGGCTGCTGTGGCAACTCCCCTGCCTTTCCCATTATCATTCTTATATAACTGGATGCGTGATGTTCCAGGAATTTCCAACCTCCGTATGCAAACTTCCCTCTCCCTCCATCATTTTTCCTCTTCTTCTTCGGTGGCGCCGCTGGAGACGCAATGCATGATGGGATATCCACCACTTGTGGCTCCATGTTCTGCATGTCCCTGTATAGGCCCCAATATATAAACCCTAAACCAAGCCCTATATAGGGGTTAGATAAGCCCCTGTGTATAACCCCTGTATAGGGCTCTATGCTGGCCCCTATATATGACCACTATATAGAGCTCTATATAGGGTTAGATACAGGGGCTTATCTAACCCCTATGTAGGGCTCTATGAAGGGGTTAGTGGGCGATTATGGAAACAGCCAAAGTGTCATCCAAAGAAAAAAAATGGAGGCGTACTCAGAGAAGGACAATCCAATACCAGAAGGTGTTAGCCAAACAGGCGATGAGGGAGCTCCGCCCACTCAATGGAAAGTCACCATGTTTTTGGCCATTTCACCCAGAGAAGATGAGATTGGATTCTGAAACAGCAATATGATGAAAAGAAATTCTGTGTCATTTTGGTTGACATTTTAATCGCAGTAAATGAGGTGAGATTAAGGGTGCTTTCACACCTGTAGTTCGGTTCATTTGGTCCGAATCAGGGACCGACTTGTCACAATGTTTCATAATTGCCTGGGTTTGGTTTGTGTTCACACTGCAGCATTTACAAGCGGACCAAAATTTGTGATGCATGACGTAACTGCTCTCTAATTGGTCAGAAGTTTCATGTGGGAAAATGACCCGAAGTAAACTAGGAGGAAAAGAAGAGACTGAACGCCACAATGGGGGGACAACTACACGGCTTGATTTTGGCGTTGGTCGACGGTTCTTATATCGTTTGCATTCATCACCTGACGAACACAAACGAACCGTACCTGAGTTTGTTTATACCTCGAGTGCGGATCAAAACAACCGGACCGAGACCACCTCTTCGAAAAGGTTGCGGTCCGGTCATTTTGATCCCGAGTGCAATCGCTGTATTCGGTTCAACCAAACTAAAATGTGCAGGTGTGAAAGCACCCTAACACAGTGAAAAGGTTACCTATGACAATAATCCCCATCTTGCAACATATTGCTCGCCAAATCGGCCCCAACTGAGGCTGCTATTGTATCCACTGGCCGAGCCTCTGGTGTTTCCTTGGATTGTCCTCAGTGTCACTGGAACCTTCTGCAGCTTTTTGTTCCAACCAGCTGACATAACAAACCAAACATGGACGGCTAACAGCTCCGCAAACAACCAAACCTGCAGAGAAACGTCACCTCGGCCACCGGCGCTTTTTTTAAACCTCTGATTTCACTTCCTGTTTCTGTGTCACTAGCGTTTCCTTCCATTCACGCGGAAAACTGCAGCTGGAAGAAAGAAAAACTTCCCCCGAACCCCCCAGGTGCACGTTCCTGGAGCGTGTTCCACCGCCCGCCTGGACGGGAGCCAACCTGCTGTCACTGGCTACGTTTCCAGTCCGTCAATATTGGGGTTAAAGGTCACCTTCTGAGCCAAATTCAGTTTCTGAAGGTTTTCTAACAGTCATGTGTGTCCCCGGAGCATGAGTATGAGGCCCGAAAATGAACAAATTCTGTCACCACATTTACTTGCTTCCTCCACCTTCTGCCCACTGTGAGCTGAAACGAGCCAATCTGAGCGTTGGAGGCTTGTGAGGTGGACGCCTTTAAGGTCCATAGTCCAGTTACTCAAACATTTGGAATAAGCTGTTTCCATGTGTGAGCAAACACTGTTATTCCTGTAAGATTCCTTGCCAATAGAACATGCGAAGAATTGGGATTATTCCGATAGGAGGAGACTTGATCAAATAATTGCCTTAGAAAAGGAGGAACCCAGGGGGAATATTTGGATTTTTAAAAACCGGAATATGAGCATATTCGCTTATTCAAATGGGTTATTGGTGTTTACATGGCCGCGCACAACTGGGTTACTGCTGATATTTCACTTAGAAAAGGCTGATTGACTGCATGGAAAAGTAGCCATTTGAACACAAACATTCCCTCCGGGTTCCAATTTTTCTAAGGTGAATATTTGATCGGAATAATCCCAATAAAAGGAAGATGAATTAGTGTTGTGTTCATGTTCTATCAGCAAGGAATCTTGGTCTTTGGAGTCCAGGAACTACTTGTAAACATGGCCAAAGGCGAGAGCAACACCATGCCACGAGGAATAGTGTCAAGTCCTGGTGGTGGGTCGGTACCAGCACTGCAGCAGTGCAAAAGGAGGTGACTGCTAACCAGGCAGTTCATTAGCTCTTGTTGTTGTTTTTGATACAGGAAGAAGAAGCTGAAATGACGCACATTGCATCATGACCTTCTCCGTGCGTGGCTGCTTTGATCGGGATATCACCATTGATTATAATCACCATGGATACGGGGAGAACCCAGTGTTTCACTAACCGGAATATGGACCTTAACCCCAATATTGACTCCCTGGAAACGCAGCCAGTGATGTGCGGTGGTGGTGTGGCGGTGACCTCTGAGCAAGGCACCGCTAGGCCCGGCTCAGGTTTGGCGGCAGGTGGAGGTGGACGCTGGCTACTTTTGAAGTCTGTGTTTCCAGCCGTCGCCGCGGCTCCAAGCTCGGGGCCTCGCAGGCAGCATATCAAACGCCGCACAAAGACAAAGCCACTTTGTGAGAGGCTTTTTCCCCCCTTTCATGGCCGCAGAGATAGATTGCTAATGAGGCTCCGCTCTCTGAACTCAGACGCAGCTTTGAGACTCTTGTGTCGGGTTTCAGCTCACATTGCAAAAAAAA
>CAESWR010000553.1:20450-39814 GCA_903171835.1 Mullus surmuletus | reverse complement strand
CATTAGACTGTCTCTGCAGAATCCCCCGCAGTCACCAACACAGCTGGCTCATACACAGAGAGGACTAATTCATTTTGAAATGTACTGCGAGGTGAATGAAAACACCCCGTCGCTGTGTGTGTGTGCGCGTGTGTGTGCGTGCGTGTGTGTGTGTGTGTGGAGGGGCTATGTTAAAAGTGGCAGCGCTGGTCCGGTCTGCTGTGTGAGGAAGCGCCTGCGTGTCCCCGATAAGGAGGCAGAGCGCGCGGCGAGGACACGTCGGCCTACTTCAGGTGTCAGCACTTCAAGCTGCAAGCTTCAGAGGGAGTGCGCAGAAAGTCCACACTGCCGAGCGAGGCGAGGCGGAGGACCCTCTGAGCGCGCCGCGTTTTGATGGATGGTGTCGACTCGGTTTGAACTGATGGCTGAAAGACAGGGAGGACGGGCGGGACGGGACTCAGAATCCCCTGATTGGTGTCTTCCTGCTCTTTTCCATGTCCTATTTAATTTTCTTGTCTTCCAACGGTAAATCGCTTCAATTAGAGGCGCTCGGCCTCACGAGATGCAGACGTGATCAGATGTCTGATAGCATGTAAAGCTGAACCTGTTCAGTTTCATGGGAAATTACAGTGCGGCGGTGAGCGGCGGCGTGTAGCCATCAGCCAGAAGCCCTCAGAAGCCATGAACACAAACAGCAGCGGCTGAGCTGCGCAGCGCAGCCAGTAAGTCAATTTGTGTTAATTGTTTATTTAGTTGTAGTGGAAGTGGAACCACTTCACGCGGTTGTCTAATCCCATTATCAAACCCATTAAGAATACAGTACGATGAGAAGATAACAATCAGCGTAAATATCAGTCATCATCTCACATCCACAGCCTGTGGAATCCTCCCAGTTATTCTCCTTAAGTGGGATGACTCAACACCAAATCTTGCCGTTTTGAAATGGATTCTCAGTGGGGGTCCTGGCGCTCCCAATGGAGACCATGTGGAGGTCGGGGGGGGAAAATCACAGTGTGGAAAAATTGCATATTGAACACAATTCAGCTGGGATTCATCATGGCCTGACCCAGCGGCGGCGGCGGCGGCGGCGGCGGCAGCAGGATTTATTTTGCGCGGGACTCGCCAAACATCTTATGCAGCAGAAAAAAGGAAGGCGGCGTTGAGAAGAGGATCAAAAACGCTCCATGCCGCACATAACGTTTGATTCCGATAAATATGGAGAACCAATTAAATCTTCAAAATGTGGCCAAGATGAGGAGAAATCACGATAAGGACCCGCTTCTTCTTCTTCTACTTCTGCAGCGGCTCTAACAGGCAGTGATGTTTTGTTTGTGGGATTGGGACGAACTTCCCCTGGCCAGTGGAACTCATCAGGAGAGAAAACAAGTGTGTGCTAAATGTAGCAGAAAGGCCCGGGATGGGCGGCTCGTCCTGCTCACCGGCACTCACCACTGGCAGCGCTGTGACGCCGGAGGGAGCAGGAGGAGCCCAGCAGGGAAGCCGCTCCCATCATTTCAGGCGGATCCATCGTCGCTGCTGTCTCTTGTAAGCAGTGATGGGAACGGCGTTATAAATAACGATGATGCTAAGTGATAAAATTGTTTACTCTTCCCGTCATTATAAAGCTGTTACCATTACTGCAGAATAATTGATGCCGTTTTGTTTTTTTTCTTCATCAGACCGACTTTTCAGGCGACATCACTTACAGCTGTGCTGCCACTGCGACAGCCAATCAGCATCGTCTTTCCCGGCTTCACCGGAGACCGTATTGCTCGGATATCAGTGCCGTGTGTCGGCACCTGGAGGTTTATGACACCTTGGCGCAATTTGACCAAAGTGATTAGCGTTTAGCCGTGGCTCTGCAGACCGTCCCGCTGGTGCTGTTTACATTTGTTTTGATAAGAGCATTTTAAATTATTACATGCCTGTGTGTGTGTGTGTGCGTGTGCGTTCGCTGTGTGGCTCTGTGATGGATGGAGAGGGGGAGCTGGTTAGCAAGGGGGGGGGGGGGCTGTCTCAGTCATTCCGATTTATCATCAATAATTGAACATGCATGTGTAGTTTTATTAAAGAAGAGTGGAGGTGGGGTTCAAATTCCAACACATTTGAGCTTTTAAAGCAACTTACCTACTTACTAACTTCAAAATAGTGCAACACTTTCCGCAGTAACTAGTTACGTTCATAATTTGTAACTGAGTACGAGTTACTTTCATAATTTATAACTGAGTAACTAAATGAGTTACTTTTTCGGAGAAGTAACTACTAACTGTACCAAATTACCTTATTAAAGTGACGCCCAACACTGCTTGTCAGTGAGCTGTGATTCCACCGAGGCCAGCGGCGCTCACATCTCTGCGCAGAGGCTCCATCACAAACAGGAGGCAGATAACTTCCTCGGCCGCTGCACTATTGATGCCACGACCACTTTCACTGTTTAACAATTAAAGATGGTATCACTTCATACAACCCGGCGACTCCAGTTGGCGGATTCCCTCCCTGCCTTCGTGGAGCATGCCATCTCGGAGCGCCATGCAGCATTTCTGATGAACTCCTGCTGGAATCCAATCTGATGCTCCACTTTACAAAAAGAGAACACTCTGGTCTGAACACAGAGGAGGAGAAAAAAAAACATTTCATAGGGATTTACAAAGAGGGTTGGATAATAGATAAGGAGCGGGGCGATGGGAGAAGTATCCTGGTATTTCCACGGCTGCCTTTTAACACTCACTTTTCAATACTGATTATAAGAAGAGCCAAAATGCGGTGCTGATAACTGTCAGCTTTAACTGCAGAATGAGGTTCCCACACAGGTTAAGGTCAATTACTCAGCCAATCATCTGGAGAGCATTGCATTAATCTCGCTACTCAACATCAGCGGCTACATTTTGCAGTGAATTACACGGGAAAGGCTGCACTTGCACTCCAAACGTTGGCTGTGCTGCAAATTAGGATGATGGAGGGATACATAAAGACCAGCCAGAGTCTGAGCCATCTTATAAACCCGGCTGAATATATGCTACGCCGCCGCTCGCTGAAATAATTGGGCCGGCAGACACTGACCGAATACCTCATTATGCAGCAGTCAGCAGTGTTATTCAGATCAGGAATGGAGGGAATTAGGATGCCATGTATATCCACCTCAGTCATTGACACATTTGCAAGGTGATTGCCTCTGCAAACCGTAACATCAACATGCAAAATTGAAGAATTGAAACCACTAAATTAATCAATCAATCAAACAAATTCTATTATGCTGCAGAATTGGATGTGCTTTGGTGTAATTGGCGCCTGTTGCTCGACTGTTGCAATAACAGCTGGCAGCCTGTCTCTGATGATAGATGCCCTGCAGTTGTTGCGAGGAAAACACCAAGAACTTTTGATGTGTTGCATCTGGACTCTTATAGGATTCCGTTCATTTAAAGGGGCAGTTCACGATATTTGACCACAAGAGTCACTCTGAGCTCCAGAATTTCAGACCAAAACAAAAAGACAGACCACTCCACTCGCTTCAAGTTGGTCTAAGGGCTTTACCCTTAGACGCTGGTAGGGCTCTATGTTAGCCTTAGCATCTGATAGGGCTGTATGTTAGCCTTAGCTTTAGCCTTAGCATCTGATAGGGCTGTATGTTAACTTCAGCTTTCGCCTTAGCATCTGGCAGGGCTCTATGTTAGCCTTAGCTTTAGCAGCTGATAGGGCTGTATGTTAGCTTTAGTCTTAGCAGCTGATAGGGCTGTATGTTAGCTTTAGCCTTAGCAGCTGATAGGGCTGTATGTTAGCTTGAGCTTTAACCTTAGCATCTTAGGGGAGGGGCCAGGCCGGCCACGTAACAGAGGGCAAAAAAGCAAAGATATCACACAAACACTGGGTAAGTTTGATTGCTGTCAGGACCCCATGCCTCCCCCCGCCCCCCGGCCTTAAATAGGTATTTATTACGTGATTCTGTATTGCGGCATAGAATATTTTATAGAGCAGAATTTATAACTAATTCAAAATCTGAATATAAAATCGACTATCACAGATGTCAGCACCACTAACAATAAACATTTTGCTCCATCTTTCACCTTTGGAGCCATGCTCCTCGCTGCAAGCTTCTAAGACTAGTTGGCCCGTCTAAAACACCATGGAAACAGACTAAATAGTGACTCTTAAAAAAAATTAAAAAATAAATTATGTTATTATGTTGCTTGCAGCAATCCACCTCATTATAATGAAAACTTGTTCGCTATCGTTTGACAGTAATTAATATAGCTTAAAACTGTGGACATTTCATCGGAGTCTTTGCTGTTACACACCCTTTGCTTTGCTTGTTTTTCACAAAAATCTGTGTTTGAGCAAAACTGAGTGGATTTCTTTTGGGTTTGAACAAACTCCCTCGGGGCACCCCTTTGAAACTTGACAAAATACCATATGCGGGTGTTTTCACATTTGGAGAACAATTGTCCAGCATGATGAATGAATAAATCATGAGGCACAAAGTAAGACTTAACAAAAGAGAAGCGCTCGTAGATGAAGCATCAGAGGCCCAGACGCCTTTGTTGGCTGCCACTGATGACTTTCAATAGATAACTCTGCAGTCTGAGAGCCTATTTCGGTGTTAACGCAGCAAATGGGACGTGACTAATCTCCCCGATCACCTTTTCATTTACCAAATTGAGGTTTGATCTGGGCATGGGCGAGGCAGGTCGGGCGGCGAGCGGGATGAGCAGAACCGGCCGGGTAATTATCGGTCAGGTTGAACACAGCGACACGGTGGGTCCTGCTGACCGGGTGAGCCACGCATGCTGCGGAGGTCAGGACGCACGCCAACGATTGCGAAAACACACGCTCATTAGGAGAACGTTTTATAGATGTAACAAATGGAGTGAGATGCCACCATGCGCTCCGTGTGCACACGCTGTCCCTGCTGTCCACGGCAAGGCTGCAGGTTTGAGGCTCCTCAGCAGCGGAAAGCTCCGCACAAGAACTCCCCCCGTCTGCGGCTGTGCTCGGAGGGCCGCATGTGCATAACAATGCTCATGACAAAGTATCACTGTGGGCTGAAATGGAAATCCGTTACTCTGTGTCCTTTCATCAAGTATTCCCAGAAAAAAAAAATCTTAAGGTAATTGATTAAGTCAGTAAGGTTTGCACTGCCGGTTTCTGGCTGCGTGCTTTGGCTCCACATCATTTCCTGCACCGTGCATCACCTCCGCCAGTGCAATTACTTCGTTCTCCCACAAGGAAGGAACAGTTTAATTTGATCGCATAATAAATGTGCTCTTAATCTGTTGATGCAACTGCCTTTACTGACAGCTCCAGTTACTTTGAAGATAAAGACTGTAATGCATTGTATTACATAACATTCTGCTAATGGATGATGTAACAAGCCGATATCATCAGGAAAAACTTTGTTCTCCACCAGTATTGTAAAGTAACAAAGTACCTCCGTCCTATTTTGAGCCACATTGACGTAATTTGTGTATCTTCATGCCACACTGCTTTATAAGATGTTACATAAATCCACAAAAAAGTGTTTTTGAGGTCGTAATTTGAAGTGTTGTTAGACTAAGAACACCTGGTAATGCCAAGAAGTGTTCCTAATAATTTGTCCGTTCTATTCCTATGGTTTTACGATGACAATTTATAAGCTCATAATTAGCCTGCCATGAATACTCAAGTCGACCACATCTAATCCTGTTGAAATAGCTACAGCGCACTCAGCACAAATCGTATATAATGCTCTTAAATACCTTCACCGTGTGATTGCTCCTCTTCCGCACAAATGTCAGTCACAGCCTCGACATGCGCTCTCACAAATCCACCTTAACTCTTCTGCTAATGAGCCGTGTGTCCAATCATACCGCATGTTGTCACCTCGTGGCTTTAATCAAAGGCCAACTGTGATCTTTAGCTAAATGTTGATGTTTTCGGGGCATCTAAACACAATGGAGAACTACAGTGTCAGTGGCAACTGTTGCTAGGGTGAGGATCACTTCCATTTATATGAATATAAAATCAATGATTATGGTTGTCAGAGGAAAGAAACACATTTTCCTAAATATTCTTTTAGCTTTGAATCATGGTTCCAGTGCAAGTGTGACAGACATAAATTACCCATCAATAAACGTACAGGGGAAAGTAGAAGACAAATGAGCGAGGGTTGTAGCAGTGACACTAATGCATGCTAATTTACTTACTATTGGTCTTCATCAAATATACATCAATAACTTTCAAACAAAAGAAGAGAGACGCCAGAACTCAGAAACCAATGTTTCTAGATGTGGTCCTTAAAACCCACTGGTATTTCAAAGCCAACCATGATCTCTGGCTCAATTATTGATTGATTGACTAAACCAGAAACTTAGTTGCTGAGAGAACATCAGGCCTATGTCTGGACTATTGTAATTACCTGAACCTTCTTTGATTTTTCACCATTCATGGTTTTTGTTGTTCTGGGAAAGAAACCACCAACGTTCTCCAGTTCTGATGAGTGTCATTTATAAATGTTGTATCAGCCATATTGTATGTTTGCTTATGCCTATATTCATGACAGTTAGACTCAGTGAGGGAAAATTCCCCCAAATTTCCTGAAAATTCATTTATGATATCATCAAAAAGGTTGCATTAGACATGTCTACTTCATATTTTTACATGGATATGACCAGTTACATGCAGTTCATGGAAATTTGCCTAAATTTGCCTAAAATACCTGTGGAAAGTTTCCAACTTCGAAAATTCCTGGAATTTTGCAACGCAAGTGTTTACTACACATTGCACACCAACACAGGAAGTTGCACTGTAACGTATGATCATCATCGCAAACATAATTACAAGTCAGTGCAAACAACTAAATCCCCCCCCCACCCAGCAGTATGTTTTGCCGTGTATCCATGTCTACATACCAACATCGTCGGCAGTAGAGATGTTTTGTTCTGGTCGACTGGGTTGAATAACAATCTCTTCTTCGACACAAATTTTTCGGCTTAATGAAGTCAGCAGGAAGACGTCGCCCTCGCAGTGTGACACCGGCTTGCTTTAGATGTGATGTGTCCTCCACTAATTAGAGGTTAAAAGTGAGGGTGAGTGAACGCGGGGCGGTAGTATTGATCAACTAGTCTATCAACCCCCCGCAGGTTCATCAGTATAATGAGCATCCCTCGTACCATGTCAAGATGTCCCAAATCACAGAGATGAGTGTTTTTGGTGGAAGCCGAGATTAATTATAGTGTCACATATGCGCGAACCCCTCCGGCCTCGTGGGTGAGAGCGGGGACTAAAGGCTGTCATCGCTCCCATTCTTGCTTAAGTCTAAGTTAAGGAGCATAACAACGGCACATTGAGGAGTTAATGAGCTTTACATACAAACACGGCCGTGCGTGCATGCCGAGACGCGCGGGCTGCAGCTGAGGACGCGCACTCACACAACAAAGTATGTACTCGCAGTCAAACACCCACACACATGCACATTCTTTGCTGTCAGATCATATTAACATCAGGTCAGGCTGCTTCTTCTTTTTTTCCTTTTTTTTCCCCGAGGTGGTTGCTATGGCAGCAGTGAGAGAAAAATGGCTGTCTATGGGCCGTTCCTACAGGCGTCTCTGGCAACGAGGCTGCGGCAATAAGATTGCCGTGGCGATGAGAGATGGCTCCCCGTCATGTGATGTATTGTATACGAGTGTGACTCAAAAATACACAAATAAGTGGAGTTCTGTTGACATATGTGAAATGACTGCAATCTGTCAGCACAAAAAAGGGTTGAAGGCACCAACATGCAGCTATTACCAGTGTAGTAAAAGCCCAGAATAAGCCTTATTCCGTTGATATCTCTCACCAAGGTCAATGAGACCTCACCTAGACCCTGAATTATTACAAAGTGACCATGATCTACCTTTCCTTTATTCCATTCTTTGAGGTAGTTGTGTAGTGAATATTTTCTCATGACCCGTACTTGTTGAATGGGCAGGCAGGTGTCTAGTAACTGTTGCTAGGCTAAGGGTCACTGCCATTTTGGTATGTGCCAAAAACAGCTATAACTGATGTCAGAGGAAACAAACCCCTAAACAATATCTCCTTAAAGCAATGCAGGAGTATGTTTTTGCCTTTACTGAAATGCGTAATTAATTGTAATTATTCTTACTGCAAAAATGATGAATGATCCTTCCACCATTTCCACAATTTAATTGTCTTCTACTCTGGTTGTCTCTTCAGCCCCTCAGCTGGGACACCTGACCAGGTTTTAAATGTTCCGCTTCAGGTCAGGCAGCAGGTCAGCAAGGTGACCGTTGACCTCTGGTACGATAGCATAGAGATCACGGCAGAACCAAAGCGGAGATGGTCAGAAGAGACTGAGGAAGGCGGAACAAAATGTGGGGAGCAGAAGGCAAAGGCAGAGTCAATGGTGTCACTGGTTTTACTAGCTGGAGGCATGTTGGGGAGCAACTGGGTTTTCAGGCAGACGTCGGATCACTGAGTGTCATGCTAAAAATACTAAGTACATGCTTACGTCACTGAGTACTCGCTAACTGTACCCAGAGCCGACCATCAGAAGTCTGCCTGGTTGACGCGGAGCTTCGGTTGGTTGGTTCGGGCGAGCAAAATCAACTTGTTTCGGTTTTGGTAAACATGTGCTGCAGCCATAATCCTCTACGTAGTAGAGTTGGAGGGTTATTTATGACTTGGAAAGCATGAGCGCTATCACCTGCCTTATTGTAGTATCCTTTTAGCTTTTAGCTTTGAGTCAAGTGTGAAGACCACCCATCGAAAAATGTTCTTAAGAAAGTAGAGGAGGAGGAATAATGAGCGAGGACGGCAGCAGTGACACTAATGCCTACTAATTCCTTTACCATTGGTCTCAATCAAGCCCACATCATTAACTTTCCTGCCGCCACGCTCGAACTCTGCTGTCTGAAACACATCCTGCGGCGTTACGCTGTCTATTTCCTACCGTTGGTTTTTGGCAGCTGTCTGTGATGTTGACTACGCAGGTCGAAATCTGCCAATATTTTCATATGTTGCCAAGTTATTTTTCTGATACAAACTGCAATGTGCCAAGTGTTTTTGTCATAGCCTGGAAGCACAAGTTGTTGACAACAAAGTGCACAAAATCCCTTTAATTGAAGCCTGTCAGATGAATGCTAATTAACACGTAGTTGGTGTTGCAAAGTAAACTCGGAGAATAACTTTCCTTTGCACATTCTTGCATGCGGCAATGATTGCTGCGTGATGGCTGTTTTGTGTGTGACTCACGGAGGTGTGATCCCGACCGTGTTGCAGAAGCTTTTCCTGTCAGCAGCGAGGAAGGTGCTGTTTGTGCCGGCGCGACGCAGAGGCTGAGATCTGGCATGTAGGTCGATTGTTTGCCTCTGTTTTTTCTTCCTCTCCTATTTCCAGTGTCTTGGCTGAGTGGCCGCTAAAAAGCAGCCCTATCTGACCTCGTTCCGCTTCAGTCTCTTTCGGGTCTCCTCTGATAATGACACTGACCCATATTTGCTGTGAACATTTTGGAGACAGTTTTGTTTCAAGTTTGTTTTCCAAAATTGAGTTTTTATCTGAATGTGAACAGAGGAAGGCAGAAACACCACTGTTAGTCGTCATCTCACTTGCTTGGCTTATGAAAATCTATTTGTCCATCCTTTGTTTTCCAGTGATGCCATCATTCCTGTTCCTGCCGTCTTTTGTCGTGGAGAAAGATGATCGTTTAAAAATAATCAATGCAAAATTGTCGTCCTTTCCTTCAGAAACCCCCGTGATTGGTATGGATGGTGTCCGTCCGCGACATCAGGCTAATTGATTTTGATTGGTGATCACTTGATGGAGGTGAAGTGCTCTAATGGGTCGAGCAAACCCTTCATTTTATGGATTTCATGGGTCTGCAAGAACCCAGTCCTATGTCCCAGTTTCACACCAGGCTACAGTGGACACCAAAATGCTAAATTATACACCAGGCTGACAGTGACGGTTCTCGTTACTCCTGTACTCGACAATTTGGAGTGCATACAGTGTGACTCAGCAGCACGGCTGCCCCGTATAAAATTCCATCAAAGGTGTTGACATGTACACGTTCTGCATCCCCGAAACAGTTAAGTCTGAAAGGACACCAGTTCCACCACCATTTATTACTTGAACTTCAATTATAATCATAATGATAATGATACTAATACATTTTAATTGGAGGCGCCTTTCAGGTCACCCAAGATCACCTTGCAGAAAATAAATAAAAGCATAGAAAGATCAAGACATCATTAAAACAGAGCAAACAAAACATCAGGATAAAAGCAAGTGAAGTGCAGAGTGACCGGTTATAGGGCGTATGCCAATTTGAACTGGTGGGTTTTGAGGTGGGACTTGAATTAAACTCACTGTCAATGTTTATGCAGTGTTTAATCATCTGCAATCTGAATTATTTTTTAATTTGAATGTTGAATGTCAGGGCAGTTGCTTTTTGAGTAATATGTCTGGTAATGATACAATGCTGAGAGAAGTATGAGCATAACTGGGACTGACTTCATTGAAAACCAGTCAACATCACTGGTCATTAAAATGTAGAAAATATTCTTGTGCCAAACTGGAAATAAATACAATAGCTGATGTAACTGATATGGAGACAAACTACAGAGCTAGTTTCAACCAACCCAACCAACTAGCAAATAATTATTGCCAAATGACACTAACGTGAGCTTTATAATCCTGGAGTTTTATAAATTATAGTCTCTACAGGACTTAATATGTGCAAAAGACGTAAGAGTTACTTACACTTACACTATACACAACCCTGGACATGGAGACAGTGGCTACGTTTCCAGTCAGTCCATATTGGGGTTAAGGTCCATATTGTGGTTAGTGAAACATTGTGAATAAGGCGTTTCCATGGTGATTGTAATCAATGGTGATATGGCGATCAAAGCAGCCACGCACGGAGAAGGTCTGCTACAAACCCTGCTTGGCGTAACTTTGCGCTCCCCTTTTTGTGGATCTGTCTATCCCGCTACTTTCTAGCATCTCCAAATGCCAGGATGTTTGTGTCTTTCATCACACTGATGAAGTGATTGGTTTCCTCCTCACTCCAAAAGTGTGGCGTGGTGTTGCTCTCGCCTTTGGCCATGTTTACAAGGAGTTCCTGGACTCCAAAGACCAAGATTCCTCGCCAATAGAACATGAACACAACACTAATTCATCTTCCTTTTGATGTGGAGATCCTGATTGGAGGAGACATCATCGAATATTCAGGTCTTTAAAAAATTCAATTGGGTTATTGGTGTTTACATGGTGGCGCATAACCGGGTCATTGCTAATATTCTGATTAGAAATGGGTTATTTGACTGCATGGAAACGTATCCATTGCTGCACCAAAGACTGTCAGAGACCGAAATAGCGCCAGAGGGGTTGGATACAATCATCTTAGCCCAGAAGTTGCTGTTTTTCACCCATGTATTTAGTTTGTCGATGGAAATATTCATGGCTTGAGTAGAGAATAGAAGATGGCCAGGCTTTCCTGAATATCTGGAGTCCAGGTGCAGAATGTGTCACAGAAATCAACCTAGTTTTGTGTAATCCTGCTAACAGGACACAAACCACAAACAAACAAATACAAAGTGAAACACATAAGCTCCTTGGTCATCGTAATCCCATTAAGTCAGTCAAAGTACAGCAGTGATGGCACCGGCTCCGTTATGATGTGTGTGGGAACATCTCTTGATGCTTTGGTGATTACGCTCCTTCAACCTGCCAGATCAGTCGGGATCGAGCCGTGCCGACACTCCGCTCGCTATTTTAGGAACACTTTAATCTGTCACTCCTGAGTCGTCCCTTTGTGTCCAAAACGCTTTAATGAGGGTGCAGCGTTTGCTCACCTCAGTCACTCCAGGACGATCTAAGTTTAACTCAGCTGCACACACACACATCTACACACAGACACACACACAGGCACTGGTCCGCCCTCATCCCTCAGTTGGCTCAGGAGGCTGCGTGCAATTGTGTTTGCGTGTGTGTGTGTGTCTAAGCTGCGCTTGAGGTGTCACCGTAGGTCTCATGTAAACTGGCCTGAGCTCCTTCCTCGTGTGTGTGTGGTGTGTGGTGTGTGTGTGTGTGTGTGTGTGTGTGTGTGTGTGATGCAGAGAGGGTGGGAGGGCCTCATTTTAGCGGTCCTTATGCATATTGCAGTCCGAGTGCCAAACGGAATTAATGCGCACATCATCTGGCTGAGAGTGCGAGCGTATTTCCCAGATGCTGATGGTTTCTGAGTATCTGAACTTGAACTTGGGTTACATATTTATCTTCCCATATGGCCGTTAGTCGAACGGTTCAAAATGTCTTCTCCCATTTGCATGCCTGGATGTCTGATGTCGGATTGCAGAAGACTATTGTAAAGACTTACAAGTGCCCTGACCTCAGCGCTGATCTCATTAAGCCATTACCCACCTCGGGCCTCGCTAGAAATTCTTAGGGATGGATTACAGGTCACATATTCCCAGATTGGATTACACTGATAAGGCTTGCAACGAGAATGCTGCTTCCAAATTTGTTAATCAGATCTCGGCTTCAGCGAACTAAAAATGGATGATGACGATAAGCTGGCCGATTCTGGCTGTTTGAAATGAATACAAGACTCGGGTCAGGCAGGGCAGCGTGGAAAAGTTGTGGTAGTGGCTGAGGCCAACGCGTGAACTCTGCGCTATTCTGTGGATGAAGGAGATCTAAAGTCGCCTTTACTTGCAAATGTCAGCCCGGTTCTGCCGAATTATCAGAGAATTGCTTTGTAACACTTGTGTGCTAAAGTGGCATATTCCAAGTGTGAGACTGTTCCGCTGACTTTTACCCTTTCACTCGTACTTTTACGCCAAGCAATCACTGTTGCAGCTTTGTCCCGGCAAAGATGTATGGCGGCCATTTCACAGAATGCAGCATTTAATCAATTTCCTAACATTGTGGTCAACAAATCAAATGCAGCTTTCTTGTCGCAGAGTGGAACATTGCAGTATTGCCAGTATTATCCGTACGGCCGGCCGCTGGGACTGGAATCCGCCGGAGATCTCTCAAAGTCTATTGTATCTGTAAATGATGGCAAACAAATCGGATAATCCAAGTGTTGCAGGATAGTGGGTTGTTTCAACGGCCCTCTGCTTCGCGTTAAATCTTACTGTTTTTTGTTGCTCTGTTGTGTGGATTCAGAGCACCCACAATCATTGACTACATCATCATTTCATGCTCTGTGGGCTTATGTAAATCCTAGTCAGGATGTATAAATGAAATGTAGTATTATCTAAGCATCTAGCCATATTCCACTGCTTATCAGGGTCAGGATGTGGCATCGCTGCAAACAAAGTAGGACTCCACATTTGTCAGCCTGCGTGGTGGGAAGCAGAGATGTGGAACGCTAACACAAAAGGTTTATCTTGAAACCTGAGATTGAGGAGCTTTACTTTCAAAATGTGGCTCAGATTTTAATAAAAATAAATTCTCAAAAAGAAATATATATATATATGTTTGCGCCAATCTGTTGAATATGAATCAAAAAACATCCTACAAAGGTTGTAATCATGAGATTTTGTCTCCCAACTTGAGATGTCTCTGCACACGAGGTATTAATATTGGTAGAAGGCACATTTCTGATCTGATCTCTTGCAGTGAAACGTCCCTCTGAAGTAGATGCGCACGTCCACCAAAAAAACAATTTACAAAGAGGCTGTGTTTGGATAAACAGACCACACACCGAGAATCCAAATGGTAACTTTGTCACCTGAGAGAAGGTTCCATTTTAATGACGTGACATTAAGCTCAAAAGCTCCGCGGTCGCTGCTGGTGCCAAAGAGAGGCTGATAAACAAATGCTGACTACTGGGAACATCATAAACGGCGGCTGAAGGTGGTTTGGAATCGCGCTTTTGTTTCATGTAGGGTTAGCTTTGCTGTATGAGCGGCTCTTGGCATTGAGGATGTTCTAGGGTTCGGTTCCAGTGTCATATTCTACCAGAGAAAACCTCTAAACCAACTGAAGGCTGAGCTGCAGAGGAACTCTGGGTAAGCTTTGGGCTGGCGTCCTTGTTTTCTTTGCTGAACGTGTTCTGTTTGGACCTCAAGCTGATGTAATTGCTGCAATCACTTCTGGCCACTGCTGCCATTTGCTCCTTCTGTTCACATTGTGTTTCTCCAGACAGCAAACACACTTTGGCTGCGACTCCTAACAGCCACAACTTTGACAGACCCTCCGTCTTTGTTCTGTCGTGAATGGCGTTCAGCACCAAATAACTACCACTGGATGGTGTGAGGTGGTTAAAGCTACGATACACACTTCAATTCTGCTGCAGGTATTTATTACCAGAAATCCACCGTGTGAGTGTTATCTAATGCTAATAATCAGGTTGACAATGATTGGCAGTGCCACCGTGCTTGGTCCTACACTTAGAATGACCTCTTCGTCTTGATCTACGGAGGCTAAAAAACAAAAACAAAATGCGTTTTCTAGATGACTAGAAGTTGGGAGGACCGAGAACGTACGGAGCGACCTAAAGTAACCCCGTCCCTCCAATGGACACGTGCTGCAGTCATAAATGAAGACATTATAGAAAACCAGTTTGACTCTCTGCCGTTTGCCACCTAGCAATGACTTTGGACACGGCCAGTGGCTGGCAGTCTGTCACGCACCACAGGCTGAGATTGGAGGCGAGAGCGCATCCCTTGTAGATGATGTTTATGTTCTTGGCGATCTTGGTGCGCGCTCACATCCCGGTGAAGGTTACCTCATTGATCTGCGCTCCCTCCTCATGCACGTTAGTACCATATTCCATGTGATTAAATGACAAAGCGGCTCATCTCTCAACACAGGACTGGAGGCTCTCAAGTTTGATGAGAAGAAGCCCAGAATGTCAGATTGTGTTCATTCATCCGGAGCCCAGCACAGCGCCACCTGTTGTTCCTACCAGCAGGTCTTTTCCTCTCCGCTTGGAGCTGCGACGCAGATCGTCACCTCGTCTCCAACTGCACCATAAAATTCACCCCCGACTCCCGACGACCTCGAAATCACAGCCTGTATAAACACAATCAGGCAGCCAGGGAAGAACGAGATCTTATAAAGCCTTGGAAATATGCGCCCGTCTACCGAACCAGCAGATTCGTAAAAACCTATTAAATCCTGACTAAACAAAGCAAAGACAGCTTTTATTGCGTCTGCTGTAAAAATTCATTATTAGTTTAAATTTGCCAAGAGAAACAAGCTCATTCAACTGTAAATCATATTAAGTTTCATGAAGGCGAGGAGTACGCTGTGCAGTACGGCGCGGCGCCGGCGGGGCGGCGTGATATGAACTCCCATCGATTTTTTTATGATTGTATTTCATTATTGTGTTTGTATCGCTCCTCTCCAGCGTCTCATCACTGCGCAAAGTAAATCAGCGCAAACAAAGTTCAGAGACATCTCATGGGGGTTGGGGGGGGGGGNNNGGGGGGGGGTCTCCATTGCACCGATCCTGGAGGTCTATTTTCCACCGCACACGTGTGAGCTGCACTGATCTCATTGTGTCACAATAGGTGAATTCCTCACTTCCCAGCATGCACCAGGGCACGGCCACCATTCCGTTTCATAAGGCGACAGTGCGAGGGTGTGTTCTGACACGGAGGATCAAAGTGCGGTCGCAGCGCCGTGCCCCCTCCCGCGTCCTTTGCCACATGAGTCATCCTCCGAGGCCTACTTCCAGGGGCGTCCTGGCGTCTCGGGCCTGCTGCTCCGTTTGACTTGAGCATTGATGTCAGTGTCGCCATCCTTCGCCGTGTGAGTCACGCTGTCAGCAGGAGCCGCCGGCCCGGAATACATAACAGCAACAACAACAACAACAGTGCGTCCCCGTGCTCCTGCGTGCGGCGGTCGATAGCCACGGCCAGGCCAGAGACGATCGATAAAAGATATGATTGTCCCCGGCCTCTTGGTGTGGAGCGTTCTTACGTATGGCCGTGATCCAGAACCTCAGCGCGGCCGTAAAGTCCACCTTTACAAAGACAGCGGAGCTTTAAAACCGCAATGGGTTTTCTGAATGGAGGTTTTTATGTCGTCCCACATAATGTCGTAACCGTCTCGAGGTCGACCAACCATCAACTGTTTTCATAAAGTCATTTCTGAACCACCACACTAACCGTCCCAGGAGTGGAGCTCTAAACACGGGATCAAATCAGAGGACCTACAAAAAGCTGTGTATTTCATAGAAGTAGACACCATAATGACAACATTTGGGGGCCTAAAGTCACCATGAAGGTCTCGGGTGTGGTACCGTTTACCCCCTTTGGGGTTTTGTTCCCAATACAGAACATGATTGGGTCCAGCCCCCCCCTGCCAGGCGCCCGCTGAATCCGGATCGGAACGCCTGCACATCCGGCCCACTGAGCCGGTGGCAGCGGGCTCAGGACCGTTAGCCTGCTGTGGTTTAGAGTTTGTTGGAGGTGTAAAGCGGGCCGAGGTAACTTCCTGTGGGAACTACCTGGCGACGGATCCAGATTCGAGCCGTTGAAACTTATTACTCCCACACGTGGATTTATTTTACGAGACCCACCCGAAATCGAGCTGCTGCTTATTGCTTTTTTGGCTAATTAGAGCCGGAGAGTGAGGATTTATTTTCTGTCATGACATGAGTTCTTTGACGATACCCAAGAGATTTTTTTGGTATGTATTGTATAATGTATGAAACTCTTTTTGGCCAATATACCGTAGACATACACACAAACACAATTAATGACATCACCTTAGTGGCCAGCTACATCATGGCCCATACCCATCATGCACCACACAAATCAGCCAATATTGCGGCTACTTATAATGATAATTCTTCTTTACCCCTGTGACACTATTGTGCTCTACTGAATGATTTTGATCCTTCAGCTGCTTCATCAACCTCCCTTCACTGTCTCCTCATTTATCAAAAACGTCAATAACCATTTTCAAATCAGTCCACGCAGTCACTTCTGTCTCAGGTTTCTGCAGTCATTTCCACCACTTCTTTAAACATCCTCCAACAGCCTTCCCCCGCCTTTTCTGCCCTCGTTTAGTCTCTTGGTTTTCCGTTGGTTGATAAATGAGCTCCTCCTCGAATGAATCACTTATCCTGTAAAATCCTGGTTTTAAGTTGCTTCCTGATGGAAAATAAGTCTTGGCAAGGCCGTTGCTTGACAATTTACAGGCGTACCTAATAAAGTGAGAGCTGTGATTGGGAAAAAATTGAAAAATCTGCACGCAATATGGATTTCACCCATCTTTCTTTTGTTTCCAATGAGTGATATCACTTTGTCACAGGACACTTCACACAGCAGTGCTCATGGTGGGAAAAATGATTTGCCCACCTCCTGTCCACACACACACCCACGCACACACACACACACACACACATGCACGCCACAGCCATAATGCTCAGTTTACCTTGAAATGGGTGTTGGGCTTCCAAGCGATCCTGGTGATGACTGAGCTCCTCTGCAGCTCCGACCAGCAGAGCAGGAATCCAGTGGTTGCGTCTGACAAACAGCTGGCCTGGCGCTCCCGCCCTGCCGCTGATCCGCCGCGAGAGGCTGCTTGGACACGTAAATAACACAGAGACGTCGTCGTCAGACTGTTGACACCTGAAGACCAAAACATCTGTGATGCACCGCAGGTATCAGTGATTGGGCAAAGTTATCATCTCAGCGCTTTTCAACAAGTTCACTCGAGTCAGGATTCTGCTGACGTGGAAGCCTTATGCAAAGAGACGTGTGAGCTGGATGCTCGCTGCATCTTTATTTCTGGACTAGGTGAAGGCTTCCTTTTTCAGACTCAAATCTATCAGGCCAGTAATGGCTACGTTTACATGCAATCAATAAGCCTTTTTTTAAACGGAATATCAGCAATAGCATGGTTGCATGTGGCCACAAACACCCATTTGAATAACCGGAATATGCTTTAAAAACCCAAATATTCCCCCTGGTTCCTCCTTCTCTAAGGGCAATATTTGATCATGTCTCCTCCTGTCAGGATCTCCCCATCAAAATTAAGATGCATCGCTGCTTTGATCAGGATATACCAATTGATTACAATGACCATGTAAACGAGTTATTCTGAATGTTTCAGTAACCAGAATATGAACCTCAACCCAAATATTGACTAGATGTAACTGCAGTGTGTGATTCGTTTCATTCAACGCTTCAGTTGATGTGTTTCGCCGAACTAGGATTCTGCAAAAGTCAGTGATAATAGCAGTGATTAAAAATGTCTTGCATCTGACGCAAATAAAAGTCCCCATAGCACAAGAGCCACATTCCAACATGCGTGATACTTGGGTGGAGGAACGCAGAACCTTTATTTCAAAATGCCACAGATCTCTGCGTGTCTGAAATTGAATTCCTGTGAATCAGCTGCAGTTCATCTCTCTCCCTCTCTCTCTCCCTCTCTCTCTCCCTCTCTCTCTCCGCCCCTCCTGTGATACACTACTGGGAATCAAATGT
The DNA here is from genome assembly GCA_903171835.1 of Mullus surmuletus. Taxonomy (NCBI): domain Eukaryota; kingdom Metazoa; phylum Chordata; class Actinopteri; order Syngnathiformes; family Mullidae; genus Mullus; species Mullus surmuletus. Next base: position 21,407 of record CAESWR010000553.1, on the reverse strand, counting down.
TATTAAATATTAAAAGAGATTAAATTGCTGACGGTAAAACCCTTGCTTGCATAACATTACGAGCAAACAGAAGTGTCAGCAAAAAGCAGACATGGTGTTTGTTGTGCTTTTTGAGACGCGCTTTCCCCTTTTCTTTTGTTTCCTCGCCCAGTCGATGGCGGCGCTTTCCTCGAGTGTGTGTCGGGAGGAAGCTTCTCTGACCAACAGTCTCTTGGAGTTTGTATATTAAAAGCAGTAACATTTCGAGCTCTCCAGGCCGAGTATCCTCTTCAATCATCAGTCCCAAAAGCCTGATTTATTTTATAATAAAATGTCATCAGGTGACATTAATATCTCTAATATCAACTCATGACATTTTAGATATTCACTGTCTCTATGACAACAAAGACTCAATCTTATCTTTTTGGTCTTTTCAGCAAACACCTTTTCACTTGCTCTACTTTTGAAAGGTTCATCATTTGTTTGAATGTCTTGTCGCCGCCTGTTTTTCATAGCGTGACAGTTTATCAAATGGATGGTATTTAATTTTGGAAAGCCGAGCGCTCACAAAACACGATGTCGACATTCCAAAAGCCTGGTTATCGTTTGCTTGTTTGCGGAAAACAAAGGAATCAATCACAGGATGACACATTTGTTTTGCTCGGACGATGATTTCCCTTGTTGGAGTCAGAAACACACGTTGCAGGACGTGTCACTCTCCTTCCTTTTTATTAGAAACACGATCTTGTTGTCGCTCGACTCTGATTTCTCCAAAAGCTACAGGGACTCTTTTAGTGCAGATTTAAAATTCATTATGGCGGGAGCAATAATGTTTTTGGTGATTTGTCATGTTTGATCAATCGTTTGCAATAGTTTTAATATCCTGTGCTGCTGCTGGTGTCTTCTCTCATTGTCACAAAGAGTTTTTTCCTCTCAGCATCTCGTAGACGAGCTGTTTCTCCTGCTTCAGGGAAGCCG
>CAESWR010000552.1:76053-88570 GCA_903171835.1 Mullus surmuletus | reverse complement strand
CTCTAAATCAGAGGTGGGCAAACTAAGGCCCGGTGAACTATTTAATCCGGCCCGTGGAGCCTTCATAATAATTTCTCCACAAGCCAGAGTAAGAAGGTTGTCAGCTTGATTGGTTAGAAAAAGTGTCAGACCCCTCCTTCACCTAGCATGCTAACATGTCCTCTCAAGAAGGTGGGGCCAAACATCATTTGGAGCTTCATCATTCATCTCTGGCTGGACCAATTTAGAGGTTCTTCAAAATATTTTTTCTCTGTCAATCACCCATCAAGAAAGATTTTTAGTTAACCTCCAATCCTCCTTTGGGGGTCAGTTTTCTGCACCACCTGGCCGGCCGTTCATCAAGATCTAAAACCCAATGTGGCCCTTCAGACAAAATAATTGCCCACCCATGCTCTAATGCTGTTTGTTTATGTAATTCACCAATAATTTCCATAAAAGGCAATTCAAGGAGGATTTAATGATTATTATTGTTAGAGCCTCAGATGGGTCAATGATTAGCAGCAACATTGAATTTGAGGCATTCTGATTTTTTCTGCAGTGACAGATTTTTATAGCAAACTCTCTTATTAGTTCCTGGGGACAAAAAGCGTCTCCTTCAAAAAGATTGCTGTAACAATATCATATATTAATATTTTTTCCAACTTTAAATTAGTCAGTCTTGTTAATCAGCTTCAGACTGAAAGATACAGAGATTTTCACCCTCTAAATCAGGGGTCACCAACGAGGTGCCCGTGGGCACCTGGTAGCCCCCAAAGACCACATTAGGTGCCCACAGGCCTGTTCTAAAATGTTATTTTATTCTATTATTATCACTCTTGCAATTATATCGATTTGAAAATGACAATATCTTTAAAAAAAAACAACTAAAAAACATGTTTATACATGTAGTTTAGGTGAATTCTGACCTATTCTAGTTCAAAGGTCAAAGCAAATGTATTATTTCAGAAGAGTGTATCACACTGGTAGCCCTCCGTGAGAGTCAGGACTCATGAAGTAGCTCTAAATGTCAAAAATATTGGTGACCCCTGCTCTAAAACGAGAGGGATTAGTTGTGCTTCCGTGTCTTCAAAGTGGGTGTGGCCTGGCTCTGCTCCGCGCCAAAGTGCCCAAAAACAAGATCTGTTGCTATGTTTGGGTGATCACAGAAATAAATCTGCTTTGCTGTGATTGGCTGACGCTGTTTCGCTGCGCGGATGTTTGAGAAAAATCGGACGGATTTTGATAGAAAACCACAAAAGTCAAATTTAATTTTTTGGCGCAGTACGATGATGTTTTGGACTTTTGCTGGCACTGAAATGAAAAAACGAGGGGCCAAATTTGAAAAACTGAGCTAAAATCTTCAAAACCATCTGCCGCCATTAGCGCAAGAGTTTTTAGAGAACACACTCGGCAGACCTAGGCGTGTGTGTGTGTCGATGTGTGTGTGTGTGGGCGGAGTCTGGGCTCCGGGGGTACTGCTGTGAATGTTCAACCACAGAAACCTCCTGACCCACCCACCCCCTGCTCTGTGCCAACAGGACATCCTGTCACGATGCATTGTGGGTAAGCTCTTTAGATCTGCCAAGAGATGCGTGTGTGTGTGTGTGTGTGTGTGTGTGTCTGTGGACAGAGAGTTTTAGCTATTTGATTTCTACAGATATTTTATAGGACATCTGCAGGTGTGAAGCATGCACGTGTTTATGTGAGGGCGAGTGTGTGTGTGGGCTGTGGCTCGCTACAGCACACACACATACGGGCCCAACCCAGGTGCACCGAGGGTGGGATGTCTAATCTTTAACCCCCACACATGCACACTGTCCTCCCTCCTCCCTCCTCTCTTTCTTTCTCTCCCTCTCTTTCTGTCTCTCCGCCCAGCAGCCCTTTGCCGGCCCGTTCCAGGGGCAGGAGGCTGAGAAGTGGGGGGTACCGCTGACGTTCTGGAAAAACGCCACGGTCAGTAGCAGGGTAGGGGGGGGGGGTCGGGCTTCCTGTCCAAAATGGCTCCTTTAAAGCCGTGGAAGTATAAATAGAGCAGGTGTCGAGAAGCGAGGGAGTAAGGCAGAAAGAGAAAAAAAGACAGACAGCAAGAGTGTGAAAAATAGTGTGAATGTGTGTGTGTGTGTGTGTGTGTGTGTGTGTGTGTGTGTGTGTGTGTGTGATGGCATGGCGGTGGTAGGAGAAGAGGGGCTTTTTAACTGGTTGACTGCCCATAATGTCCGGCAGGATGTGAGGTCATATGACAAAGATGGCTGGTGGGCGGTAAGGAAAAAAAAGACTGGTTACCACGGTGATAATATAACTACTTCTTCTGGGGGTTTTTTTGGTTTGTTTTTTTGCTCAATCCAATTTAGAGACTGATGTGGTGGGTGGGGTAAAAACACGGGGGGGGAAACAACAGAATTTCTGTCGGCCCCTAAAACAACAATGAAGCATTCAACCCCTCTTGCTCACATAGCTGGGGGGGTGGAGGGGAAACTGAGGGAGGTTAAGTCGGGCCGCAAAAGTCAATAGGTTAGGAGGAAAGGGCTGAAATCATCTGTGCCGCCGCTGCCGTCGGAGGACAAAGAGAGCAAATGGAGGGGCGGTGTGTGTGTGTGTTGGGGGGGATTGGGGGGAAGTGAGAAGAAAGGTAAAGCAGAAAGACAGAGGTGGTTAAAATGAGGGAAACTACAGAGGCCGATGGGGGAGGAGGGCACATGGGGGCCTTCCCACCCAAAAACAATGTCGAGCACCAAGAACAGACAGGTTAAGAAAATCTAAATCCACACCGTCTGAAATATTAAATCTATTTTGGATTTTAATGAAGGAGGAGGAGTGAATTAGGGAGGAAATATGAGAGTAGATTATTAAAGCCAGGAGGAGAGAAGAGGAGAGGAGAGAGGAGAGAGGAGAGAGGGAAGAGGAGGGGAGGGAAGGGAAGAGAAGGGAAGGGAAGGAAAGGGAGGAAAAAAAAGTGAAGAGGAGTGCAAGGGGTGAGGGGGTTGAAATCTGTTCTCGGTGTTTTAAATATTAAACCTATTTCAAGTTTAATGAAGTGCAAATACTACGGGGAGAGTCTTAACTGGAATACAGAGAGGAAGGGGGTGAAAGGGGGATCCGATTCATTATTTTAAGTGTTCACCTTTAGACTGCCGAGACTTTGGGGAGAGGAGCGCAGGGAGGGGGGGGGGAGAGAGTTTGTGTGCAAGGGCAGTTTTCTTTTTTTTCTTCTTTTAAATCCTTAAGAGTTCCTTTAGAAAAAAAACGTTCTCAATAATCCCGCAGAAGGAAAAACGTCCCCTCCCTAAAAACTGCTGTAAAAGTAACGTTATTTTTTTCCACTTTAAATGAGTCAATCTTTTTAATCAACTTCAGCCTGAAATATATATATATATATATCAAATATTCATTATTTGGGGGGGGATTTTAACCCTCTAAATGCCAGTTTGTTTATGGAATCCCCCCCCAAAAATGCAAAAACTCCAATAATTTCCATAAAATGCAATTCAAGGAGGATTTAATGATTATTATTATTAAAGCCTCAGATGGGTCAATGATTAGCAGCACCATTGAATTTGAATTCAGATTTTTTTCTGCAGTGACAGATTTTTATAGCAAACTCTCTTATTAGTTCCTGGGGACAAAAAGCGTCTCCTGCCAAAAGACTGCTGTAAAAATATCATATATTCATATTTTTTCCAACTTTAAATGTCTGTCCTGTTAATCAGTATCAGCCTGAAAGATGCATATCAAGTATCAAATATTTGGGGGGGGGGGTGGGGGTTTGTCTTAAGAAAGGGCTTAAGAACATTTTTTCTCAAGCCCCCCCACCCCGCAGGTGAGTCCACTAGACTTCAGAGCTCCAGAGTATGAAGGGCAAAACTCCAAACAAGACAAAACATTCAGCACAAGCAACAATACTCGCAGGAATAAACAGGACAGGGTTCTACGAAGGAGGGGGAAAAAAAAGCTTTTTTAGTTTTAGCGCGTCTCCAGGGGCGCTCATGTGTGTGTGAATGAGTGTGTGGTGAGCAGGGGAACTCTGAGGCCACAGAGCGAAGAGGAAGAGAGTCAGATAAAGATGTTGGATTTTAAAAAAGATTCTCGATGTAATCAATGTGCAACAGCTAGAGGGAAATGGAAAGTACAGCCCACGTGTGATTGAACCGTTCACGTCTACATAATCAGATGCTCTAAGCTGTGCGTGTGTGTGTGTGTGCATCACACTGGCCATGTACCAGATTGCCAAAATCCCCCAAAGCTGCCACGAAAAGGTCACCGCGGGTATATGAATTTTTTCTATCTGTGTCTTTTTTTTTAATATCAGCAAAAAATAACAAAAAGCCACAAACAAACAAACAGTCAAGTATTTCCAGCTCTGTTGTGGTGTGGCAAGGAGATCAAGTTGGTGTTTGCCCCAAGTTAGGCGCTGGGAAGTGGAAGAAATCAATCATTAGCTTGTGTTTTCAGTGGCCTCGCTGCAAGAGAGTGAAGGTGCTTGCGCGAGGCCACACACGCTCTAACGAGCTAACGTTAGCAAAGAGGCACGGGGAAAATCTTGAGCCGCAGGAAGGGAGGAAGATAGTTGGTAAAATAAAATAAAATCAGTTTTTTAGGGTGTTATTTCCTCACACAGTCAAGCTTTAGTCACCAAGTATGATCGAAGCAGACACATTCATACAATAACAACAGAACAACTCAAAAGTCTGTCTGGGGCGTGATAAAGTTGAGGCCATTAAGTCAGATCTTACAACAAACGTCTGACTGCAAACAGCTCTAAGTGACAGTGAAGGATCCGATGAGATTGGAGTAAATCAAGCTCCGAGTGGCGCCCCATGCGCCAAAGTATGCACGGGGCGTCTCCTGCGTGATGGCAGGAAAAACAAAACCATCTTACGTCTGGGAAGTCAGATCTGTCGGTGGGCAGACCGGAGCGACGTGAGCAGACAGCTGAAGGTCTCCAGCCAGTGCAGCTACAAGATAACAGCAACCTCCTCCATGCCGTGGACTACTGGGCCAGCACTGGGTGGAGGGTTGCAACACTGACCAACAAAGCAGTGGTAGCATGCCTCTTCAACCTAAAGTTTGGTTGGTTGGTGCATAGTTATTTCACCTTAATAGACAGATTTATAGACTCATAGATGGATGGACCAACAGAAAGAGGCTGATAGACTGATAGATCAATAGACCGATAGACCAATAGATTCTGTGGATTACTGGGCCAGCACTGGGTGGAGGGTTGTAACACTGACCAACAAAGCCGTGGTAGCGTGCCTCTTCAACCTTAAATGCGCTCTGGCAATGCTAACCTACTTTTAAATATAGTGCACAGCGGGGTAGACACACCTCACTACTTCTGTAGATAGCTGGCACCGTTGCCTGATGATATGATTCAGGGCTTAATTAGATAAGTAAATAGCAAATTACTAATCAGTTAGCTAGGCGGTTCAGTGGCTAGCTAATTACAGCTAATTACAGTACAGTAGTGGTTGGTAGGTCGGTCGGTTGGTTGCTCGGTAGGAAGGTAGGTATAGATAGATAGATAGAGGGGGTGTGGTACACTTGTACATTACTGGGTCCTGGGTGAAAGCCACCTCCTCAGCTATTCTAGGTAGTGTGTGTGGGCGAAATCCCCGCCCTAGATTAAATTCATTCAGATGAGGCAGTGAGTTTATGTCGAACCACGGTGGGGAAATCCCCCACATGGTAAATGACATCCCACATCACTCACGGTTTGCCGTCCTTCCACCCCGCGGCTCGCGCGGGACTCACCCAGTACGCTCATACCAGCCTGATTAACAAATTGCCCGTTTGCTCTCGCTCTCTACAGATGGCGAAAAAAGTACCACGCGACAAAGTGAAAGGTTAGCGTACAGACAGGTTTGTCGAGGAGGGCTGGAATTGTAGTATCTCCTCTAAATGACACCTGTGTTTGTATCCCGCGAGGTTCCCCCATCAATTTACTCTCCCTGGATACCTAACGTACAGCTTCTGTATCATCACTATTAATAACTGTTGATGCAGGACCCGATTATTTCTGGGATTTACATCAATTATCAAACCCATCAACACATTCAATATGAACAAAGTAAATAATACGCTACAGTCCAAGGAGGAAAAAAAAACCCTCCAAGGGCATATGGAGACTCTATGGAAATGGATTGCGCAGAGAAGGTGGTAGTGATGGATCAGTCGTACTTTAAGGCGGCCTGCGAACATCACAAGGGGCTCACTCCAGCCCCAACATACCTTGCTACTTCTGTAGATTGCTGGTGCCGTTTGCTAGCAGGTTTAGTACTTAAATAATGCGAATCATGGCGATTCAATTAGATAAGTTACTAGCAAAATACCGTGAATAGTTAGCTAATCAGTTAGCCAGTGGCTAGCTAATTAAAGTTAGGTAGGTAGGTAGGTAGGTGCACATTTATTTCACCTAAGCAGACAGACTTATAGACCAATAGATAGATAGACCAAGGGAAAGAGGCCGATAAAGACTGATTGATCAATAGACCGATAGATGCTGTGAACTATTGGACAAGTACTGGATGAAGGGTTGTAACACTGACCAACAAAGCAGTGGTAGTGTCCCTCTTCAACCTAAAATACACTTTGGCAATGCTAAACTAATTTTAAATATAGTGTACAGCATGGTGGACACACCTTGCTACACATACATACATATATACACATACATAGCTGGCACCGTTGGCTAGCAGGTTCAGTAGTTAGATGATACGATTCATGGCGAGCCAATTAGATACGCTTTCAAATTACAGTAATCAGTTAGCCAGTGGCTGGCTTATTACAGTAAGGTAGGTAGGTAGGTAGGTAGGTGTGCACTTATTTCACATAAATAGACAATGGATAGATAGATAGATAGATAGATAGATAGATAGATAGATAGATAGATAGATAGATAGAACAAAACAATATGCTACCGTCCAAGGAGGTAAAAAAAGCAAGCCAACCCTCTAAGAGCTTATGGAGACCCTATGGAAATGGATTGCGTGGAGAAGGTGGCAATGGATCGGGCGTGCTTTAAGGAGGCTTGCGAACATCACAAGGCGTTCGCTCAGATTGAACGCCCCAAGGCAGAAGGAGAAGGCTGCCCTAAAAAACACCTGGCGAGGAATGCGCCGGAGCCGACACCGGGAAGACCCTGGACGGAAATAGCTGGAGATGTGAAGCAGTCGGCGGCCTGCGCTCCTCGCGTTGGCTACGGGCCTTGCTGAGCCCGACGGTAAAACGGCGGTCAAAATAGAAACTGCTTTCACGGAGCCCGCTTTGATTCCTTCATATTTTGAAACTTTGTCGATTAATGAGGGGAAATTGAATTGGTGGTTTTGTGCTCCGAGGGTCCCGCAATTCACAACATTAGAGAAGCAGCTGGCCGGCATGTCGGAGCAGCGGGAAAGTGGCGACCATTAATGCCTGACAACCAACTCATTGATTGAACGACTTCACAAACCAACGCAGAGTTATTTGCTTCGACTCGCTTTGATTCGCGGATGCTTTTTAATCCGGGTCAGAGGGAAGCAGTGGGGGACCAAACTAAAAATAATTTCAGGTAATTATTTAAAGGCTTACGACATAAGCAGGCAGGAGCAGAGACTATTTAAAACTCTCCTCCCCCGAAAATTGTCATCTCCAATATACACGCCGCGACAAAATATAAGCGCATGATTGGATCAGCGGAGAGCGAGCGGCGCCGACTCTGCCGCTGCCTCATTGTCGGCGTGTCAAACATTGGCGCTTCGCAGACAAGGTGAGCGGCGAGATCCAAGCACGCAGGAGAGAGGGGGGGGAAAAAAGGAAGTGGAGAGCGCACCGGCCCGGATAATGACATCAAGCGAGACGCAGCAGATGTTTGCAAGGGAAGGGGATCTAAAGGAATCCAAATCCTAAATCCCACCTCTGTTTGTGCCAACACGGACACGCAGCATTCCCATACAAACACTCCAATGGCGCTAATACACTGAACATATATTATCCTTTATTACAAAATAATCCAGTCAAATCCTCAGTCAGGCAACCCCTGTGCTGTGCTTAATATTTCCAAAGGCAGGGATCCCGCAGCCGAGAGAGGAAGACATAAAGAGCAGGAGAGAGGGAGAGAGTGAGGGAATGGGCACTTCTCATCAATAAGGAATGAAGCAATTAAGCTAATCTCAGACTGAAAAGGCCCCCTCTCCTTTGCAGAGACCCTCTCATAGACACCAACAACCGGACTTCGTGGTACATCACACACACACTTTGCTTATCAATCTTCACAGGGATCACATATATCAGGATTATGATTCTAAGTTGTGATAGGAGAGTAAACGCTGAACTCCTGACCTGCTCGACGATGATTCATTACACCTGAAACGCGCCTGAAAACCATTGCTGATTCATCGCTAATGGACTTTTCCCGCTTTGCCACACTTACACAGCAGGCAGGCGCGTCAAAGCCTAATTGGTGACACGGTTGGCGTCCTCCAGCTGCTTTGAACCGCTGTGGACGTCGATGAGGAAAGCTTTTTTAGCTCTATGTATCTTCTTATGAGTTTATGGTCTCAAGGTCAGGTATTCCTCAAGTTTTTTTGGTGGTCCTGGTTTGGTCTGTGGTCTAGACTAACTGGTGGGTCAAACAATGTCTTGTTCTGGTCCCCAAACTTGCCTGAAGCAGCAAAATGAATAACAAAGGAAGAAGAAAACTGTGTCCACAGCACGAAATAACCTAAATGTTTCCTCCATGATCAGGTGATATCTTGGCGTGTTAAGTAGAGCGTAGAGCGTAGTAGCGTAGAGTCCATGAATGCTGGATAAGGCTTTGAAGGGCCCATTAACCCTTTAGAGTTCCTGGGGAGGTTTATTTGTCCAGACTGCTTTCTTTTAAGCCATTTTGACTGCAGGAAAAAAAAAGAATTGCTGCTAATCATTGACCCATCTGAGGCTCTAATAATGATAACAACAACAATAATAATGATAATAATACTAATAATAATAATTAAATCCTCCATGAATTTCATTTGATGGAAGTTATTGGAGTTTTTGTATTATCTTTTTTTCAATTAAAATACTGTGGGGTTAAAATCCCCTCACAGAATTATAATTTTGATATATATATTTCAGGCTGAAGTTAAAAAGACTGACTGATTCAAAGTGGAAAAAAAAGGAAGATACAATATTTTTACAGCAGTCGTTTGGAAAGAGACGTTTTTTGTCCTCAGGAACCAATAAGAGAGTTCGAGGCTGAGATCAAATGTCAACTTTTCTATGTAAACTTAATTTCAAACAACTATCAACTTGGCAGCACTTAATCATAGAATTGGACCATGTTGTGATGTTTGCGCCAAACATTGTGACACATGCTGTCTCACAATGTCAAAATTTGAAATAGACTTGGACGTCTAATTCCTTGGCCCTCCCCTCTGCTGGCAAATCTGACTTGGATCTCCTACCGCAGGTGACAAAATCCTTGACTTAGGAAGACTTAAGCATTAAGTGGACAAAGTCTTGTAAGTCTGAATAGATCCTGTGTATTTTTGGCGCCTGGTTCGGTGAAAGAGATAAAGCTTTTTTTTTTTTTAAATTGCAAATATTCAGACGATACCAAGAACAAGAGCAAAAAAACTCCCACGAGCAAAACAACACACCACCTACCTACTGTCCACGAGCTCACTAAACCCCCATAACCTTCTCGCAGCACACACTGGCCGCCCTCACGCAGACAGCGCACAATGGCGGAGTCTATCCAAGCTGTCATACACTACCGCTCGGAACATTAGCCCAGCGGGAAGGCAATATCTGACGGCAAAATGGCACCAAACATCTACCGGCCAACCGCCAACCCGGGCCGGAACCAAACACCCCGCAACACTTCCTCCGTCTCCTGAACTTTAAAAATGGGTGTAAATGGTTTTTCGGGTTGGGTTTTTTGGGTGGCACGAAGCAGGTGCGGCAACTCAAGACTTCCTGTAACCTTATCGTCTGGTGGTTTGTCACCACACCGCGGCGTGGCGGCACGGTTGCTCTCCAGGTGAGCGCGGCTGCCAGTTTGCGACTCAAGACAAGATGTACTCAGGCGCCATAATAAGGTCTGACTGGAGGTTACAAAATCCGGGACTTAGGACACTTAGCGCTAAGCAGACAAACCCTCCTAAGCCTGTACGTCTTTCTTCCTGCCTCTCTCTAACTTTTTTTAAGTGTGTGTGTATGAGTGTGTGTGTGTGTGTGTGTGTGTGTGTGAATTCCTCTCATTACCCCATCATCTACTGCTCTCCCTCTCCACAAACGCCTTCCCTCCTTTCGCCCTTTACCAGAGGTCCTTCCCTAAAACCCCCCGGAGAGCCGGAGAAGGGAGCGGGAAGGAAGGGGGGGGGCTAGGGATGGCGAGGACGCGCTGGTAATCCGCGCGGTGACCCAGGTCAATTCAATTATCCTGTTTTCATTTGCTGCGCGACGCGTGTGCCCATTTCACAGCCAACTCCCTTAATGCGCCCAGGATTAGCTTCTCTTACTTTTAATGATCTACCTATCGACGCCTTGGGCCCCGCCGCCTGCACGCCACCCACACACACACACACACACACACACACACACAAACAGGTAAAGTGTTTTTCCTTAAGTACAAGTGTAAAGGAATTCGTAAAAGAAAACAAAAGAAACGGCGAGGATTGGCGGACGTGTTACTGGGGGCGAGGCGATGGGTCGTGTGTTTACCCAGGCTTCACCTCACACCTTCAAGATTTGAGATAATCATCTTAGACCTAACACGTTAGTGGCAAAGCCCACTAATCTCGAATCCTGGAGGAGGAAAGGAGGTCATTTTACACTAGTTAGACATCTTTTTCAGAGGGTGTGAAACGTTGCCGCTTGCCGGCTGCTACGTCAGCAGAAGTCAACAGTCAACATGCCGTCATCAATAGTTGCCATGGTTCTGATGTCCGACAAGGCGAAAAAATATAAGAAGAAGATATCTTCGACACATACAAATGCTGCTGGACCAGTGTATTGAAAAAGACGTTTTGTTGTAATGAACCAAGCTAATCAATGCTAGCTAACAAGCTTAGTGGATTTATGTGTCAAACTTTGGTGTGTTTATGAGCATGTCAGAGGTAAACAGTAGGGGTGTCCCAATTCGATATTGATATTGGATATCAGTCCGATATCAGCAAAAAAAAAAAAGTATCAGATGATATCGGCCTGCATCTACAGGCAGTCCATTCCAGACTCCGCTCCAGCACTTCTAGTAGAATATTCTTATGTTTAAGGTTCAAATGTATGCAAGCCATCGGTTAATAATAAATGGATCAGTTTTTCTCATAGCTAATGTTGCTGGCTATTTCTTCTCTTTTTGTAGCAATATCACTTGATCATCACTTGATCAGCATTTTCTAACATTTCATACTAAAAAATAAGTAAAGTAGAAAAGTAAAAAAGTATATATGATTCGGGCTGATATCGTTATCGGATCGATATCGGTATCGGTATCGGCATCGGCCAGTACTCAAGGCTGCAATATCGGTATCGTATCGAAAGTGAAGAAGATGTATCGGGACACCCCTAGGAAACACCTGCGGTTAACTACGGTTACCTATTACCATCCATAGCCTTTGGGTGCTGCTTGGCCCCTGCCCTTCAGCCCTACCCCTCCATCCGAAGGAGAATTGGGAGACCCCTACCACTCGCGTCAATGCGCAAAACTAGGGGGAAAGGCTAAGGGCTGGGATTCTCTCATCCATCACTAAATAATTACGGGACCGGACAAGTAAGGGAAACTGCAGCGACCTCTGGAGAGCTTCATTAAGTCAACATCACAAAGTCCTTTCCAGGATGGAGGCGAGTTTGCTCTCCCTGGGCCGGCGTCCATCCTTTTAAAAGCTCCTCCAAGTTAAAGCCACCTGCTCTTGTGCCACTGAACTAATGATCTAAACAACAAATCCACTGTAAAGCCAATGGCTTTCTCTCGCGGCCGCTGTAAGACAACACAACTCTAATGCAATAAAGTCGCCTGCTTTCGTCGGCATGAGTCACACTGATCATAAAACACAGGCGGTACCCCCTGAGGGAGGCGCACGGCACTCACCTGGGATGTCCTGCCCGTTGTAGTTCCATCCAGCCACGGCCAGCATGGAGGGCAGAGGAGATCCCGGCCGGCTGTCCCTGTCTCGCTCCCTGTCCCGCTCCCTGTCCCAGTTCCTCTCGGCTTGCTGGGTTATGTGCCGCACCGTGTCCTTGTTCTTGCGGTTCTTCCTCCGGCCCGAGCCGGACATGGGCGGCCAGGCCCCGTCGGCCCCGCCCGCGCTGGCCCCCGGGTCACCCTGGCTCTGGGCTGCCCCCCTCGGAGTGTCCCTGGGGTGCGCAGAGGATGCGGGGGACACCTGCTCCTCTTTGACGGCGAGGGGCCGGTAGTCGTGCGGCCAGGCCGGCTGCGAGTCGTGACAGGCCTCCTCCTGGCTCTCGTGGCTCTTGGGCGGCTCCTGGTCCTCCTTGCCGTACGTGCTGCCGCCCTCGTGGCAGCTGGCAATGGCCGAGTCCCCGGACGAGTTGGCGGGGCTGGTGCGGCGCGCCAGCC